>CM053036.1:59893938-60248516 GCA_028564925.1 Lithobates sylvaticus | reverse complement strand
AACATCACACCGATCCCTACTCCCGATGACAGGGAGCAGACGATCAGTGTGCTGTCACTAGCCAGAACGGGGAGAATGCTGTTGACATCGGCATCTCCCCCTTCTTGAGCTCTGTGACCATCGATAGTGTAATTATACAGGAGCGTTCAGAAACAGGTTAATTGACAGCAGCAGGAGCCAATGTTGCCTGCTATGTGTCTCAGTCAATAAGGAGAGGCAGTTCTTGTCAGGTAAGTCTCTTGTGCAACATAATTGGATATAAATGGGGGTCAGGTAAGTATTAGGGAGGATGATGCCCACAATGTTTTTGATCTTAATGAAAATAATGCATTAAGATAAACGTTCTGCCTTTACAACCACTTCAATCTGTGCCATTTCTGATGCAATTTTGAATACGAAAATTCCTCTACCATACATTTTTATGCAATTTTTCAGTGTACACACTGATAAAATCTCCTTTCAAAGTATTGTCTTGTACCATGATTATTCACCTGTCAAAATTTTTAAAAATATATTTATTTTTTGAAGTTTAACAATTTCAAAACAGTAAGGAAATACTTGAGGGATAGCATCAATCGTTAATTTACTAAAACTGTGGAGGCCAGGAGTGGTTGTGATGAAAAAAAATAATTGCATTTTGCACTACAGAACGCGTTCCATAGGAAACCATGTTAAATGGACTGTAGTGCAAATCTGCAAAATGCAAAAAGCACTAAAACTGCATAGGTGTGAATCTAGCCTGAAATAGTATTTGACATACTTGTTCTTGGAAATGGAAGACTATGTAATGCTTGATGCAAACTAATACCATTTTGTCTTTCATAACACAAATGAAGCTGTAAAAAGAATGTGACTTAAGAAGAGAAGGAGCAGCATGAAGAGGCGAATAGACCATGTATACCCGTAACATCAAGGACATGAAAGATAATCTATTTCCATAACAAGATCTGTGACACCATTTATGGAAGAGGATGCTGAAGTAGCAAAGACCCGCTGCATTGTACCTGTCTATTCTAAAAGATCAAGAAAAGGAAGGGGGGGTGGTGTTCATAAATAACACTCCGTAATATAATAAATGTAATACAGTTGCTAGCCATAAAAATTGGAGGCGTATATTCATGAAGACTCTGAATTTAGTACATTACTGTTAGTCATGTTGATAAATAATGTGATGTGAGAATAAATTGACCATGATAACTGAAATTATGTGAAATGTGCAATCACTCATAGACTAGGAACCGACAGCATCAGTTGTTACAAGACTGCTAAGTACCAAACTGGGCTGCTAAACAAAAACAGAGAAGATATCATTGCATATCAAACATGATTTGTGTCACTTTGTATTGCTATAATTACCCAAAAACATTTATGAAAAACATTAAACCCTTGTGCATACTATGCATTAAGGTTAAAAAAACACCTTGCATTGACTGCAAAAACCAGCCCCCCCCCCCCCCCCAGTTTGAATTACCTGAGCCCTGTAATTTCCCATGTCGGAGACGCGTTCTTCCTCTGCCTGGGGTTCTCGACTCTTGATTGTATAGATTGATAGCAGCACAGCCATTGGCTCCCTCGGCTGTCAATTAAATCCAATGACGCTGCACAGTGGGTCCTGCATTCCGCATCTGCACGCAAATGCTGGACTTGGTAGCGTGCCCTCAAGGTAAGCCCACAGGGAGAGCGCTTCTCATAAGGAGTTATACGATGCGGGGAGGAGCTACCAGTGCTGCCCGGGGGACCACAGAAGAGGAGGATAGGGCCACTCTGTTTAAAACTAACTGCATAGTGGAGGTAAGTATGACATGTTTGTTATTAACAAAGAAATCAAAGCTTTAGAATAACTTTAAAGTCACCTTCACATTTCATTGAAGTGGCCCTGAAATTTTTTTTTTTCACTAATTATAATGCCCCGTACACACAATGGCACATTACGACAACAAAATCACATGTTTTTTTAACGACGGATGTTAGCTCAAACTTGTCTTGCATACACAACGGTCACACAAAGTTGGTCGGAAATTAAAAAAAAAACGTCAAGAACGCGGTGACGTACAACACTTACGACGAGCCTAGAAAAATTAAGTTCAATAGCAAGTGCTGCACTTCTGCTTGATTATGAGCATGCGTGGCACTTTGTATGTCTGAATTGTGTACACACGATCGGAATTTGGTGTTGGAAAATTGGAGATCAATATCAAAAATTTAGTGTGGCGGAAATTCCGATGGAAAAAGTACAATGGACCCTACACACGGTCGGAATTTCCGACATAAAGATCCGATCGCACATTTTTAGTGAGAAAGTCAGACCATATGTACGGGGCATAACGGTATGTGACATAATAGAAGAGAAAGGGGACCAAAACATGGAGTGACTAAAAGACTCAAATAGGTGAGGGTGTGCCTTGTGGCTCATAACTAAGAGAGGGATGTCTTGAAGCGGTTCTGCACCCATTTCATTTAGTAAATCTCTTTGCCTTCCAAATCAGGCAAAGAGTACTAAATGAAATGTGTTTTTTTTTTTTTTTTTTTTACTTACCTTGTAATTGATGACTTCCGGTCTTCTCTCTCTTCGGCGGTGGGCGGGGTCTCTGCGTCGATCGTCGTCAGGCCGCACTGTCTCCTGGGATCTGGTGTCATTGTTCCCAGGAGTCAGTGCGGACATCTCTCGCGAGATTTCGGCCCATCTTCCGAAATCTCGCGAGATTTCGGCCACATCTTCCGAAATCTCGTGAGATGTCGGCAGATGTGCCGTTACTGCGCACGCGCGAGTAACGGCGGTGCATGCTGGGCCATCTAAAGTGCCTGTGGGGGTTTCACATGCCCACAGGCAAGATGGCCCCCAGCACAAAAGAAGAAGATGAGGAACTTCATCGGACGAAAACCGGCGGCGATCGAGATGGAAGATGGAACAGGTGAGTCCCCCAATAAAGGTAAGCATCCTTTATATACCGTCCCAAAAAAAAAAAAAAATATAGAGAGTGCAGAACCGCTTTAAAGCGGAGTTCCACCCAAAAATGTCACTTCCGCTTTAACTACTCCTCACCCCCTTACATGCCACATTTGGCATGTAAGTATTTTGAGGGGGGAATGGGTTCTTTGTTTTAAGGTGGACTTCCTGTCCCACTTACTCGTTCCGCCTTAAGGGGTCCACCTAGGCGACTTCTCCTGTCCCCCTAGGCTGTACCTCCCTCTAGGCGATCTCCTGGGACACGTGACAGGTCCCAGAAGATCGCCTATCCACACCGAGAGCGCAGCGCGACTCGCACCTGGCTGTGAAGCCACAAGCTGTCACAACCAGGTGCGCACATTTCCAATGGAGACGGAGAGGCGGAGAGGTTCGGCCGCATAGCTGGACCATGGGACAGGTGATTGGCTGTTTATTACAAGTCATCAGCTATACTTTTTGTAGATGCTGACTTTTAATAAACTAAAAATAGCATGGAAATCCACTTTAAGGCCCAAGACTAATAGAGGGGGCATCTGAGGGCTGTGCCTGGAGATCATGGACTAAGAGACAGTGTTGTTTTTTTTTACAAAAGTCAAATCCACTTTGCAACTCAAATTGCAATGAAAGTGCATTCGCTGTAGATCTGAGGGGGACATGAAAGGAAAATAAAACATAGCATTTTAAATTGAACCTGATTGGATAATAAAATATGCAGAGCTTCCCCTCATTTCCGATCTATCCCTAAGATTTACAGCGACTGCACTTCCAATTGCACTTTGCACTTGTAGTGCAAAGTGGATTTGCCTTTTGTAAATAACGCCCTGTGTGCCTTTAGGACCGTGACTAGGCAAGTGGTGGCCTGTAGGCCCTTGACAAAGAGGAATTGTCTAAATAGCTATATGCTAGAAGCACTTGCATAGGGAGGAAGTTTGGACAAATACTGCGGAACATAGGTAATGCAAAGCCCCGCTCGTAACATCAGATAACAAAGACTATGGTGGGGATTAATATGGTACCCAGCACTACCACTTTTTGATACTGACTGGTGTCCATATGCTTTTAAGTGGCCCCATAAAAATTTGAAATGGACAGTTTAGAATAGCTACCATAAAAATGATTTATGGGCTGGTAATGGAAAACCTTCTGTACCTCTATACCAAATTTAGACCCATGATTTTGGGCCCGAGGTGTGTGCTGTAAACTGTGACCACTTTAAGCTTGCAATACTGCACCAAGCTGACCAAACCCTGGGGGGCTAGGGGAACAAAAAAAGAACACATTATAGTAAAGGCCACCAGTGGTAGACATCCCTTCTCTCAAGTTTGGGAGCCCGGACTCATTCAGTGCCCCTTTAAGTTCCCTGCTGTGACTGCACCTATAGTAACATGAGAGGCCAAGCTGGATGAAATCAAGAGCCCTGCAGTATCTGAAGCAGGGTTCCCATACTTGGCACATAAAGATACTAGAGGACACACAGTGGACCAAAAATTTGATGGCCCATGCTTGATTTTCTCAGTGGAACAGAGTGGCAGTTGACCTGCAATATTATGCACTCTGATGATGATGCAGGCCATGATATTATGTATCCCCCTATATATGACCCTCTGCTAAAAAAGCAGGCTGTTGCTTTCTGTATGCCCTATATTTATGCTATGAATATAATTGGATAAATCCACCACTGACAGAACACAAATCCACCAAAAATAACATCTCACAGGCCAAAATATTGCCCCACGCCCTCCATTGACAGGGTCACACATATTCACCCGTCACCTCACTTTCCACTGATAGTGCCCCACCCCTAAACTAACTACCCCCAAGTTAAAACTGAAAAAAATACACAATGTCTGTTGATTAAAGAGGGATTGCACCAAAAAAAAAATATATAAAAAGCCAACAGCTACAGATACTGCAGCTGCTGAATTTTAATAAATGGACACTTACCTCTTCCAGGGTCCAGTGATGTCAGCAGCCGAAGCCGAGAAGTCGCTCGGTTCTGGTCTGCTGCCGCCGCCATTCTCGTTGAGGGAATCAGAAAGTGAAGCGGTGCGGCTTCACTTCCCGGTTCCCTACTGCGCATGCGCGAGTCGCGCAGCGCAATGAGAATGCTCCGCGCTGTCTCTGGGACCCGTGTGTGTCCCAGCAGACAGCACGGTGGGACAGGAAGAGGCATAGACTCCCGTGGTAGTCTATGCCCGGAAGTTGGTGCAAATACCTTAGACGGGTATCTGCACCCCCCTCCCCCCTGAAAGGTGCAAAATGTGACACCGGGGGGGGGGGGGGGGGGATGGGGTTCCGATGAGCGGAAGTTTTAATAACTCAGGCTGTATACTCTTACATCGAGGGTTTTGTACCGATGAGCGGAAGTTTTACTGACCATTTTTTTAACTCAGGACGCTGGATAAACTCTTACATTTCGGTTTGACGCCACTTCTTTTGGAGGGGGCGGATTTGAGACTGTTCATTTATGCATTGTAAGTAGGCAGAGCGCGCACTTCAAGAAATTTGATTATCGGTGGGCCAAGAACATAACGTACCTTGTGTGCATGCATCGCTCCCTGGATCCTCTCATTTTTTTAAGTCATCTTGCCGAAATAGCCCTTGCTTTGCAGCTCTGTCTGTCTGTCCCGGTCTATTCCAATGCTTGGTTTTTTGGGACAATAACTGAAATTCACTATCCCATTGAGTTTATCACTTATTCAATTTTGGTATGAAATAATTTTATGGTTATTATTCAAGTCACTTATGTAATAATTTATCTGATGCAGTTACATGGGATTGCATGTAACTCCCACAGATGTTTGTCAATTTTGTGGGATCAGACAATTTTTGTTTGCCAGCGCTGATGGGACATTTTTTGTAGTTACACAACAGCAATATTGTAAGCGCCGTTTCGACTGGTTTAAATGCCAGAAATACTACCCCTGAGTTTAAGGCTAAGTTACAAGCATGACTCCCACAGAGTCTATCAGCTGTGTAAGTTCGAAACCCTGGTTTAAAATGTTAAAAAAAAAAAAATATATATATATATATATATATATATATATATATATATATATATATATATATATATATTGGAATTAATTTATCAAATGACATGTTGGGAAATGCTTTCCGGCATACATTAAGAAATAGATTATATTTTATTGGATATCTTTTCTAAAAGAAAGTATATATATATATATATATATATATATATATATATATATATATATATATGTATATATATATATATATATATATATATATATATATATATACACATATACACACACATATGCACACACATTTTTTGGTTTTTAATATCTATTTAATATTTTGTATGACAACATAAAAAATGAAATTAAACCACACACTGGTTATCAAATACCATCTAAATGAAAGGTCTATTTGAAAAAAAATGTATGGCGCTAATTTGAAGAAGGTATTACATGACTGAGCAATTGCCAGTTAGGCCCCATACACACCTTTAGATTGTCTGCAGATTTTTGTCTTCATATTTATCAAAACCATTTAGTGCAATTGCCAGCCTGATTGGATAAAAATTGAAATTAAGGTTTCCCCTCATTATTTTTATTTTTTTTAAATCTGAAGACAAATCTTCACAAAATCAAATAGTGCATATGGGGTCTTAAAGTAGCTCTGTGCTGAGTAGCAAACAATACTATGGTCATAAAGGGGGTTAAATGTTAAGAAATGCAAAAAAAAAAAAAAAAAATGTTTAAGAAATAAGCAACAAGACAAGAGTATATGCAAAAATAATCGGTAGTCATTTTATTGATATCAAAAAAATCTTAGTTTGAAGTTTTTGATAATAATTAATTTAAAAAAAATAATTGTGCATTAAAATAAAATAAATACTCAACATCAATACAGCAAGACTCTAACTATACAACAATATTCTATTTAAATATTTAATCACAAGGTTTATCAAAAAAAGTAGGCAACAATATCACTAACATAGAATAGCTATGATTGTGAGAAAGAAAGAGAGGAGGGGGCCAGGTCAGCTTTATTTAAAATACATTCCTGCTCACATACAATACAAGCTAAAAAAATAAAAGGTGAACTGGATAAATAATTGCTAGATAAATTTACACTACAAATCTACATGAACAATCACGGTTTGATGAGAAGAGTGAAGATCTGCAAGGTCAGAGCCAAAAAAATAATGGTGAATGCTGAAAAAGATAAAAGGAAGAGTCAGAAACTAAGAAATATAGGAATACATCGTAACATACCTATTTAACTTTGGTTAAAAGAAAAATGTGTGTGGCAGGGATTTAAATTTACATATAGCGCATTAAAATTTGATGTTACGAATACAGTATATAATGATTAGTATATCTTTCTAATTTTTTTGCTTCTACTTGCTTGGCTTACTCTCAATGACATAAATGGAACGCCAAAGGCTGAATTACAGTGAAGCACATTAATACACTATGGTGCACTGCATTGATGTACACTGAATAAAGGTCCATGTACTAAACTGTATCCAACACTGAATGATGAAATGATCATTAACACAGAGATAAACCAATAACACAGAGTTTATTTTTTAAATGTTTACTTTATATATTAATATTATAATGAGGTGTCAGGAAACCTACTTAGTCCAAAAAAAATAATAATTATGAATTACACCCCACCACTGGCTAAAAACATGGATAGATCACCAACCCGCAGACAGACAAACCACAAAACAAACTAAGACCTCAGACTGACCCATGTCTAACTAGAAGTTGCCCTGTGTCTGTGTTAGATAATAAATGTTCTTATCTGTTCTAATAACACAGCCTCTTACTGTGATCATGTGACTCATTAGCTCTGTCTCTACTCCATGTCTGAGGTCAACTATATTGCTGGACCACCCCTAATCTTGGAACTGCGAGAGTAGAGAAGTGGCAACTGATCATATCCACTCTTCTTCTAATACAGGCCATGAAATTCAGCATACCCTCTTATAATATTACAGGCCATTAAATTATGTATACCCCTCTAGTAATACAGGTCGTGAAAATAAGTATCCCGCTCTATAATACATGCCGTGAAAATCGGTATCCCCTCTATAATACATGCCGTGAAAATCGGTATCCCCTCTATTATACATGCCATGAAAATCGGTATCCCCTCTATAATACATGCCGTGAAAATCGGTATCCCCTCTATAATACATGCCGTGAAAATCGGTATCCCCTCTATAATACATGCCGTGAAAATGGGTATCCCCTCTATAATACATGCCGTGAAAATCGGTATCCCCTCTATAATACATGCCATGAAAATACATGCCATGAAAATCGGTATCCCCTCTATAATACATGCCGTGAAAATCGGTATCCCCTCTATAATACATGCCGTGAAAATCGGTATCCCCCTCTATAATACAGGCCGTGAAAATCGGTATCCCCTCTATAATACATGCCGTGAAAATCGGTATCCCCTCTATAATACATGCCGTGAAAATCGGTATCCCCTCTATAATACATGCCGTGAAAATCGGTATCCCCTCTATAATACATGACGTGAAAATCGGTATCCCCTCTATAATACAGGCCGTGAAAATCGGTATCCCCTCTATAATACATGCCCTGAAAATCGGTATCCCCTCTATAATACATGACGTGAAAATCGGTATCCCCTCTATAATACATGCCGTGAAAATCGGTATCCCCTCTATAATACATGCCATGAAAATCGGTATCCCCTCTATAATACATGCCGTGAAAAATCGGTATCCCCTCTATAATACAGGCCGTGAAAATCGGTATCCCCTCTATAATACATGCCGTGAAAATCTGTATCCCGCTCTATAATACATGCCGTGAAAATCGGTATCCCCTCTATAATACATGCCGTGAAAATCGGTATCCCCTCTATAATACATCCGTTGAAAATCGGTATCCCCTCTATAATACATGACGTGAAAATCGGTATCCCCTCTATAATACATGCCGTGAAAATCGGTATCCCCTCTATAATACATGCCGTGAAAATCGGTATCCCCCTCTATAATACATGCCGTGAAAATCGGTATCCCCTCTATAATACATGCCGTGAAAATCGGTATCCCACTCTATAATACATGCCGTGAAAATCGGTATCCCACTCTATAATACATGCCGTGAAAATCGGTATCCCCTCTATAATACATGCCGTGAAAATCGGTATCCCCTCTATAATACATGCCGTGAAAAATCGGTATCCCCTCTATAATACATGCCGTGAAAATCGGTATCCCCTCTATAATACAGGACATGAAAATCGGTATCCCCCTCTATATAATACATGCCGTGATAATCGGTATCCCCTCTATAATACAGGCCGTGAAAATCGGTATCCCCTCTATAATACATGCCGTGAAAATCCGTATCCCCTCTATAATACATGCCTTGAAAATCGGTATCCCCTCTATAATACATGCCGTGAAAATCGGTATCCCCTCTATAATACAGGCCGTGAAAATCGGTATCCCCTCTATAATACAGGCCGTGAAAAATCGGTATCCCACTCTATAATACAGGCCGTGAAAATCGGTATCCCTCTATAATACATGCCGTGAAAAATCGGTATCCCCTCTATAATACAGGCCGTGAAAATCGGTATCCCCTCTATAATACATGCCGTGAAAATCGGTATCCCCTCTATAATACATGCCGTGAAAATCGGTATCCCACTCTATAATACATGCCATGAAAATCGGTATCTCTATAATACATGCCGTGAAAATCGGTATCCTCTCTATAATACATGCCGTGAAAATCGGTGTCCCCTCTCCCCCCCTGTGTGTGCGCTCTCCCTCCAGTGTCCCCCAGTGTGCGTGTCCCCCCCTGTGTGTGTGTGCTCTCCCTCCAGTGTCCCCCTGTGTGCGTGTCCCCCCCTGTGTGTGTGCTCTCCCTCCAGTGTCCCCCTGTGTGTGTGCTCTCCCTCCAGTGTCCCCCCCCGTGTGTGCGTGTCCCCCCCTGTGTGTGTGCTCTCCCTCCAGTGTCCCCCTGTGTGCGTGTCCCCCCCTGTGTGTGTGCTCTCCCTCCAGTGTCCCCCTGTGTGCGTGTCCCCCCCCTGTGTGTGTGCTCTCCCTCCAGTGTCCCCCTGTGTGCGTGTCCCCCCCTGTGTGTGTGCTCTCCCTCCAGTGTCCCCCTGTGTGCGTGTCCCCCCCCTGTGTGTGTGCTCTCCCTCGAGTGTCCCCCTGTGTGCGTGTCCCCCCCTGTGTGTGTGCTCTCCCTCCAGTGTCCCCCTGTGTGTGCGTGTCCCCCCCCCCCCTGTGTGTGCGCTTGGTCCCCTTGAGTGCGGGGACCAAGGGGGCCCCATGATCTTCTATTGCCCGGGGGCCCCATGAGTTGTCAGTCCGCCCCTGGTGTAGCCTGTGGCCCCCTGTGACATGCAACCATCGTGTGCCCCCGGTGACATCCAGCCAGCACAGCCTGTGCCTGCCTGTGACATCCAGCTGGCCTATGGCAACCATTATGTGCCCCCCCCTGACATGCAGACTGCACCCCCCGTGACATCCAGACTACCACCCCCTGACATGCAGACTGCACCCCCCCGTGACATCCAGACTGCCCCCCCCGTGACATGCAGACTGCACCCCCCCCCTGACATGCAGACTGCACCGCCGTGACATCCAGACTGCCCCCCCCTTGACATGCAGACTGCACCCCCCGTGACATCCAGACTGCCCCCCCGTTGACATGCAGACTGCACCCCCCCTTGACATGCAGACTGCACCCCCCGTGACAGCCAGACTGCCCCCCCCCCTTGACATGCAGACTGCACCCCCCGTGACATCCAGACTGCCCCCCCCCCGTCCCCGCAGACTGCACCCCCCGTGACATCCAGACTGCCCCCCCCCTTGACATCCAGACTGCACCCCCCCTGTGACATCCAGACTGCACCCCCCCCCCCCCCCTTGACATGCAGACTGCACCCCCGTGACATCCAGACTGCCCCCCCCCCTTGACATGCAGACTGCACCCCCCGTGACATCCAGACTGCCCCCCCCCCCCTTGACATGCAGACTGCACCCCCCCCGTGACATCCAGACTGCCCCCCCCCCCTTGACATCCAGACTGCCCCCCCCCCCCTTGACATGCAGACTGCACCCCCCATTGACATCCAGACTGCACCCCCCGTTGACATGCAGACTGCACCCCCCGTGACATCCAGACTGCCCCCCCCCGTGACATCCAGACTGCCCCCCCCCCTGTGACATGCAGACTGCCCCCCCCTTGACATCCAGACTGCCCCCCCCCCCTGACATGCAGACTGCACCCCGTGACATCCAGACTGCCCCCCCCCCTTGACATGCAGACTGCACCCCCCGTGACATCCAGACTGCCCCCCCCCCTTGACATGCAGACTGCACCCCCCGTGACATCCAGACTGCCCCCCCCCTTGACATGCAGACTGCACCCCCCCCCGTGACATCCAGACTGCCCCCCCCGGTGACATCCAGACTGCCCCCCCCGTGACATGCAGACTGCACCCCCCGTGACATCCAGACTGCCCCCCCCCCCCTGACATGCAGACTGCACCCCCCGTGACATCCAGACTGCCCCCCCCCCCCTTGACATGCAGACTGCACCCCCCCGTGACATCCAGACTGCCCCCCCCCCTGACATGCAGACTGCACCCCCCGTGACATCCAGACTGCCCCCCCCCCCCCGTTGACATGCAGACTGCACCCCCCGTGACATCCAGACTGCCCCCCCCCCCCCCATTGACATGCAGACTGCACCCCCCGTGACATCCAGACTGCCCCCCCCCCCCTTGACATGCAGACTGCACCCCCCCCCCCCGTGACATCCAGACTGCCCCCCCCCCCCCCCCCCCCTGACATGCAGACTGCACCCCCCGTGACATCCAGACTGCCCCCCCCCCCCCTGACATGCAGACTGCACCCCCCGTGACATCCAGACTGCCCCCCCCCCCCCTTGACATGCAGACTGCACCCCCCGTGACATCCAGACTGCCCCCCCCATTGACATGCAGACTGCACCCCCCGTGACATCCAGACTGCCCCCCCCCCCTTGACATGCAGACTGCACCCCCCGTGACATCCAGACTGCCCCCCCCCTTGACATGCAGACTGCACCCCCCCGTGACATCCAGACTGCCCCCCCCCCCCCCCTTGACATGCAGACTGCACCCCCCGTGACATCCAGACTGCCCCCCCCCCCCCGTGACATCCAGACTGCCCCCCCCTGTGTGACATCCAGACTGCCCCCCCCCCCCTTGACATGCAGACTGCACCCCCCGTGACATCCAGACTGCCCCCCCCCTTGACATGCAGACTGCACCCCCAGTGACATCCAGACTGCCCCCCCCTGTGACATGCAGACTGCACCCCCCGTGACATCCAGACTGCCCCCCCCCCCCCCCCCCCCTGACATGCAGACTGCACCCCCCGTGACATCCAGACTGCCCCCCCCCCTTGACATGCAGACTGCACCCCCCGTGACATCCAGACTGCCCCCCCCCCCCATTGACATGCAGACTGCACCCCCCGTGACATCCAGACTGCCCCCCCCCCCCTTGACATGCAGACTGCACCCCCCGTGACATCCAGACTGCCCCCCCCCCTGACATGCAGACTGCACCCCCCGTGACATCCAGACTGCCCCCCCCCCTGACATGCAGACTGCACCCCCCGTGACATCCAGACTGCCCCCCCCCCCCCCCCCTTGACATGCAGACTGCACCCCCCGTGACATCCAGACTGCCCCCCCCCCTTGACATGCACACTGCACCCCCCGTGACATCCAGACTGCCCCCCCCCATTGACATCCAGACTGCACCCCCCGTGACATGCTGACTGCACCCCCCCCCCCCCCCCCCCCTTGACATGCAGACTGCACCCCCCGTGACATCCAGACTGCCCCCCCCCCTTGACATGCAGACTGCACCCCCCGTGACATCCAGACTGCCCCCCCCCCCATTGACATGCAGACTGCACCCCCCGTGACATCCAGACTGCCCCCCCCCCTTGACATGCAGACTGCACCCCCCGTGACATCCAGACTGCCCCCCCCCGTTGACATGCAGACTGCACCCCCCGTGACATCCAGACTGCCCCCCCCCTTGACATGCAGACTGCACCCCCCGTTGACATGCAGACTGCACCCCCCGTGACATCCAGACTGCCCCCCCCCCCCCCCTTGACATGCAGACTGCACCCCCCGTGACATCCAGACTGCCCCCCCCCTTGACATGCAGACTGCACCCCCCGTGACATCCAGACTGCCCCCCCCTTGACATGCAGACTGCACCCCCCGTGACATCCAGACTGCCCCCCCCCCCCTGCATGCCCCCCCCCCGTGACATCCAGACTGCCCCCCCCTTGACATGCAGACTGCACCCCCGTGACATCCAGACTGCCCCCCCCCCTTGACATCCAGACTGCCCCCCCCGTGACATCCAGACTGCCCCCCCCCCCCTTGACATGCAGACTGCACCCCCCGTGACATCCAGACTGCCCCCCCCCCCTTGACATGCAGACTGCACCCCCCGTGACATCCAGACTGCCCCCCCCCCCCCCCCGTGACATGCAGACTGCACCCCCCGTGACATCCAGACTGCCCCCCCCCATTGACATCCAGCAGACTGCCCCCCCCCCCTTGACATGCAGACTGCACCCCCCGTGACATCCAGACTGCCCCCCCCTGACATGCAGACTGCACCCCCCGTGACATCCAGACTGCCCCCCCTTGACATGCAGACTGCACCCCCCGTGACATCCAGACTGCCCCCCCCCATTGACATGCAGACTGCACCCCCCGTGACATCCAGACTGCCCCCCCCATTGACATCCAGACTGCCCCCCCCCCCTTGACATGCAGACTGCACCCCCCGTGACATCCAGACTGCCCCCCCCCCCTTGACATGCAGACTGCACCCCCCGTGACATCCAGACTGCCCCCCCCCCCCTTGACATGCAGACTGCACCCCCCGTGACATCCAGACTGCCCCCCCCCATTGACATCCAGACTGCCCCCCCCTTGACATGCAGACTGCACCCCCCGTGACATCCAGACTGCCCCCCCCCCCTGACATGCAGACTGCACCCCCCGTGACATCCAGACTGCCCCCCCCCCCCCATGACATGCAGACTGCCCCCCCGTGACATCCAGACTGCCCCCCCCCCTGACATGCAGACTGCCCCCCCCGTGACATGCAGACTGCCCCCCCCCTTGACATCCAGACTGCCCCCCCCCCCCTGACATCCAGACTGCACCCCCCGTGACATCCAGACTGCCCCCCCCCCGTGACATCCAGACTGCCCCCCCCCCCCTGACATGCAGACTGCACCCCCCGTGACATCCAGACTGCCCCCCCCCCCTTGACATGCAGACTGCCCCCCCCTGACATGCAGACTGCCCCCCCCCCCTGACATGCATACTGCACCCCCCCGTGACATCCAGACTGCCCCCCCCCCCAGACTGCACCCCCCGTGACATCCAGACTGCCCCCCCCCCCCGTGACATCCAGACTGCCCCCCCCCCCCCCTTGACATGCAGACTGCACCCCCGTGACATCCAGACTGCCCCCCCCCTGACATGCAGACTGCACCCCCGTGACATCCAGACTGCCCCCCCCCCCTGACATGCAGACTGCACCCCCCCCCCCCCCGTGACATCCAGACTGCCCCCCCCCATTGACATCCAGACTGCCCCCCCCCCCCCCTTGACATGCAGACTGCACCCCCCCCCCCCCTTGACATGCAGACTGCACCCCCCGTGAAATCCAGACTGCCCCCCCCCCCCTTGACATGCAGACTGCCCCCCCCCCCTCTTGACATGCAGACTGCACCCCCCTGACATGCAACCAGCCTGTGTCCCCGTTGTCATCCAGATGGAGATCGAGTCAGGTGTCTCGCTGTGTCTTCATGATGCACGGCGTCGGCGTGTGAGGAGTTAATCTAGCTCAGCTGTGTTCCTCTGCCGTAGCTCTGCGCTCGCTTTCTTGTGTCTGAAACCGACGCATGCGCAGTAGCGGCAGGGGGTGCCGGATTTCATGGGATGCAGTATTTACTGCTACACCGTTACAAATTCCCATCATGCACTGCGTCCGGCGCCCGGCGCCGGGACACAGTGCACATAAGCACATTTTTAAAAACATTTTTTTTTTTTTAAAGGGACATGTTAAAAAATTTTTTTTTTTTTTTTCAGGTTGTTTTTTTTTTATATTTAAGCCCGGGGGGGGGGGGGCGCGGTGCCTGGTTTTTGTGGGGGGGTGGGATGGGACGGGGGGCGGCGGCGCCCGGGCGCACCCTATTTTTTTTTTTTTTGGACGGGGGTGGGGGGGGGGGGGGGGGGCGGCGGGGGGGACGGGCCGCCACTGGATGTGGAGGTGAAGGAGGAATAGGAAAAGGAGGATAAATATAAGGAGAAGGAGGAGGATGAATAGGAATAATAGGAGGAGGAAAATTAGACTAAATAGGAGGAGGATGCATAGGAATAATATGAGGAGGAGGAGGATTTCTAAGAGAAGGAAGTCTTAATATTATTTACACAAAATTAAAATGTACGTGTTTATTTTTCAATTTTTTTTTCAAATAGTGTGTTTACATTATCTTGAACCAGTTATTTGTGTAATATATGACTTTAGAAAATGCTGTGGAGGGGGATGGACGTGCTGACGTAGCGTCCGCACGGAGGGAGGAGTTTGAGCCCGAGGGCCGAGGAGAGCAGGCGAACAGCCAGGGAGGACGCGGGACCGCTCCGTGTGAGAGACGCCGCGGATGCTCGCTAAGGATGGGCCCGGTGCTCGATGCGAACCCACGTTCGCATCGAGCACCGGGCGTTCGCTCGCTCGGCGAGCCCAGAACTATTTTGGCCGCTCGCATCACGTTCGTGTGATGCGAGCGGCCCCGCAATGCATTGCGGCCGGCGCGGCCGACGCAGTGCATTGCTGGCTGATGATTGGCCAAGCATGCACTGTGACCCCGCATGCTTGGCCAATCACAGCCCCGGAAACTCGAAGAGCCATAATTGGCTACAGGCAGGACGCCTGTAGCCAATTACAGCTCAGGGGCTGTAGTACACGCCCCCCCCCCTATAAAACGCCGCCACGCCGTCTGCGCCGGTCACATGCTGTTCCGGCGCAGATTGAGCAGGCTGTTTCTGTGACACTCTGCTGCATTTAGATAGTTAGAGAGATTCACTTACAGAGATTGAGTTAGATAGATTCAGTTACAAAGATTGATTGACAAAGAGGGGCTTGTAGTGTGCTCGTGGCAGGCAGGCAGAGCTCCTATATTTTGTTACCAGAAGCACCTATAGGACTTGTAGTGTGTTCGTGGCAGGCAGGCAGAGCTCCTATATTTTGTTACCAGAAGCACCTATAGGACTTGTAGTGTGTTAGTGGCAGGCAGGCAGAGCTCCTATATTTTGTTACCAGAAGCACCTATAGGACTTGTAGTGTGTTCGTGGCAGGCAGGCAGAGCTCCTATATTTTGTTACCAGAAGCACCTATAGGACTTGTAGTGTGTTAGTGGCAGGCAGGCAGAGCTCCTATATTTTGTTACCAGAAGCACCTATAGGACTTGTAGTGTGTTCGTGGCAGGCAGGCAGAGCTCCTATATTTTGTTTCCAGAAGCACCTATAGGACTTGAGTGTGTTAGTCCCATTACACACAGAGCTCCTATATTTTGTTCCCAGAAGCACCTATAGGACTTGAAGTGTGTTAGTCCCATTACACACACAGAGCTATATTTTGTTCCCAGAAGCACCTATAGGACTTGAAGTGTGTTAGTCCCATTACACACACAGAGCTATATTTTTTCCCCAGAAGCACCTATAGGACTTGAAGTGTGTTAGTCCCATCACACACACAGAGCTATATTTTGTTCCCAGAAGCACCTATAGGACTTGAAGTGTGTTAGTCCCATTACACACACAGAGCTATATTTTTTCTTCCCAGAAGCACCTATAGGACTTGAAGTGTGTTAGTCCCATCACACACACAGAGCTATATTTTGTTCCCAGAAGCACCTATAGGACTTGAAGTGTGTTAGTCCCATCACACACACAGAGCTATATTTTTCTTCCCAGAAGCACCTATAGGACTTGAAGTGTGTTAGTCCCATCACACACACAGAGCTATATTTTGTTCCCAGAAGCACCTATAGGACTTGAAGTGTGTTAGTCCCATCACACACACAGAGCTATATTTTGTTCCAAGAAGCGCCTATAGGACTTGAAGTGTGTTAGTCCCATCACACACACAGAGCTATATTTTTTCCCAGAAGCACCTATAGGACTTGAAGTGTGTTAGTCCCATCACACACCACAGAGCTATATTTTGTTCCCAGAAGCACCTATAGGACTTGAAGTGTGTTAGTCCCATTACACACACAGAGCTATATTTTCTCCCCAGAAGCACCTATAGGACTTGAAGTGTGTTAGTCCCATCACACACACAGAGCTATATTTTGTTCCCAGAAGCACCTATAGGACTTGAAGTGTGTTAGTCCCATCACACACACAGAGCTATATTTTTTTTCCCAGAAGCACCTATAGGACTTGAAGTGTGTTAGTCCCATTACACACACAGAGCTATATTTTGTTCCCAGAAGCACCTATAGGACTTGAAGTGTGTTAGTCCCATCACACACACAGAGCTATATTTTGTTCCCAGAAGCACCTATAGGACTTGAAGTGTGTTAGTCCCATCACACACACAGAGCTATATTTTCTTCCCAGAAGCACCTATAGGACTTGAAGTGTGTTAGTCCCATCACACACACAGAGCTATATTTTGTTCCCAGAAGCACCTATAGGACTTGAAGTGTGTTAGTCCCATCACACACACAGAGCTATATTTTGTTCCCAGAAGCACCTATAGGACTTGAAGTGTGTTAGTCCCATCACACACACAGAGCTATATTTTGTTCCCAGAAGCACCTATAGGACTTGAAGTGTGTTAGTCCCATCACACACACAGAGCTATATTTTGTTCCCAGAAGCACCTATAGGACTTGAAGTGTGTTAGTCCCATTACACACACAGAGCTATATTTTTTTCCCAGAAGCACCTATAGGACTTGAAGTGTGTTAGTCCCATCACACACACAGAGCTATATTTTCTTCCCAGAAGCACCTATAGGACTTGAAGTGTGTTAGTCCCATCACACACACACACAGAGCTATATTTTCTTCCCAGAAGCACCTATAGGACTTGAAGTGTGTTAGTCCCATTACACACACAGAGCTATATTTTTTTCCCAGAAGCACCTATAGGACTTGAAGTGTGTTAGTCCCATCACACACACAGAGCTATATTTTGTTCCCAGAAGCACCTATAGGACTTGAAGTGTGTTAGTCCCATTACACACACAGAGCTATATTTTGTTCCCAGAAGCACCTATAGGACTTGAAGTGTGTTAGTCCCATCACACACACAGAGCTATATTTTCTTCCCAGAAGCACCTATAGGACTTGAAGTGTGTTAGTCCCATCACACACACAGAGCTATATATTTTTCCCAGAAGCACCTATAGGACTTGAAGTGTGTTAGTCCCATCACACACACAGAGCTATATTTTTTCCCAGAAGCACCTATAGGACTTGAAGTGTGTTAGTCCCATCACACACACAGAGCTATATTTTCTTCCCAGAAGCACCTATAGGACTTGAAGTGTGTTAGTCCCATCACACACACAGAGCTATATTTTGTTCCCAGAAGCACCTATAGGACTTGAAGTGTGTTAGTCCCATCACACACACAGAGCTATATTTTCTTCCCAGAAGCACCTATAGGACTTGAAGTGTGTTAGTCCCATCACACACACAGAGCTATATTTTTTTCCCAGAAGCACCTATAGGACTTGAAGTGTGTTAGTCCCATCACACACACAGAGCTATATTTTTCTTCCCAGAAGCACCTATAGGACTTGAAGTGTGTTAGTCCCATCACACACACACAGAGCTATTTTTGTTCCCAGAAGCACCTATAGGACTTGAAGTGTGTTAGTCCCATCACACACACAGAGCTATATTTTCTTCCCAGAAGCACCTATAGGACTTGAAGTGTGTTAGTCCCATCACACACACAGAGCTATATTTTTTTCCCAGAAGCACCTATAGGACTTGAAGTGTGTTAGTCCCATCACACACACAGAGCTATATATTTTCTTCCCAGAAGCACCTATAGGACTTGAAGTGTGTTAGTCCCATCACACACACAGAGCTATATTTTTTCCCAGAAGCACCTATAGGACTTTAAGTGTGTTCGTCCATCACACACACAGAGCTCCTATATTTCGTTCCCAGAAGCACCTATAGGACTTGAAGTGTGTTAGTCCCATCACACACAGAGCTATATTTTCTTCCCAGAAGCACCTATAGGACTTGAAGTGTGTTAGTCCATCACACACACAGAGCTCCAATATTTTCTTCCCAGAAGCACCTATAGGACTTGAAGTGTGTTAGTCCCATCACACAGAGCTCCTATTTTCTTCCCAGAAGCACCCATAGGACTTGAAGTGTGTTAGTGGCATCACACACAGAGCTCCTCTATATTCTTCCCAGAAGCACCCACAGGACTTCTGTGTGTTAGTGGCATCACACAGAGCTCCTTTCTTTGCAGAAGCACCCACAGGACTTCTAGTGTGTTAGTGGCATCACAGAGAGCTCCTCTATTTTCTTTGCAAGCACCCATAGGACTTCTAGTGTGTTAGTGGCATCACACAGAGCTCCTATTTTCTTCCCAGAAGCACCCATAGGACTTCTAGTGTGTTAGTGGCATCACACAGAGCTCCTATTTTTTCTTTGCAGAAGCACCCATAGGACTTTAGTGTGTTAGTGGCATCACACAGAGCTCTCTATTTTCTTTGCAGAAGCACCCACAGGACTTCTAGTGTGTTAGTGGCATCACACAGAGCTCCTCTATTTTTTCTTTGCAGAAGCACCCACAGGACTTCTAGTGTGTTAGTGGCATCACACAGAGCTCCTCTATTTTCTTTGCAGAAGCACCCACAGGACTTCTAGTGTGTTAGTGGCATCACACAGAGCTCCTCTATTTTCTTTGCAGAAGCACCACAGGACTTCTAGTGTGTTAGTGGCATCACACAGAGCTCCTCTATTTTCTTTGCAGCACCCACAGGACTTCTAGTGTTGTTAGTGGCATCACACAGAGCTCCTCTATTTTCTTTGCAGCAGCACCCACAGGACTTCTAGTGTGTTAGTGGCATCACACAGAGCTCCTCTATTTTCTTTGCAGAGCACCCACAGGACTTCTAGTGTGTTAGTGGCATCACACAGAGCTCCTCTATTTTCTTTGCATAAGCACCCATAGGACTTCTAGTGTGTTAGTGGCATCACACAGAGCTCCTATATTTTCTTCTCAGAAGCACCCACAGGACTTCTAGTGTGGTTAGTGGCATCACACAGAGCTCCTCTATTTTCTTTGCAGAAGCACCCACAGGACTTCTAGTGTGTTAGTGGCATCACACAGAGCTCCTCTATTTTCTTTGCAGCAGCACCCACAGGACTTCTAGTGTGTTTAGTGGCATCACACAGAGCTCCTCTATTTTCTTTGCAGAAGCACCCATAGGACTTCTAGTGTGTTAGTGGCATCACACAGAGCTCCTATATTTTCTTCTCAGCAGCACCCACAGGACTACCGACTACAATGGCTGGAAGACCGCCAAGGGGAGGCAGAGCGTGCAGAGCCAAGAACACAGGGCAGGCAGGCTCTGTTTCTAGTGGACGTGGCCGTGGACGTGGACGTGGTCGTGCATCGTCATCAGCACGTGGCCATGGGACACGCGCGTCTTTGTTTTCGGCAGCTGGACATGTGGAGCCGCATCATGCTGAAGGCTTGGTAGAATGGATGACCAAGCCCTCCTCATCCTCCTCATCCTCTCTCACCCAGGCTCAGGGTACTGACAGAGCATCATCAGCCACCCCTTCCCTAGACCCACCATGTCCTCCTGAGGAGTCCCCCGAACTCTTTGAGCACAGTGTTGGGTACATGCTCCAGGAGGATGCCCAACGATTCGAAGGCTCGGATGACGATACCCAGCTTGAGGAATCTGGCAGTACAGTTCCACCAGCTGCAGCTTACTGCCAGGTTTGCTCTAGTGGTGAAGAGGGAGGGGATGATGAGGTCACTGACTCCACGTGGGTGCCTCAAGGGAGAGAGGATGAGGAGGAGGACGAGGAGGAGGAGGATGCGGCGTCACATGTCCAACGAGGCAGGATGCCCCCTGGAGGCCAGGTAGAGGCCAGCACAGCAACTGTACAACACCGCAGAGCTCCGCCTGTGCAGGGCGCTGCCTCTGCACGTTATCAGAAAAGTTCTTTGGTGTGGGCCTTTTTTGAGACGAGTGCAGCAGATCGCACCACTGCTATTTGCAATATTTGTCTCAAGCGTATCTCGCGTGGCCAAAACATCAGCCGCTTGGGCACGACAAGCATGACCAGACATATGGCGACCTGCCATGCAGCTCGTTGGCAGGCACACATAAAAGACCCACACCAAAGAACTAAGCGGACCTCTCCTTGCTCCTCCTCAGCTGGGATCTCCATCCCCACTACACCTTCAGTCCTCTCTGAAAGCTGCTCTGAGAGGACTGAAGGTGTAGAATTCGGTGTGTCACAACCAAGTACTTGCAGTACACCGACGTCCGAATGCAGCAGGCAAATTTCCCTGCCCCAGCTGCTGGACCGTAGAAAGAAGTACACTCCCAGCCATCCACATGCCCAGCGGTTGAATGCTAGCCTTGCTAAATTGCTAGCACTTCAACTGCTGCCTTTTCAGTTGGTAGACTCGGCCCCCTTCCGTGAGTTTGTTCAATGTGCGGTTCCTCAGTGGCAGGTTCCCAAACGCCACTTTTTCTCGCGGAAGGCGATTCCGTCTCTCTACCGGCATGTGGAGGGCAATGTCCATGCCTCGCTGGACAGGGCGGTCAGCGGTAAGGTGCATATTACCGCTGACTCATGGTCCAGCAGGCATGGACAGGGACGGTACCTTTCTTTCACGGCCCATTGGGTCACTCTATTGGCAGCTGGGAGGGATGCAGGACAAGGTGCAGTAGTGTTGGAGGTTGTTCCGCCACCACGCCTCCAAAACGCGACTACTGCTACTGGTTGTGACACACCTCTCTCCTCCACCCCCTCCTCTTCTTCTTCCTCCAGTGCTCTGTCCTTGGAACCAGCGGTGCTCCGTAGGCGTACAAGGGGCTACGCAAGTACGCAGGCAAAAAGATGCCATGCCGTGCTTGCGCTGGTGTGTTTGGGGGACAGGAGCCACACTGGGCCAGAGGTTCTGGCAGCTCTGCAGGGGCAGGCCGAGAGGTGGTTGACGCCACGTCAGCTTAAGCCAGGAATGGTCGTTTCTGACAATGGCACCAACCTCCTCTCCGCCCTGCGACAGGGGCAGCTCACCCATGTGCCCTGCATGGCTCACGTCCTCAACCTGGTGGTGCAGCGGTTCTTGGGCAGGTTCCCAGGCTTACAGGATGTCCTGAGGCAGGCCAGGAAAGTCTGTGTGCATTTCCGCCGATCTTATAATGCCAGTGCTCGGCTGACTGAGCTGCAAAAGGAGCTGAACCTGCCCAAGAACCGCCTAATATCTGACATGCCCACCAGGTGGAACTCAACGTTGGCCATGCTGCAGCGACTGCACACGCAGCAGAGGGCCATCAATGAGTACCTTTGCGACTACGGCACCAGGACAGGGTCAGGGGAGCTTGGTTTTTTTTCCCCACGTCAGTGGAGCATGATCAGGGATGCATGCACTGTCCTCTCACCATTTGAGGAGGCCACGAGGATGGTGAGCAGTGACAGTGCATGCATCAGTGACACTGTCCCTCTTGTCCACCTGTTGGAGCATACGCTGCGTGGGATAATGGACAGGGCACTTGAGGCAGAACAGAGGCAGGAAGAGGAGGACTTCCTTGCCTCTCAAGGCCCCCTTTATCCGGACAGTGTTCCTTCTGTCCCACCCATCACACAGGAAGAGGATGAGGAGGAGGAGGAGGAGGAGGAGGAGGAGGATTGTGTGAGCATGGAGGTGGAGCCTGGCACTCAGCATCAGCAGCAGCAGTCTTTTAGGGATGATGTACAGTCCCAACAAGCCAGTGGACTTGTACGTGGCTGGGAGGAGGTGGCTGGCGATCATGTCATCCTCAGTGACCCAGAAGACTCCGGACCGAATGCCTCAGCTAACCTACGCTGCA
This sequence comes from Lithobates sylvaticus, assembly GCA_028564925.1. Classification (NCBI taxonomy): domain Eukaryota; kingdom Metazoa; phylum Chordata; class Amphibia; order Anura; family Ranidae; genus Lithobates; species Lithobates sylvaticus. The sequence continues at coordinate 60,225,391 of CM053036.1, read as the reverse complement.
TGGCCTCCCTGATCCTGCAAAGCCTGCGGAAGGATCCTCGTGTTCTTCGGATCAAGGAGAGGGACCATTACTGGCTGGCCACTCTCCTTGATCCGCGGTACAAGGGTAAGGTTGCGGACCTTATCTTGCCGTCGCAGAGAGGGAGCAGAGGATGAGACATCTCAGGGAGGCCTTGCAGAAAGGTCTGTGCAACGCGTTCCCAGAAACTGGGAGGCTACAAACTCCTGGTCCTGGGCGACGAGTTGCTGAGGCTTCGGTCAGTGGCAGAAGGAGCGGTGGGGAAGGTGGACGTCTGACCGATGCGTTCAGACAATTTTTTAGTCCGCAGCCCCAAGGTATGATCGGTTCCAGCAACCATCGCCAGCGTCTGATATACATGGTGCAGGAATACCTTGGGGCAAGGTCAGACTTGGACACCTTTCCCACCGAAAATCCTCTGGCTTACTGGGTCCTGAGGATGGATCACTGGCCAGAGCTTGCACAGTATGCAATTGAGCTACTGGCCTGTCCTGCCTCCAGCGTTCTTTCCGAACGCACATTCAGTGCTGCTGGAGGATTTGTGACTGATCATAGGGTGCGCCTGTCCACCGCCTCGGTTGATCGACTGACATTCATCAAAATGAATCAGTCTTGGATCACCACCAGCTACCAGGCACCTGAGGCGGATATAACCGAATAATTTTTAATGTCACATCCCTTCAAGACTGCCTATGCTGATGCTGAGTGACTGTCCTCTTATGTTCACTGACTATCCTCTTCCTCCTCCTCAATGATCCATGCCACCACACCAGTGCCTAAGGCACAATTTTTCAGCCCCTGTTTAACAGGGGCGTGTACTTACAATTTTTTTTTAAAAAAAATGCTTCGCAACACGTGTGACTGCTGTGCTCCAAGTACAGTCTCTGTGAGGGCCGTGTTGCAGTGTTGTGGCACCAGCACCAGTGCCTAAGGCACAATTTTTCAGCCCCTGTTTAACAGGGGCGTGTACTTACAATTTTTTAAAAAAAATGCTTCGCAACACGTGTGACTGCTGTGCTCCAAGTACAGTCTCTGTGAGGGCCGTGTTGCAGTGTTGTGGCACCAGCACCAGTGCCTAAGGCACAATTTTTCAGCCCCTGTTTAACAGGGGCGTGTACTTACAATTTTTTAAAAAAAAATGCTTCGCAACACGTGTGACTGCTGTGCTCCAAGTACAGTATCTGTGAGGGCCGGGTTGCAGTGTTGTGGCACCAGCACCAGTGCCTAAGGCACAATTTTTCAGCCCCTGTTTAACAGGGGCGTGTACTTACAATTTTTTAAAAAAAATGCTTCGCAACACGTGTGACTGCTGTGCTCCAAGTACAGTATCTGTGAGGGCCGGGTTGCAGTGTTGTGGCACCAGCACCAGTGCCTAAGGCACAATTTTTCAGCCCCTGTTTAACAGGGGCGTGTACTTACAATTTTTTAAAAAAATGCTTCGCAACACGTGTGACTGCTGTGCTCCAAGTACAGTCTCTGTGAGGGGTTGCAGTGTTGTGGCACCAGCACCAGTGCATAAGGCACAATTTTTCAGCCCCTGTTTAACAGGGGCGGGTAATTACAAATCTTGATCTAATAGTTCACAGCAGGGCCCATTCCTGCGCCCACCAAGAGTAACTATGAGGGCCTGCAGTCTTGTGGCAACACCGTCCACCACCACCGCCAAAGGCCCAATTTTTCTGCCCTGTTCATCAGGTGCTTGCAATTACAAATCTTGATCTAATAACTCACAGCAGGGCCCATTCCTGCGCCCACCAAGAGTAACTATGAGGGCCTACAGTCTTGTGGCAACACCGTCCACCACCACCGCCAAAGGCCCAATTTTTCTGCCCTGTTCATCAGGTGCTTGCAATTACAAATCTTGATCTAATAACTCACAGCAGGGCCCATTCCTGCGCCCACCAAGAGTAACTGTGAGAGCTTACAGTCTTGTGGCAAAACCGTCCACCACCCCCACCCCCCCCCAATTTTTCTGCCCTGTTCAACAGGTGCATGCAATTACAAATCTTGATCTATTAACTCACAGCAGGGCCCATTCCTGTGCCCACCAGTCTTGTGGCTACACCAACATCTAATAGGGCAAATTTCTGCAGAGTATATACGCCAGGCCCCTACTTTCAAACATCCAACTTACAAACGACTCCTACTTGCAAATGGAAAGAGAAAACAGGAAGTGAGAGGAAATCTACCCCTAGGAAGGGAAATTCTATCCTGTTAGATTTAATTTGGGAAAAAGGTATCTCCTCTCTACTGATACTTTATCACCAATCCTTGTTTCAATTAAAACCCCACTTTTCCAAAAACATTTGTCATTGGGACGGAAAGTGAGGTGACATGTTCTGAACAGATGTGCAAAGACAGCAAATGTTACAGGGGTGATAACCCCTCCCTATGTTCTCCAAAAAGCTTAAAAATAGATTTTTTTGGGATGGAGCTACACTTCATAATGTACCTGTTCAGATTCTACTTAAGATCAAACCTAAAGCCGCAAGTGGTTTTAAATGGCTTCTTTTTTTCCTTTACAAATGTCATTTTGTGCAAGGACAGTTCTAAACACGGGAAACACATGCCACTTCACAGGCATACTTTGGACACCCCCCAGGTACCATATTTAAAGGAAAATGTCACTTTTTTTTTTTCACTTTATGCATCATTAAAATGACTGCTCCCGAAAAAACGTTAGTTTTTAAAAGTTCTTTTTGCATTGATATATGTCCCCTGGGGCAGGACCCGGGTCCCCAAACCTGTTTTATGACATTAACATGCATATTGGCCGTTGTAATTACGGCGCTAAGACAAAGGGCCCCCCTGGCGGGAGTAACCAGCAGGCAGTGACTTTTTTTTTTCTTTGAATGCTTAATAAATGTATGTGTCCTCTCTAGGAACCACTCAGGTGGAAACCAGGTGGAAACTAGCTCGGGTCTAGGTTTTGAGGATATCAAACAGGGAACTGTGCAATTAAACCCCTGTGACCAATGTCAGTAATGTGGCCACGAATGTTTAAACTCTTAGACCGGACCGCCGCAGTTTTCTTTCCCGCTTAAAGCGACAGTCACAATAATTACTCTATAGGCAGAGAAACTCTGCTAAAACACATAGCCCATAACCTGTAAACCCCTTTAAAGGGAAATTTTTTCAACGCTCTGTAAATGTGTGTGCCCCCACTAGGAACCCTCCAGGTGGAAACTAGCAAGGATTTAGGCTCGGAGGAAATTAAATAGGGAACCGAGCAATTAAACTTCGGCGACTAATGTCTGTATTGTGGCCATGATTGCGTAACTCTAAGATTGGTCGGTTGCCCTTCCCCCTCCGGCTTTGAGCGATATACGTAACTCTTACCGTATAGGCAGAGAAATACTGCAAAAACATGTAGTCTACAACCTGAAAAGTCCTATAGACAGAAATCTCCCCTTCCTCAGCCTAAAAGCGGAAAACCCTCTCTATCCGGTCCCCTAGACGGACCTCCTAGGCCCTGTGGCCCAGTACAGCATATATGCAAAGACACCTCAAAGGCCTTGACGGTGCTCAGAGAGACAATTAAGGCATAAAGGAAAGGGGAAGAAAAAAGAGAAAAAAAAAACAAGTTGCTAAAAAAAACCTCCGCCAACGCCAGGGAAGTAGGAACCTAAGGAGTAACCCCGTATAAACCAGCATAAGCAACACGGGAATGAGTGGGCGAATCTAAAAATAACAAGGAGACAAACTCTGTGGATAGGTACATCAGGGGGCTTTTCTGGGGATAGACTTCTTAAGACCCCCCCCAGGGCACGAGGGAGCGCAAGACTTCATTTTAGGGGTAACTGGCTAACCAGAAACTGATGACTGGTCGAACCCGGTCATTTTGAAGCGAGTACTCCCCAAATAAGCTTCCTCTAACCCCGAGAGACTACATGCGGAAGTATAGCAGAAAAAAACTAGCGTCCCAACAGGAGGATCACCAAGAGTCTCCCCCTTTTTCTGCAGCATCCTTTTTTTTTTTTTTTCTCTCCCCACACTTTCCTGACTCTCACTTTTTCCCCCTTGGCATCCCTTCCTTCTCAAAGGACATCTATCCAGGGAGGGAGAGGGAGGCGAGAGGAGAAAGAGAGGAAAAAACTTACATCAAAAACAATATAAAAGGGGACAGAAAGATAGAGCTATCTCCTCGCCTACACCCGTAGAGAAGATAGCAAATACCTTGGGGGCAATACGGACTGGGACGGTAAACCTGGGAGACAGTAGCGGGCAGGGTACAGCAGGAGAGATCCAGACGGACCACTCCACAGATCTCGACTCTATAAGGCCTACAAATCGCCAAGGGCTAAGGTGAACCCCAAAGCAAGGGGTAATCAAAAGTTAAAGTAGAGGAAAAAGGGCTAGGGCGGCCCTGAATTACAATAAAACTGGGGAAAAGAATAAGACCCATCAAAAAGGGCATCATGAGCAAAGATACAGCCAAACCGACAAAGAAAGCAACTACAAAAGGAACTAAAGGGGAGACAAGTACAATTAAGCACTACTTACGACAGGGTGCTAGCCCAAAAACATCGGGGAACGATTCCCACGCAGAAGCTTGTTTGGAGAGAACCAGGGGGGCAGAAGGGGAAATCAATAATTCAAGAGCGGACTGTACCACAGAAAGCGAGACTGACATGAGTCGGGTTGAGGGCCAACAGGCAGGAGCCCATATCCCCAACAAATCTGAAATGGAGGCGATGCTACTACGCCTCGAAAATGCCATTAAATTAGAAATTAACTCTCTCCGAGAGGATATGGGCCACCTGCTGTCTAGAGTGGAAGTGGTTGAAGGTAGAGCAGATACCATTGACCAGGAAATTACGCTTTTAAAATCTCAACTGAAAAAATCATTCCTTAACCAGAGAGACACCCTCTACAAGATTGAGGATCAAGAGAACAGGGACAGGAGGCAAAACCTGAGGCTGCGCGCTGTTCCGGAACAAAGAGGGGAAGACTTTGAAAAAAAAATCTGGGCAATCCTGGGCCCGATAAGCGGCAAAAATCAAGAACAGTTCCCTGGAATTGACAGGGCACACCGAGTGGGAAGAATAGTAAGGCCCGACTCCGAGAGACCGCGGGACATAATTATCAGATTTAGCCACTTTAAAGAAAAAGAGGACCTTTGGACAAAAATAAGAAATAAGACACCGTTGATGTTCGAGGGCTCTGAAATTCAAGTCTACGCCGACTTATCGGCCCGTACTTTGGAAAGAAGAAGATATCAAAAACCCTTACTGGAAATTCTCAGAAAGGAAAATATAAAATATAATTGGGGTTTCCCATCTTGCTTAATAGGTGTAAAAGAGGGGCGCTCGGCTAGGCTGAAATGCCTGGAAGAGTTGCAGGGCTTCTGCGCGAAACTTGAGATACCAGTCCCGGATTTACCGGGCTGGAACGAAATGGAGGGTTTAGGAGATTTCATTCAGGAGTGGAGGAGGAGAGGGGGGGGGAGGGAGGTCACTATCAACACTTTAAAGTAAGCTTGGTCGAATCGGCCCCTTTTCTCCCCTCATGGTCTGGGATTCCGGGCCGTGAGGGAAAAAAAGAGGGCAGAACAAACCCCACCTCACCAGGATTCTAGTGTCCGAGGGAAGCCACAAGAGATGGCCCCCACGGACTTAGAGACCCAGGTTGGGGTCAGAGAGGGGTTGGAAAAAGGGAAGGGGGGGGAGGTTGGGTGGGAGGTAGGGGGGGGAAGGGGGGGGGAGGGGGAGGGGGAGGGAAGGGGGGGGAGGGGGAGGGGGTGGGAGGGAATGGGCTATAGGGGAGAACACGGGAGAGGGACCCCCTCCGCCGCTAGACAAGCACCGATTTTAAAACCTCTAAAAAAAAAAAAAAAAACATAAGGATAAAAGGAAAAAAAATAAACATGCACACAAAAACCCAACAGAGCGATGGAAACTGAAATTAAATTTCTATCCTATAATGTAAAAGGTTTGAACTCCCCCAGCAAGCATTTTAAGGTGTTGGAGGAAATCAAGAGATACAGGGCTGGAATAGTCTTTCTACAAGAGACCCACCTGTCACATACCTCCAACATCAGATTATTCTCACCAGCTTTCCCAACATGGTACTATGGGGATACCATTTCAAGTAGGGCAAGAGGAGTGGCCATTGGGATTGCGAGAGATACAAATTTTATTTTGGATGAGAGAAAGACGGACCCGGAGGGGAGATTCCTGTTTCTCAGGGGATCCCTCATGGGGGTAGGACTTACCTTGGCTAACATTTATGCCCCTAACACAAAACCCATTTCATATTTAGAATCGATCCTGCTTAAACTGAGGGCATTTAAAAAGGGATTCTTGATCCTGATGGGGGACCTCAATTTTGTAATGGACCCCGCCCTAGATAGTACGTCCGGTGTGCTGGGGACGGGGAACGTACAGCTAAAACGGATTAAAAAAAGACTCTTGGAGGATCAACTGCTGGATATCTGGAGGATCCAGCATCCGCAGACAAGAGACTATACGTTCTTCTCCTTCGCCCACCAGTCATATTCCCGCTTGGACCACATTCTGGTAGAACACGGTCTACTCGAAAGAATTATTAAGTCAGATATAGTAATAACCTCACTTTCAGACCATGCTCCGGTCTCCATGAGGCTAAGGTTCCCCGAACATAAACAACCCTCGAGCGGTTGGAAATTAAACTCAGAATTACTATACGATAAAGAGATACGGGACTACATCAGAAAGGAACTGGAATGGTTCTTTCAAATTAACGACAATGGGGAAGTATCAGAAGCCCAAATCTGGGACGCCCATAAAGCGTTTGTAAGGGGGATTTTGATAGCAAAAGCATCCTGGAAAAAAAGGGAGAGGATGAGAAAAACGCAGGAACTGACGGCCGAGATTAACATACTAGAGCAAAGACATAAGACCAGTGGGGCACTCGCTCACACAGAGCTGACTGACAAGAGGGAGGGACTAAAAGAACTAGCCGAGCAGGAAGCAAGACAGGCATATAATAAGATGGCCAAGGATCAGTACGCATGGGGCAATAAGCCAGGGAAATTCTTAGCCAGGAAACTGCAAAAAAAGAAAGCTAGAAATTTTATTGAAAAAATCCAATCAGGAAACGGAGGACGGACGAAGTACGTCTCTAGAGAAATAGCATCCACATTTAGAGAATACTACAAAGATCTATACGCTGTGAAGACCAGGGGAAGCAAAAACAGGGACGAAAACAGTATGAAAATTAATGATTTCCTGGGGAGGGCAAAGTTAACCTCGTTGGGCTTTGAAGAGAGAGAAGAGCTAGAGAGACCAATTTCAGAGGAGGAGATTCTACTAGCACTGAATAATTCGCCATCAGGGAAGAGCCCGGGCCCAGATGGGTTCACGGCCTTATACTACAAAACATTTAAAGAAATTCTTATTCCGAGACTCCAGCGCTACATGAATGGACTGGGGATAGATTATGACATGAGCGAGGAGGCACTTTTGGCAACGATCACCGTTCTGAGGAAGGAAGGGAAGGATGGATCAGTGTGCTCCAATTACAGACCCATCTCCTTGTTAAATTTTGACACAAAATTATACGCCAAGATCTTGGCCGAACGAATAAAAGGACATTTGGGCACACTGATCCATCCGGACCAAGTGGGCTTTGTTCCGGGTAGAGAGGGGAGAGACAATGGGATCCGGACATTGCTGGCCATTCAGAGGATGAGGGATTCGCGAACCCCCAGTCTACTTCTTTCAATAGATGCTGAAAAAGCTTTTGATAGGGTGGACTGGGGGTTCATGTTTAAAACCCTGCAAAGGATGGGATTTGGTCCAAGGATCATCCAAAAAATTAAAACCCTTTATGCCCACCCGAAAGCAAACATTAAGATTAATGGAATAGTTTCCTCCGCGTTCGAGATGTTTAACGGGACCAGGCAGGGGTGCCCTCTCTCCCCCCTCCTTTTTGTTTTGTCCCTGGAGCCTCTGTTGTCCACAATTCGAGGAAATCCAGAGGTAGAGGGATGCAGAGTTGGGAGTGAGGATCACAAGCTCGCGGCCTTTGCAGACGATGTCCTTTTTTACGTCGGGTCCCCCCTGAAGTCAGTACCCAACCTCCTAAAAATCTTAGCCGATTACGGCGATCTAACAAATTTTAGAATCAACTCCACAAAAACCTTTATCCTTAATATTAATCTTAACAAAGTAGAGAAACAGAACCTCCAGAAAACAGTCAGCTTTGCCTGGAAGAAACGGATAAAATATCTGGGAATAGACCTGGCCAACATCCCCAGGAAAATGTACAAAATAAACTACATCCCATTACTAGAGGAAATAAAAAAAAAATGCCAAGAGTATAAGGGAAAAACCCTGTCATGGATAGGCAGGATCAACACGGTAAAAATGATGATACTACCAGTCATCACCTATAAATTCCAGATGCTCCCTCTCCCTCTCCCAAAACACTATTTAGGAAAACTAAGAGCTATTATAATGAACTTTATATGGAAATATAAAAAACACAGAATCTCCCTCCAAATATTAAAACAAGATAAAAGCCAGGGTGGCCTAGCAGTTCCAGATATAGAGAGTTATTACCACGCCATAGCATTATTAAGAATTTCAGAATGGGGCAAAACACTTAATATTAAAAGGTGGGTTAGTTTGGAAGAAGCACTTAGCGAAGTAAAATTGGGGAGGATTGTTTGGAATCCCCCGAAGTTTCGGTCACTGGGTGAGAAAACGCACATAATTACACTCACTACTTTTAAAATTTGGGACAAGATTTACAAATCATTTAACAAAACATATAATTCACCATTAATTGCACTAAAAGACAACCCCCTCTTCCCGCCAGGGATAAAAGAGATAGGGGGCGAATGGATTAGAAAGGATAGCACTTGTTTAGGGGAAGTTATTAGTAAGGGGAAAGTTTTGGCACTGCACGATTTACAGAATAACGAGGCATTCTCCATGGATGGTTGGCGGTACCGACAGTTGACTCACTTCGTGGGCTCTCTCCCTCGTCTGATAAGAGAGGCAGAGGACCTAACGAAGCTAGAGAAAATTTTTACGGCAGAAAACTCCAAGAAAAGAATCACAAAAATATATAAATTATTATTGGAAAAAGATAGACCGGAGATACCGCCATACCTTATCAAATGGGAGAGCGAATTGGGAACACATTTAGAAGTAGGCCCAAGTAAGAGAATTTTAAAATTAGCCCACGGTTCCGCCGTCGACTCCAAGACGGCTGAAATGAACTTTAAGTGCATGGCCAGGTGGTATAGGACCCCAGACAAGGTAAGCAAATTTCAGGCGGATACCCCGGCCAATTGCTGGAGGGGCTGTGATCAAAGAGGCACAATGGGTCACTTATGGTGGGAGTGTCACAAAATAAAAAAATTCTGGGAGACCATTCTAAAGTATATAAAAGTAATAACAGCTATCGAGGTGAAAAATGACCCCTGGGTCGTATTGATGCATGCAACCACGCTTGGAACAAGGCAATACAAAGGCTCTTTGATTCCCCACCTGCTCAACGCGGCCAAAAGGGTGATCCCGAGGAGGTGGAAGGACCAGGAAAGCCCCCCCTTATGGGAATGGGTAGATGAGGTAGAGTCTACTTATATAATGGAATGCGTACTAAACTGCAGAGAGGAAGACAGGGAGGCCACGAAAGCAAAATGGGACGGCTGGAAAAAATTTAAGAAAACCTGGAGCTATACGGAGGCCCTGAGATCTCAGCCCAGATAACCACGGGGGAAAGTTTTCCCTTCTAATTCCAGCTCTGAGTTAACAGGCCCAACGGGGGCATAATAAAAAAAAAAAAAAAAAAAAACCAAAACAAATAATAAAAAAAAAAAATTAAAAAATAAAAAAAAAAAAGAGGTTGTGTCGAAGCTGCGGAGGGGGGGGGGGGAGGGGTCCAGGGGGGTATAGGCAATATACTAAAGACACAAAAGGGGGGAAGGTTGAACAGAGACGGAAGGGAGCCCAAGATGGGAATTTAGTAGGGAAGATGAGCAACAGTCGGGCACCTGTTCTTTGTTATCTGTTCTGCAACCCTTGCTGTGCATATCTGAATTTCATCCATCTTATTAAAAAAAAAAAAAAAAAAAAAAAAAAGAAAAAATGGGAAAAAAGAATTAAATGGCCCCCAGGGGCCTAAAAGAAGCATAAAATGAAAAAAAAAATCCACAAATGATGTTAAGACAAAAGGGGGAATGAGATGAATGCGGGCAGCTGACATTCCCCCATGAAGCTCTATCTGAAGTGGAAAATAAAAAAAAAAGGAGGATGATAAATAGGAGAAGGATAAATAGGGGGAGGAGGAGGAGGATGAATAAGAGAAGGAGGAGGAGGATGAATAGGAGGAAAATGAGGATAAATAGGAGGAGACATAGAAAAAACACCTTTTACCAGAGGTACGATGAGGAACCCCTTGGGGTCGTTAATAGACAGATCAAACCAGAAGTAAAAAAGTATACATTTTATTACAAAATATCAATAATATACATGTGCAGACAATACATATGAAGCATAAAAGCCATATCTAATACCCTGATTGATACAATTGTATATATTAGTCACCATCCTGGTACAGAAAAGACTGGCGGCGATCAACAGTGTATATAACACCTTACATGTTACAAACTGAAAGTCCTTCTTTAGATGTTATTAATGTTATCTTATGTTATTAATTCAGATGGGTATAGTGTTTCTACAAGAAAAGGAGTATGCAAATAAATGTAACATTAGTGCAAAGTAATTATATCCATAATTGCTCAGATAAACAGCAAACCATGCAATGCATTAAGATGACATGTGATATAGAACATGAACTAGTTTACTTACATGACAAACAATTCACATTGAGCATATATCTCAGGGATATGCAATTAGCGGACCTCCAGCTGTTGCTAAACTACAAGTCCCATCATGCTTCTGCCTCTGGGTGTCATGCTTGTGGCTGTCAGAGACTTGCTATGCCTCATGGGACTTGGAGTTCTGCAACAGCTGGAGGTCCGCTAATTGCATATCCCTGATATATCTGAAGGAATTGACTTGGTCAGAAAAACTCATTGGTCATTGGAGCATTCAACCTCCAAATCCACCAGGTGGATTTGAAGGATGAATGAATTCCTTCAGATATATGCTCAATGTGAATTTTTTGCAATGTAAGTAAACTAGTTCATGTTCTATATCACATGTCATGTTATGCCTTGTACACACGAGCGGACTTTCCCGCGGGAATGTCCGCCGGACTGAAGTCCGCCGGACAATCCGCCCGTGTGTGGGCGCTGGCGGACATTTGGCGCCAAAAGTCCGGCGGACTAGGTTTGAAGTTTTGTTTTCTAATTGTCCGCTGAACTTGGCAGTCCGGCGGACAATCCTGCGGTTAGTATGCTAGTCCGCCGGACTTTTGGAAATGAACGGACTTGCCGATCATCGGAAAGTCCATTCATTTAGAACATAACTGCAGGTAGACGGGACTATCGAAGGCAGTGAATGCCGCCGCGCTAGCCCCGTCACCTGGCATTGATTTAAAGGGAATCCCTACGGAATCCATCTCAGACCCTTATCCGAGCACGCAGCCCGGCCGGCCAGGAAATGGGTGGGGACGAGCGAGCGCCCCCCCCCTCCTGAGCCGTACCAGGCCGCGTGCCCTCAACATGGGGGGTGCCCTGGGGAATAAGGGGGCCTTGCGGCCCCCCCACCCCAAAGCACCTTGTCCCCATGTTGATGAGGACACGGGCCTCTTCCCGACAACCCTGGCCGTTGGTTGTCGGGGTCTGCGGGCGGGGGGCTTATCGGAATCCGGGAGCCCCCTTTGATAAGGGGGCCCCCAGATCCCGGCCCCCCACCCTATGTGAATGAGTATGGGGTACGATGTACCCCTACCCATTCACCTAAGGTGTAAAGTGTAAATAAAAAAAACACACAATTTTTAAAAATATTTTATTGCACTGCTCCGGGGGTCTTCTTCAGTCTTGGGGGGTCTTCTCGCCGGACTCCTCCGCTACTTTACCTAGCTCTTTTACTGAGCAGAGGAGCCCGGCTACCCTCTTCGTCGTCGCCGCCGTCGTCTGGGGGTCTCGATCCGCCTTCGGGGGTCTTCCGGGGTCTCTTCTGTTCTTGCCGCTGTCGTCGCTTTCTGCGCAGCTGCCGCCTTCTTCTTCTTCTTCTTCTGATGTTGACTCGTCGCTCTCTCTGGCCGGAATGGCAGAGACGCGCTGTGCTGGGACTTATATAGGGACAAGGAGGCGGGGTCACATGCTCATGTCACATGGTGACCCCGCCCCCCTATGATGTCACAGTCCCGGAGGATGCTGGGACTGTGACATCATAGGGGGCGGGGTCACCATGTGACATGAGCATGTGACCCCGCCTCCTTGTCCCTATATATCGGTAAAGAGCCGATGATGAGGCTCATTACCCATGTGATCAGCTGAGTCCAATCACAGCTGATCACATGTAAACAAGGAAATGGCAGTTATTGACATTCCTCTCCTCACACTGACAGCGTATGAGAAAAGGAGAGGAGAGATTTGATTAGTGACGTTTCCCCACAGGGGAGATCTGCACAGATAATCAGGGCACTGATCATCATCAGTGCCCTGATTATCAGTGCAGCCACATCAGTGCCCAGCAGTGATGCCAGTCAGTGCCCAGTAGTGATGCCAATCAGTGCCCAGCAGTGATGCCTTTCAGTGCCCATTAGTGCCACTAATCAGTGTCCATCAGTGCATTAACTTTAGCATATCTTTTATTGAAAATATGGGCTTGACAAATAGCTGCGCTAATAAAGTCTAAAAAAATATATAATATTTGGGGGCTTTTACTAATCTTTAGACCTACAGTATCTCACAAAAGTGAGTACACACTCACATTTTTGTAAATATTTTATTATATCTTTTCATGCGACAACACTGAAGAAATTACACTTTGCTACAAAGCAGTGAGTGTACAGCTTGTATAATATATAATAGGCCCCATTTGGACATTTTTACTTTAGGGGTGTACTCGCTTTTGTTGCCAGCGGTTTAGACATTAATGGCTGTGTGTTGAGTTATTGTGAGGGGACAACACATTTACACAGCTATAAAGGCTGTACACTGACTACTTTACATTGTAGCAAAGTGTAATTTCTTCAGTGTTGTCACATGAAAAGATATAAAATATTTACAAAAATGTGAGGGGTGTACTCACTTTTGTGAGATACCGTATATATGTACATGTGTATACACAGTTCAAGGATAGACCAGGAAAAAGCAAAGAACAGCAATCTCACAATTCTGTGTTTACCAATTATCTTGCAACAAGAATGTATCTTCGTAAACTTTGTTATGTCACGTATTTGACTAGGCAACTTAATAATTCATTAATACATGTTTTCCTTTACTTTAATTACAGTGTATAAAAATTTGAGGTGTGTCTATTAATTAACGAGAATGATTAAATAACTCAACTTTATTTATATGTATTACAAATGTAATGCTTGTCCCATTTGCACTAATACATTGCTGCAGTCTTGTTTTCCAATGGTTGAAGGCATGGAGAAAATCTATTTCTGTCAGCTGTTTCAACACATCTGCCGTTTTCTTCTTTACGGCATCAGCTGACTCAAAACATGTCCCTTTAAGCACTGATTTAACTTTTGTGAATTCATTCTCACATCCCTCGCTGAATCTTTTGTGCCACTCAAGCACACGCGCACGAGACAGGCCGTCATTCCCATGAGCTGTAGTAAGCATTTGAAAACATTTTATTGGTGTTTTGTGCAATTTTACAAAAAAATTCAAATTGACACGTTCAACTTTTAAAGACTTTTAAAGGCATTTTTTCAACACACTACAGAAAATACAACCAAACTAAATGGCAACTCACAATCAACTGAACATCATAGAGTGTTGCTGCTTGTCATGCAGGTTCAAACATGTTCAAGGTCACCACGCATGCAGTTAAAACTGGTTCTGACTGCTTTGTTTACTAGGTGGGATCATAGTCTCGTTATTTAATAGACACACCTTGTACATATTTAGTTAGGACAAGGTATTCAGGAAGTAATTCTCTGCCCACACGCATATGGCTAGTTCATATGGCTGGTTCATTATTATTTCAAAGTATTTTATTATGTTTGAAAAAGCATATACAATGAACAATGTCAGGATACAGAACCAGAACATACAGAAAAATAGCAAGAAACTCCGTCATATGTGAAACCTAAACGAAATAGGGCGAAGGATGAGGAGATACGAGATGGTACCCGGAGGACCTACGTAAGGGAAGCGAAAGGAGAAGGTCTGCTTGGCAGCGTAGCTAACAGCGACCCCCCACCATCAGGCACCCCGAATGGGAGCAATCTGTGCCCGATAGGGGGGATCCCCGCCGCCCCACCACCCAGCCTCATTGTCAAACATCAACAAATAGGGCCTTCTCCATTGGTCTGCCAGTAAATAAGGAATCGTCCTAAAGTAGGGGCCTGACATTGTTCCAGTAAACTTCAACCAGGAAGGAGAGCAAAGGGAGGGAAATGGAAGAAGGGAGAACAAGAGGGGGAAAGAAAAAGGAGGGGAAAGAGAAAGCTGAGGGGAGGGAACATCAATTTCGGGATACAGATGATTCAGGGAGGTATTGAGTTAGTGAGCCATGGCGCACCAATATAAATGGCCCAGGGTTCCCATGTGGATTCAAACGCCCTAACTGTGTCAGAGATAATGTTGGATAGCTTCTCTTGTGACATAATCCAAGATACTTTCCTGATTACTGCTGGGAAGGAGACCCTGGGTTTTTTCCAGGCTTTAGCGACCGTAAGTTTGGCACCTAAAAGTATAAACCTGATAAGTCTACTAGAGGCCTTGGATAGGTCTGGGATGTGAGCATTGAGGAGGGCCACCATAGGAGATCTGGGGATCTGGCGTCCCACAAGCTTATCGATCAAGTTAAACACTTTTCTCCAGAACAATCGTATTTTGGGGCACTCCCACCAAACGTGAGACAAGGTTCCCACGAGAGTACACCCCCTAAAGCACATGGGGTTTGCTGTCGGGAAAATTGAGGCGAGACGCGACGGGGTATAGTACCATCTGGAGATGATTTTCAGGCTCGCTTCTATTAGCGTAGTGTTTAGGATACCCTTAAAAGAGTCAAAGCTTGCTTTCTGCCAGGTCCCCAGATCCCAGTTGAACTGGAAGTCTGACTCCCAGCGTTGCATGTAAGGGGACTTAGTGTCCGGCAAGGTGAGCGATGAGTAGACCGTCGACACACCCCCCCGCTGGTCCATGGACTGACCGCACCAGATTTCATATTCCGTAAACTTTGGGGGAAGTGGTTTGTCCCTCCAAAGTTTGTGTAGAAAGTTTGAAATCTGTCTAAAGCCCCATACACACGGTCGGACTTTTTCATCAATTTGGTCCGATCGGACAAGGTTGTTGAAAAATCAGACCGTGTGTATGCACCATCGGACAGTGTTCGTCGGTTTGTCCGTCGGACAAAGTCTTATCTCCTGCTGGAAAGATTTCCCGTCAACCCGGTCCGATCACACCAAATCCGAGCGTGTGTACGCTTGTCCGACCGGACAAAGTGCTACGCATGCTCAGATCACATTACAAGACCAAAGCTATTGGCTACTAGCCTCTACGTAGTCCCGTCGTAGGCAACAAACGTCACCACGTTCAGAATGATCGGATTTTCCGACAACTTTGTCCGATCGTGTGTACGCAAAACCAACATCAGACAAAGTATGACGGACATGGTCCGACGGACCTGGTCCACGGATTGTCCGCGCGTGTGTATGGGGCTTAAATCTGAATTTTTCAGAGTCAGGTAGTTCTAATTTCTTGATGCAATAAGCAAGGGTGATAGGGCCTGAATTTGTAAAAAAGTGTCCGATTCGGTATAGCCCCTTATCCAGCCACCATCTGAATGCTTGTATATTTTGTCCTGGGGGGAAGGCAGGATTATGAAATATGTGAGATAGAGGTTTGTAAGCTGAGACCAGAGTTGTATTGGAGCATACAGAGTCCCAGAGGGCAAACATATGTGAGAGGGTTGGGGCCATAATCGGGGGGCGCGCTTTAGGGTTCGACCAGAGGAGGTAATCCAGAGTGTTATGAGGCACAGCCTGCCTTTCTAAATGGACCCAATCCGGTTTTTCATATTTGGAATAGATCACAGAGAGTTGGGCGATCCTGGCTGCTATGTAGTATTTGTATAAATTGGGTAATCCCACTCCCCCTTTCTGTCTATGTAGATACAGTGTTTGTTGCGGAATCCTATAGCCGGTTGAACCCCAGATAAATTTAAGGACCTTGCTTTGGAATGATTTAATGTGATCCTTCCTGATGGGGATTGGTAGAGACCGAAAGAGATAGAGGAGTCTGGGGAACAGCGTCATCTTAATTGAATTGACCCTCCCGAGCCAAGAGATATTGTATTTAGACCATGAATGGAGATCCAGCTCCAATTTCCGGTACATGGGAGGGTAATTAGTGCCGTAAAGGTCCTCTGTCTTGGCCGTGAGTGCAATACCGAGGTATTTAATGGAGGAAGTGTTCCAATGGAACTGGAAATGCTTCCGTAGGGATTCGACCGTGGAAGGGCGGAGGGAGACATTAAGTGCATGTGACTTGTTATAATTAACCCGGAGCCCAGAAATTTTAGCAAATTCATCTAGAGAGTGGCAAAGATTAGGTAGAGTAGTGATCGGGGAGGTGAGGAAAAGGAGTATGTCATCTGCGAAGAGCCCGCATTTATGGACCTGAGATCCGCATTTGACTCCTTGAATATTAGGGTTTTGTCGGATGGAGATGGCAAGTGTTTCTATGGCTATGGCAAAAATCAGGGGAGATAATGGACAACCTTGTCTAGTTCCTTTAGCTATGGTTATAGGTTGGGAGTAGTGACCCTGAAGTTTGATTCGGGCAGTGGGATTGGAGTATAGGGCACGTAATAAACCCATAAAGTTGTCGCCAAAGCCCCAGCGTTTCATGATCTCAAAAATATATGGCCAGGAGACTGAGTCGAAGGCTTTTTGGAGATCCAGGGAAAGAAGCATACCAGACTGTTTAGGGCCCCCGTCCCAACCTGTTTGAAGGATAGATACTATATCTATTGCTCGTCTGATTTGATCAGGGCCCTGTCTGCCTGGGATGAACCCCACTTGATGGCTGGTTCATTATTATTGCTTAAAAAGTCCTACTACACATTGGCTCATTGGCAACAAAGACCAACACTTTGACAAATGAAGACAGATTTTGTTGCCAAAGTTGTTCATAAAAGCTAATGGAGTGTAGACATGTATTGGATGTGCAGTTCCAAAGGTTTTTCTATACTAGAATAAACAGAACTGGCAAAAGACATTACAATCAATATATACTGTATATCTCTACTTAAAGCAGACCTTCGGTAATTTTTTTAACTTTCCATCTATTAAATCTACTGCCCTTGTTGTTTTAACTTTGGATAGTAAAACTTTTCTTTTTTTCTGACAGTAAGCCCACTTCCTGTTTCTTGTCTGGTCATTAGCCTAGGCTTATGAGATCATGCACAGCTCTCTCTCTCACTCTTGTGAGAGTTTGCCCGGAAGAGAGGGGGGTGAGTCATAAGAGGGCCAATGAAAGCTGCAGGGCTGCAGAGCTGGAGCTGTGCCTCTGTGAATCCAGGAAGTGAACAGGCAGCAGCTTCAGCTGCCCACAGCTGCAGCCAGACTTAGTGGAGGGAGATTTCTGTAGCATATTTGGCAAGTACAGTATCACAGTATATATAAAATAATATGCAAAGTTGTTAGAGGGAAGCTTTAGAATGGCAAAGTTGCTTTTATTACAAATTATGTGAGCAGACTGCAGTTCCTTTTTAATATAAAGATTTTCCTAGAGTGCTTAGCTTTACATTACAGCATTATTTGGAAAGCCAGAGAACTGTTGCGCCTCTACTGGGAGGGAGGAGCAGGCTGAAGGGATGTGCTGTTTTAATGCTGAGAGGGAAAAAGGAGCTAAGGGGATGTGCTGAGTCACTTCTGGGGATGGGGTGGGGAGGTGGGGTGGGGCAGGGCAATCAAAGCTGCAGAGTCACTGCTAGGAGTTGCAAGGAAAGCTGCTAAATCACTGCTGGGAGAAGGAGCAGGGTGAGCAGAGCTGTTGAGTCACAGCTGAAGGGAGTTGTAGGGTGAATTGTGCTACTAAGTCACTGCTCAGAGGAGGGAACAGGGTGTAGGGGGAGCAGGGAAAGTTGAGCTAATGAAAATGTGACTTGAATAAATACAGCTACTGCTGATAATTTTGATCATGATCTGCAGCCCAATGGGTCAGTGAAGGCTTGTTTTAAAGCTGAAGTTTTGGTATGGCATTTTTCATATAGTTACATTAGTGCAGCTTGGACCAAGCTGATGAGTCGTGATTTCAGCTGCGACCAGGGCCATTCCTCAGGGGGGTACAGCCCATACACTTGTAAGGGGCCCCAGCATCTGGATGGGCCCAGCCGACTGTCAGGGATGTGAGAAGGCAGGGGCGGGTGCAGAGGAGCTCCGTGGATGCTCCTGTATGTGTGTGAGTCGGCAGGCTGATGCTCTGTCATGAGCTGACATTGGGCTCTTTGCTGCCACCTCTGGCCATTTTCTGCATGTGCACCCCTCTGCATGTGGAAACAAGAGCTGGGACTAGGACCCCCTTACAAGTAAGGGCTGTTGTGCAGGGGGGGCTGTGTGTGTGTACATTTCTCTGTGTGTACATGTCTTATGTGTGTACATGTCTGTGAGTGTGTACATGCCGTGTGTGTGTGTACATGCCTGTGTGTACATGTCTGTGTGTACATGTCTTGTGTGTGTACATCTGTGTGTGTACGTCTGTGTGTGTGTATACATGCCTATGTGTGTACATGTCTCTGTATGTGTACATATCATGTGTCTGTATACATGCCTGTGTGTGTGTACGTGCATGTCATATATACACAGAGGGCTGAAAGCATACAGGTGTGAGGGGGTGGAGAGCGTACAGGTGTGAGGGGGGCTAAGAGTGTACAGGTGTGATGGGGCTGAGAGCGTACAGGTGTGATGGAGCTGAGAGCGTACAGGTGTGAGGGGGCTGAGAGCTTACAGGTGTGAGGGGGCTGAGACCTTTCAGGTGTGAGGGGGCTGAGAGCGTACAGGTGTGAGGAGGCTGCGAGTGTACAGGTATGAGGGGGCTGAGAGCGTACAGGTATGAGGGGGCTGAGAGCTTACAGGTGTGAGGGGGATGAGAGCGTACAGGGGTGAGGGGGCTGAGAGCGTACAGGTGTGAGGGGGCTGAGAGCATACAGGTGTAAGGGGGCTGAGAGCGTACAGGTGTGTGGGGGCTGAGAGCGTACAGGTGAGCGTACAGGCTAATCTTGTGTTTATCTCGTGTTAGTAGAAGTTTGGTTAGAGGTGATTAGTGCTTTTCAGACTCGTGCTTTTCAGATCGTTTTACTGCTGTTCAGTTTGTGCTTGTGGGTTTGTATGTGTTTTTCAGTGCGTGTAGTCAGTTTGTATGTGTTTTTCAGTGCGTTCTTGTCCGCTCGTTGCTGATTTTCAGCTCGCTCTTCACAGGCCTTGCTGTTCTTCAATGAGTTCTGTTAGTTAGTTCTGACCAGCTGTCTGTTTTCAAGCCATGTTATGGTTACGTACTTGGCGTAGAGTTCGTGCTGTGCAGGGGCTTGGTGTTGGGTAGGGATGAGCCAAACACCCCCCTGTTCGGTTCGCACCAGAACCTGCAAACAGACCTAAAGCTCGTGTGAACTTTAGAACCCTATTAAAGTCTATGGGACTCGAACGTTCAAAATCAAAAGTGCTAATATTAAAGGCTAATATGCAAGTTATTGTCATAAAAAGTGTTTGGGGACCTGGGTCCTGCCCCAGGGGACATGTATCAATGCAAAAAAAAGTTTTAAAAACTGCCATTTTTTCAGGAGCAGGGATTTTAATGCTTAAAGTGAAACAATAAAAGTGTAATATTCCTTTAAATTTCGTACCTGGGGTGTGTATAGTATGCATGTAAAGGGGTGCATGTTTCCCGTGCTTAGAACTGTCCCTGCACAAAGTGTCATTTTTGCAGGAAAAAAAGCTATTTAAAATCACTCGCGGCTATAATGAATTGCTGGCTACTGTAATACAGAGAACAGTCATTGAAAGTCATTGATAAAAAAATAAATAAAGCGTGGGGTTCCCCCGAAATTCAATTACCAGGCCCTTCAGGTCTGGCATGGATTTTAAGGGGAACTCCACGCCAAATTGAAAAAAAAAAGCGTGGGAGTCCCCCTTAATCCGAGCACGCAACCTGGCAGGCCACAGGAAAAGAGGGGGGGACGAGAGAGCGCCCCCTCCTGAACTGTACCAGGCCACATGCCCTGAACATTGGGAGGATGCTTTGGGGGTCTGTGACCCCTCAAAGCACCATGTCCCCATGTTGATGAGGAGAAGGGTCTCTTCCCCATAACCCTGGCCGGTGATTGTGGGGGTCTGCTGGCGGGGGGGTTACCAGAATCTTGAAGCCCCCTTTAACAAGGAGACCCCCAGATCCCGGCCCCCCGTTTGAAATGGTAAGGGGGTACCCCTACTATTTCACAAAGAAAGTGTAAATAATAGTTAAAAAACACACTGACACCGTTGGGAAAAGTCCTTTATTAAAAAAAAAAAAAGATTCCAGCGGTGGTAATCCACTCTTGCTATCAGAATGGTCAGAATGATAGTCTTTTCTATTTGTTAACATTCAATTTGCAACAGTCATGAGCTGAAAATTGTGTGTGATTCATGAACCAAAAACTAAAACTATGTCCCTTTTTCATACACAGGAAGACCTCAGCCAGGAGGAGGCTGTGGAATGTGGCAGCCAAGAGGATACAGGGGTTAGTGTCAGCCAGGAGGTGGCCAGGCCCAGGTGCCTCACAGAATCCCAGGTCCCTCCCCCGAGGAACGTGGAGGAGTCAGCGCTCAGGCTGATTGGGGAGGCTTCTGCGGCCCTCAGAACCACCCTCACCCTTCAAGAGGCCTTTGCCTCCATGGCTGCATGCAAACTGCAGGAAATGGAGGAGGGCCAACGCCTCCTGTGTGAGGAAATAATGTACCTCACACTAAATAAGGGGTTCAGGGGCGAAATCATCAACAAAACCCACGTGTGAGTTGGACCATCGTCCTCCTCCTCCTGCCACACCTCCAACACCACAGCCTGGAAGCAAGCCTGGAAGGAAGAGTGTAAGGAAGACAAGAAATTGATGGCCTGGGTTCAGTCTGGTCTGACAAAAGATGCAGGCTCTTGTATGTCCACAGCCTGGGGACATGTATGTCATCTGCTGCTGTTCCTGATCTCTTGGACTTCTGGACCAGATTGTACTCCCTTATATATGGACTCCTTAGGCCACCAATTTTGCCTTAAAATAGTTGATGTGTGCCCTGGGAGCCAAAGGCTTCGCCAATTTCAGCAGTTTCTCCAGCGTTGCCTTCCTCTTTATTTTGTTATAACCCATAATAAAGGGATATTTATTTTTCACAAATACTTGCCTATGTGTTTTACTTCAAAAAAGACAGTTTGTGAGTATGCAGGTATATTTAAAAAATACAATGTCAAATTAACAAGGGGCACCAACACCAACCAACCTCCTTGAGATTAAAAAATACAAGATAATAATGGTGTTGTGGTAATTTGACACACAAAACCCACAAAAAAAATTATGGAGATCACCAAAAAAAAAAAAAACAACAGAAGATCTTGATTAAAAAAAAAACAACCACTAAAAAATAAAAAATATAAAAAACAAAAATAATAAAAATTATTCGGGAGATCTGACGAAAAATAAAAATATTATATTCATGAGATCACGAGAAATAATAAAGAAATCAGTTTGAGAGAACTCTGTGTGAATATGAGCAGCAACTTCATTCTTCTAGCATTATAAAGAAGAAGAGAATGCGCTTCATTAAAAGATTTTAAAATTTGCAGCGTGACGAATGTGCTACCTCCATTACGAACAGTAGTTTTACCAGACCGAGCGCTTCCGGCTCGTAATTTTTTCTGAGCATGCGTGGCACTTTGTGCGTCGGAATTGTCTACACACGATCGGAATTTACGCTAACGGATTTTGTTGTTGGAAAATTTGATAACAAGATCTCGAATTTTGTGCGACGGAAATTCCGATGGAAACTGTCCGATGGAGCCTACACACGGTCAGAATTTTCCGACAACAAGATCCGACCGTATGTACGCGGCATTAGAGACATATACATACTTACATTGGTCCAAGGTGTAACAATGTCCATATCTAAATGCCATCTTTAAAGCTCAATCACTACTTGTTATAAATATGGCAATACTTAAAGTAAAACTAATGCCGCGTACACACGTGCAGACTTTTGCCGGCGGACCTAGTCCAGCGGACAATCCGCCGGACTTTCCAGCTGGGTCCGCCGGACTTTCCGAGCGTGTGGACTTGCCCACACACGCGCGGACTTGCCCACACACGCACGGACTTCTCTGGCGGATAATCCGCCGGCCAAAGTCCGCGGGACTTTTGAAAATGAACGGACTTGCCCACACACGGAGCAGTCCGTTCATTTTGAACGTAACTTCAGGTACGTAGCTAGCGTAGGCAGTAAATGCCGGCGCGCTAGCTCCGTCACCAGGCATGGATTTAAAGGGAATCCCCACGCCGAAAAACGGCGTGGGGGTCCCCCCCAAATCCATCTCAGACCCTTATCCGAGCACGCAGCCCGGCCGTCCAGAAAAGGGGTGGGGACGAGCGAGCGCCCCCCCCTCCTGAGCCGTACCAGGCCGCGTGCCCTCAACATGGGGGGTGCCCTGGGGAAAGGGGGGCCGTGCGGCCCCCCCACCCCAAAGCACCTTGTCCCCATGTTGATGAGGACAAGGGCCTCTTCCCGACAACCCTGGCCGTTGGTTGTCTGGGTCTGCGGGCGGGGGCTTATCAGAATCTGGGAGCCCCCTTTAATAATGAGTATGGGGTACGATGAGTATGGGGTACACCTAAGGTGTAAAATGTAAAGTACAAAAACACACACACTTTTGAAAAAATATTTTATTGCACTGCTCCGGGGGTCTTCTTCCGTCTTGGGGGTCTTCTCGCCGGACTCCTCCGCCATTTACCAAGCTCTTTTACCGAGCGGAGAAGTCCGGCTACCTTCTTCGTCGTCGCCGCCGTCGTCTGGGGGTCTCGATCCGCCTTCGGGGGTCTTCAGGGGTCTTCCGGGGGTCTCTTCTGTTCTTGCGGCGGTCGTCGTCTTCCGCGCCGCCGGCACCTTCTTGTTCTTGTTCTTCTTCTTGTTCTTCTTCTTCTACATGAGCATGTGACCCTGTCCCCATGTCCCTATATAAGTCCCAGCACAGCGCGGCTCTGGCATTCCGGGCAGAGACAGCGACGGGTCAACATCGGAAGAAGAAGAAGAACAAGAAGAAGAACAAGAAGAAGAAGGCGCCGGCGGCGCGGAAGACGACGACCGCCGCAAGAACAGAAGAGACCCCGGAAGACCCCCCGAAGGCGGATCGAGACCCCCAGACGACGGCGGCAACGACGAAGAAGGTAGCCGGACTTCTCCGCTCGGTAAAAGAGCTTGGTAAATGGCGGAGGAGTCCCGCGAGAAGACCCCCAAGACGGAAGAAGACCCCCGGAGCAGTGCAATAAAATATTTTTTCAAAAGTGTGTGTGTTTTTGTACTTTACATTTTACACCTTAGGTGAATGGGTAGGGGTACATCGTACCCCATACTCATTCACATAGGGTGGGGGGCCGGTATCTGGGGGCCCCCTTATTAAAGGGGGCTCCCAGATTCCGATAAGCCCCCGCCCGCAGACCCCGACAACCAACGGCCAGGGTTGTCGGGAAGAGGCCCTTGTCCTCATCAACATGGGGACAAGGTGCTTTGGGGTGGGGGGGGCCGCACGGCCCCCCTTTCCCCAGGGCACCCCCCATGTTGAGGGCACGCGGCCTGGTACGGCTCAGGAGGGGGGGGGCGCTCGTTCGTCCCCACCCCTTTCCTGGCCTGCCAGGCTGCGTGCTCGGATAAGGGTCTGACATGGATTTGGGGGGAACCCCCACGCCGTTTTTCGGCGTGGGGAGTCCCTTTAAATTCATGCCAGCTTACGGAGCTAGCGCGGCGGCATTTACTGCCTACGCTAGCTACGTAACTTGAAGTCACGTGCTAAATGAACGGACTTGCCGATGAGCGGCAAGTCCGTTCATTTTGAAAAGTCCCGCGGACTAGCCTACTAACGGCGGAATTGTCCGCCGGACTGCCAAGTCCAGCGGATAATTTTAAAACCAAACTTAAAACTTTGGTCCGCCGGACTTTGGCGCCAAAAAGTCCGCCGACGCCCCCACACGAGGGGATTGTCTGCTGGACTTTAGTCCAGAGGATAATCCCGCAGGATTGTCCCTTCGTGTGTACGCGGCATAAGGCAAAACAACATCCACTATATATAGCTGCACAAAACAGTAGAACTGTGTAATGGAAGATACTGGAGGGGCAAAGCGCAGAATGGTGACTGACAGTCACCACTATCTGCTCGGAGTGAACTTGAGAACTGAGCAATCAGCGGTCATGTGATCGCTCAGGTATCTGACTTAGAGCCAGTGGGGGGCAGCTGCAGCATCACAGCAATGCGACAGCCATAGAAGTATGTATGTTTATTATTTTGTTTCCCACGCTTTTCCTTTAAAACTCCATAAACCTGCTGATTGAGGTTAATTTGCATAAACTACTTCTGGGAAAGTACCACGATTATCCTTTACATAAATAAATTGCAGTGGCAAAGGGCCAGCTATGTCAAATGTAATTGCTAGATATGATAATGATAATTATTATCTTTGATCTCATTGATTCTGCAGTGTATGGAATGTGGAAGCTTGCACACAAATACGGAATATATACATAATGAGTAGATTGGAGATTAACAGTGCCCAAAACTGATATTCAGCCTAAGGCTGCCACCTCTTCATAATAAAAAAAAAATACAAATAATAGAATAATAACCTCTATGCTATTAATTAATATTAATACTATGCTCTGTGTTTAGTTGGATGGCCAGATGACAACAGTAAATCTCTTTCGGAGTTTGTTACTGTACCTCATTTAAAGACCCAAACATTCACCCCTTTTATAATATAGGGTTAAGAGAGTTTGGCACGTAAACAAACAAGCCAAATTGAGCGGCAGACATGATTCTGAGGGATTAGAAAACATTTACCGATTACTTTATAACCAACCAAAACTTCCTTTACCAAGCAGAAGGCTTTATTCATCTAATACATTAAATATTTTAAATTATTAAATTAAAATTAATTAAATGTAATTAAAGTATTAAATTAAAATTAATTAAAATGAATGTATTACATTAAAACGAATCTAATACATTAAACAATTTGTTATTACTTACATTAAATAATTTGTTATTATTACAACTGTCTTATCTCTCTATAATGTGGATCTGCATTAAATGATATATTATATTCATAATACCCGGTTCGCATAGCAATGGGCTTTTTTCACAAAGCTAGCACACTTGGATATGGCTCATTTACACCATATGTAGTTGAACACATTTTTAACCGCTTCCGGACTGCCCACCGTACATATACTGCGGCAGGGCGGCCCAGCAGCACGAAACAATGTACCTGTATGTTGTTTTCTCTTCCTGGGTCGGGGGCACCCGCGCCACTGGAGACCCGCACCTGCTGTGATTGCACACAGCGGGAGTCAATCAGTGGGTCCGGCAGCCGCGATGGCTGCCGGCCACCTGCGATCGTTCATAGGAGAGGCAGAGCAGCGGCCTGCCTATGTAAACAAGGCAGACCATCGTTCTGTCACAGAGGAAGACAGAGATCTGTGATTCCTGCTAATAAGGAACACAGATGTCCCTCTTCCTCCAGTCAGTCCATCCTCCACACAGTTAGAAAGTAAAAAATAAAAACCGCAGAGGTGATCAAATACCACCAAAAGAAAGCTCATTTGGTGGTATTTGATCACGGGACATAAATTTTGTTTAGATACAGCATTGCATGCCCGCGCAATTGTCAGTTAAAGTAACGCAGTGCCGTTTCACAAAAAATGGCCTGGTCATTAAGGGAATAAAACCTTCCAGGGGTGAAGTGGTTAATTCAGTACCAACACATATGCAAGAACAATGAATGTATTTCAATGAGCCCAGTTTATACAATTGTGGCACTTTCATGTGCATTTGTAAAAACTACCACAAATGCATTAAACATGCACATAAAAGTGCGTGTGGAACAGCACTCTGAACACAGAGATTGTGCTGTAAATGAGCCCTTAAAATGTTACTAAAGTTTTTTTTTTAAATTAAAATAAGAAACATGTTATACTAACCTGCTCTGTGCAGTGGTATCGCACAGAGCAGCCCTGATCCCCGAGTGGCGATCTTGGCTCCTCCTCTTTTTTGTATGTCCCCATAGCGAGCCATTTGCTTTAGGGACACACGGTGCATGCTTGCTCCTGATCTGTGTGTTTATGGAGCCGCGCTTCATGGCTTTTATGGAGTAGGACTTTGGATCCTATTATACAGTATGACCATTCAGGTGATGTGAGAAGGGACTAAAACAATCAAATAGACCTCAATGTATAGCACAGTAAAGCTTTACTGGAGAAGGTATTTCCATTTCTCTTATGAGGCTCTCCTCCTCACCGCTACTACCGGGTACCCACAACACCGGAAGTGACGTCACTGACTCCTCCCGACGCATTGTATCACAGTTCACGTGACTTCAAGGGATATGGCATTACCCGGTAGTAGGAGGTAGTTTGAGGAGAGCCTTGTAAGATTCTACGATATTTATGCTTTATTCAATGCGATTATAATAGAATATCTGGTGCTTTTCATCAAAGGAGCTGTAAAGCAGGGGTGCCCAACCTTTTGAAGAGCGAGGGCCACTTAAGCTACTTGATAGCCGGTCGCGGGCCACAATGAGCGGACGGATGGCAGGTCCGCGTCTGCTCTGTATATGCAGAGCAGACACTGACACAGCCCACTAATACTCTTTTTTTTTTTTTTTTCGGATTGGATTGGATTGGAGGTAGGACACAAGTTGGTTTACATTTGCTTCTCCTTAAGCCCCATACACACGCTCGGATTATCCGAGGACCAGGTCCGTCGGATCATGTCCGTCATACTTTGTCCGATGTTGGTTTTGCGTACACACGGTCGGACAAAGTTGTCGGAAAATCCGATCATTCTGAACGTGGTGACGTTTGTTGCCTACGACGGGACTACGTAGAGGCTAGTAGCCAATAGCTTTGTTCTTGTAATGTGATCTGAGCATGCGTAGCACTTTGTCCGTCGGACAACGGTACACACGATCGCATTTGGTGTGATCGGACCGTGTTGTCGGAAAATCTATCCAGCAGGAGATAGGACTTTGTCCGTCGGACAATCCGACGTACACTGTCCGATGGTGCATACACACGGTCTGATTTTTCAACAACATTGTCCGATCGGACAGAATCCATGCGAAAATCCGACCGTGTGTATGGGGCTTTAGAGGTGAATGGAGGATCAAATTGGGTCAGACTGACCGTGTGAAAGGGGCCCAAGGCTGCTTTCACACAGATGCGCTGCATTTTACCTGCACCGCTGGTGCAGCACAGTGTACCTTTGGCTTTCCTGCACTTTGCAATAGACTTCTATTATATTCTGCAGGTTTGGTGCACTTTCAGAAAGCTCACCAAACTTGCAGGTAATAACAGAAGTCTATGGCTCAGTGCAGGTAACCCGCAGGTGCACTGCTCTGTACCTGCAGGTCAGTTTGAAAGCAGTCCAGTAACCACTGCAGAATAGATATGCCCATATATACCCAGTAATTTTATTAATAAAACTGACCTTTAATAACAGTACTCTATTCTATTTTATCCCTGAGCAGGGGGCTCCGTGGGTCACATGTGCCCGCGATGACCACCGCTCACGAGAGGCAGAACAGGGACATGTGTGTAAACACACAAATCACTGTTCTGTTCTGAGAGGAGAGGAGATGCGGATCGTGAGTTCCTAATATCTAGGATCTGTCATCTCCTATAATTAGTCCCCTCCCCCTACAGTTAGAACACACAGACAGGGAATACAGTTAACCCCTTGATCGCCCCCTAGTGTTATCCCCTTCCCTGCCAGTGACATTTATACAGTAATCAGTGTATTTTTATAGCACTGATCGCTATATAGTTGTCAATCGTCCCAAAATTGTGTCAAAAGTGTCCAATGTGTCCGCCATAATGTCACAGTCACGATAAAAATCGCAGATCGCCGCCATTACTAGTAAAAAAAATGATAATAAAAATGCCATAAATGTATCCCATATTTTATAGCAGCTGTAGACGCTGTAAATTTTGCGCAAACCAATCAATATACGCTTATTGCGATTTTTATTACCAAAAATATGTGGAAGAATACATATCAGTCTAAACTGAGAAAAAAAATTGCTTTTTTTTTTAAATTGGGGATATTTAACCGCATGCTGACCGGGCCATAGCCGAAAAACGGTTACAGTGCGGTCAGCTTATTCTGGGTGGACGTCCTCCGAGAATAGCGCTCCTGCGTGCCCCCTGGGGCGTGCACACGGGAACATCCGTGACCGCGGATCATGGTAAACGACCGCTGATATCGGCCGTTTACCACGTGATCGCTCCGTCAAATGACGTGCCAAATGACGGAACATCACTTATAAACAAACCGGTGATGCCAGTTCCCCCCTCCCCTCTCTGTACTGATCGGTACAGTGTGCGAGGAGAGAGGGAGAGGGGGAGAGATCGTTTGCAGCGCTGTGGGCACTACAGATCTAGCCCACAGCGCTGCTCAGTGCCCATACTATGCCAGTACTATGCCATAGTATGCAATACTCTGCAGTACTATGCAATACTCTGCAATACTCTGCCAATACTATGTAATACTCTTCAATACTCTGCCAATACTATGTAATACTCTGCAATACTCTGCAATAAAATGTAATACTCTGCCAATACTCTGCCAATACTCGCCAATACTTGCCAATACTTGCCAATACTCTGCAATAAATTTTAACAGAAACAAAGAATTATTTATTTTTTTTACCAAATTTTTTTGATTTATAGCGCAAAAAATAAAAAACCCAGCAGTGATTAAATACCACCAAAAGAAAGCTCTATTTGTGTGAAAAAAGGACAAACATTTCATATGGGTACAGTGTTGCATGACTGAGTGAGTATTTGTCATTTAAAGTGTGAGAGCACCGAAAGCTGAAAGTTGGTCTGCTTAGGAAGGGGTTTTAAGTGCCCAGTGGTCAAGTGTTTAATATAGCAAAAAGTACAAAATATTAATATTTTCAATTACTTTAATTGTAAGGGATATATATTTGAAAAGTAGTTTAGCCATGTTGAAGTCATATTTGTCTTTTTTACCTCTTCCATTTTATGTAGAATTGTCTGTGTTTACATATGCTGATAAGTCAGCATACCAACAATTAAGCTAGAAGGCCATTCTGGCCACAAGAGTGTATAGCCAGTACTCTGTAAATATGTCTTATCAATCATTTGTTTTTCACAATAAAAATTCATTTTGTAATGAAAAAAGCTGCTCAGCTATTATTTTCTCCACAATGGAGTTTTTACTTCTTTGGCCAGGACTACCTCCACCTAAGCGTGTGGAGGTTCCAGTTTAAAAGGTGATAGCAGGTATGGTTAGTGATCAAAATATTGATCAAAAGAGAGGAGACTGTAATGGAAATGTGTAAGTTCTGTATATAATTGAATTCTATTTTGTATGTATTGCCCACTGCCCTCACTGTGCACACGGCACTAATAATGTTTTCAGTACATGTTTGCATTCTTTTGAGTCCTGATTAGAATTAGCCTGCCTATGATACGCCCCTTGTTACCATAAACGTACAATTGTAATATTAAAGTGGTGGGACACCCTGAAAATGAAAACTTGAGAAAAGGTTAGTAACAATTAAAAAAAAATTGATCTTCTCTTCTTCCGTCTTCAGGTGAATGGGGCACGGTGTGTTGTGGGAACTGTGTCCCACAACACACCGCGTTCCCCATTCACAAATAAGACGCGCGCATGCGCAGTAGGCCGCACGCCGACTCGCGCATGCGCAGTAGGAAACGAGAAGCCGTTTCCCTTACTGAGGATGGCGGCGCTGGATCCGGATAGCGGAGGGACATCTCGGCCTCCACGAACGACATCGCGTGCGCCCTGGGAGGGTAAGTGTACTTTTTAAAAGTCAGCAGCGACTTTTTTTTTAGCTGCTGACTTTTAAAAAAAAATTTTTTAAGATGAAACCCCGCTTTAATGTGATACCTACGTAATCATGTGTATAAAAACCTTTAATTGCCTCATAATAAAGCAGAACTGTTATTTGGAAAGAGCGTATCTTTTGTGTCTGTTCCCTACTGCAGTAGTTATTATTAATTTGGAACCACTAATCAATATGAGGATAGGAGTTGCCTATCTAAAAATTTGCCTAAGGCCCCTTTCACACTGGGGCGGTTTTCAGGCGCTACAGCGCTAAAAATAGCGCCTGTACATCGCCTGAAAAAACTGGCCCCATTCACTCCAGTGTGAAAGCTCGCTAGCAGCATCTTTGGAGCAGTATAGGAGCAGTGTATTCACCGCTCCTATACCGCTCCTACCCATTGATTTCAATGGGACACCGCGGCAATACCGCCGCAAAGCGTCGATATGGCGGCACTTTGCGGGGGATTTTAACCCTTTTTCGGCCACTAGCGGGGGTTAAAACCGCACCGCTAGCGGCCGAATCCCGCGGGTAAAACGACGGTAAAGCAGTGCTAAATATAGCGCTGCTTTACCGTCGCCGCGGCTCCCGCCCCAGTGTGAAATGGGCCTTAGTCAAGTGCTTCCGTCAGTAATACCGCTTCCTCCAGTCTGACCATCACAGAGATATATTATTAGCTGCATTGAATACAAGTCTAGCCGAAAATAGCTTGTAGAATCTTGAATGATTTATTGGACAGAATACAGCCTTTTTATACACATTTGACACAAGGAGTTAGATAATGAGGTAGGGCTGGCTCATGGATACTCCCCCCTCCCATCTAGGAACAATTTAAAGAGGAAGTAAACCCTGATGGGTTTACTTCCTCTTTGTTTCCCTGCAAAGGTAAAGCATAATGGACTACTATGTATCGCATAGTAGCCCATTATGTGTCACTTACCTGACACAGGAGCCAGCGATGTCTGTTTGAGGATGGTTGGGTGCAGTGTTGCCAACCTACCAGATTGAAATTTACTGACACAACACCCAGAATTTACTGGCACAGCCACGTTTTTACTGGCGTTTTCAAAAGTTACAAAATTACAGTTTTAAGTGCAAATTTTAGTATTTAGGCTACAAACAAATACAATATGCAATTAGCAATGTGATTTAAGGTAGATAATAAGACAAAAACATATTTCTTATTTTATTTTCGATATAGTAAGTAGCTCAGGGACAGGAGACAGGAGGGCAAGAAATTAGAATGGGCAGCACACACACATAAAACTGACTCTCGCAGTGACACTGACAGCAGTGTGCAGCAGCACAGATGATGATGATGGCACATCCCCGACACAACACATCCCCGACAGAACACGTCCCCTCCTGAGCCACAGTGACAGTCTCTCTCCAAGCCAAGTAGTCCCTCCAGTCCACTCCAGTCTAAACAGCACTAGTGGTTCTGGTCCCAGCCTGCCTTACTCCCATACCGCAGACCCGCACACGAGGCTCTGGTCGCACTGTTTGGCTTCATTGCACCATCACATCACACAACATGCTCAGGCTGCTCAGGCACCGCCTCCGGCAGAGCCTCTCGATCACACTGTAGCAGGCACTCGGATGGTCTCAGCCGGCTCTGGACCAAGCGGAGCGTCACAGCCAGATTTTTTACTGGCATCCTTTTACTGGCATTTACTGGCAGGAGAAAATTGCCTGTTTTTTACTGGCTGTCAGTAAAAATACTGACGGTTGGCAACACTGGTTGGGTGGTGCACCCCCTATTTGCCTCTGCATACAGGTGTATATCTACCATTATTGTTAAGCTAGTCTTTTTATATAAAACACCCCCTAATATAGGGTTAACACTAATGTTTGACACAAACAGGGTGTTCTTATTCTGCCTTACCCAAGGTCATAGCTCCTTCACTAATAGGAACGCTATACCCGTACATGCAGTCCAGCATCTGGACTACATGTTTTTTTTGGGTGAATAATCTTCAAGCCATCCAGCTAGGGTATGTTCACAGATTGAGGTATTTTTTGTAATGCTTCCCAACTAGTTTTCCCTGTATGGGTAGATGTTGACACATGGGGGGACACGATGGGTTTATCACCATCCCACTTACCATACCTACTTTACTGCTTCTTTTCAAGGGTTTATTCAAAGTATGGAGCATCTCAGTCGATATTCTAATCATATATACATATACACTTCTATTTCTTTAGATACATGTGTACATATACACTTCTATTTATTTTATACACATACATACTCCCTGTATTCTTATACATTTTTACATGCCATAGTTTGCTATTTTATTTTATTATGTTTAGATCAAGTTTTACTTGGTAGTATCTGGGACACATGTCTTTCTCATTAGATATATGCGCTCTGCTCCCAAGTAGTTTTGCTGGCTACGGCTAGGGGGAGCATGCGAGCAATGCCCCCCCCCCCCCCCCCTGTTTTATACTGTTAGCCCATGTTAGGGCCCGGTTAATACATGTTACACTGGTTTTAAATGTACTGCATATTATGTTGTCCCTTTACACAAGAGAGCGATACCCTGATGTCCAATTAAAATAATAATAATTTCGGCATCTTACAGATATATTTAATCTCTATGTCCATCTTTATAGTGGCTAGTTATTCCTGTGTTATAGTCTGGGGCTTGTCTCCGCCTTTCCCAAATTCAGATTGGCTGCTCCAATTCTAAGGGGTGGGACACACTTGGGCGCTCTCCCATATATGACGCAGTGTGTATTAGCATGGCACTGCCGCTGAAGACGTCTATGACGAAACGCATATGACGGAGCCACGCACACTACGTCGCTACCGGGAACTCGAGTGGAACGCAGCTGGAGCGCACGCCGCTCGTTCGTAGCTCGGGTTCTCCAAGCATTTACTTTGCTGACTAATTTAACCACTAGCATAGTGTCCTGCAGACACACCTAGCTGGATGAATTTTTTATGTATTTGTTTTTATGCATTACATTTTTTAATAAAAGAAGTTTTTTGAATGTATTATGGGAGCCATCCTTTTTTCTCTATGAGGACCAGATCTGTGTATACCTATATTTAATAACAACGGGACGTCTCGTATGCTTTGGAATCAACAGAACCTGGAGCTGTGGCAACCGGACTGGACCAGACAGAGGGAGTGAAATTACACGCACGTTACCCCTGCAGGTGTGCGAGGACTCGGTGTGTAGGGACCCTTGAGGGGGAGCACTCAAGTCACCTGGAGACTCTACGAGCACAAAAGTCACTTATTTTATTCTGGACACAGATATACAGTATATATTTTTTCTTATTTTGAACATTATTTTTAATTTAAATTTTTTCCTTTTATGTAAACGTATACATTTTATTAATAGATTTTTTAGGCACATTTTTTCAAGTGCTCTGCACGTGTGTATTTACGGAGGGTATTGTTTAATATTTGCTATATTATATATAGCTTCACATCACTTACAGAGGTCTTGGTTTTTGGTGTTTTCTGTGTTTTTTTGTGTTTTTTTTGTGTTTTTTTTTTCCCACTTATCTGGATCGAAATACACCACAACATACATAACTTTTTGGTTTATGGCCTGGAAGACTTTATGGAAACTGGACATTGGTTATGTGTATTTTTGTGCTGATAGATATTGTTCAAGAAGAAACTTGAAGGCATCCACCCTGGTTGAAAAAGGCTGTCCTAGATAGAGGTCTGGTATGGATTTTAAGGGGAACCCCCATACAAAAAGAATGGCATGGGGTCTCTCAAAAATCTATATCAGACTAGGGTGTCCAAAGGATATACAGTGCCTTTCAAAAGTATTAACCCCCCTTGGCTTTTTACCTATTTTGTTACATTACAGCCTTTAGTTCAATGTTTTTTTAATCTGAATTATATGTGATGGATCCGAACACAATAGTCTAAGTTGGTGAAGTAAAATTAGAAAAATATATACATAAAACTATTTTTCAGAAATAAGAAACTGATAATTGGCATGTGCGTATGTATTCACATCCTTTGTTATAAACAGTGTTGGTCATCTTACTGAAAAAAAGTAATTAGTTAAGTTACAAATTACTTCTCCCAAAAAAGTAATTGAGTTGGTAACTTAGTTACTACATTGGAAAAGTAATTAGTTACTCAGCAAAGTTTTTTTAATATTCTTAGGGGCGGGTCTAGTATTACTGTAAGCAAGGGGCACGTTCCCCCCTGCACGTCTATTTCCCCTCTGTACTCCCCTGCACGTCTGTTCCCCCCTAACACATATATCTGTTTCCCCTCTGTACCCCACTACACATCTGTCCCCCCCCCCCACACACACACACATATCTGTTCCCCCCTCTGTACCCCACTACACGTCTGTCCCCCCCCCCCCCCACACACATATATCTGTTCCCCCTCTGTACATCTGTCCCCCCCAAACTCACGGATCGGATCATTTTTCGGATCAGCAAATAATAATTGAATTTGCAAAAACCTGTAAAAATTCCACCACCATAAAGCCCCCACTGTAATATCCACGTCATCTCCCCCACTGTAATATCTACGTCATCTCCCCAACTGTAATATTGGCTGAGTATGGTTGGGTACGGCTGAGCATGGCTGGGTATTACCGTGTATTGCAGAGTATGGCTGGGTATTACTGTGTATTGCAGAGTATGGCTGGGTATTGCCGAGTATTGCAGAGTATGGGCAGGGTGTTGCAGAGTATTGGCATGGTATTGCAGAGTATTGGCATGGTATTGCAGGGTGTTGCAGAGTATTGGAATGGTATTTCAGAGTATTGGCATGGTATTGCAGGGTGTTGCAGAGTATTGGCAGGGTGTTGCAGAGTATTGGCAGGGTGTTGCAGAGTATTGGCAGCGTATTGCAGAGTATTGGCAGCGTGTTGCAGAGTATTGGCAGCGTGTTGCAGAGTATTGGCAGCGTGTTGCAGAGTATTGGCAGCGTGTTGCAGAGTATTGGCAGCGTGTTGCAGAGTATTGGCAGCGTATTGCAGAGTATTGGCATGGTGTTGCAGAGTATTGGCAGCGTATTGCAGAGTATTGGCAGCGTATTGGCAGCGTATTGGCAGCGTATTGCAGCCGATCTCTCCTCTCCACTGTACAGATCTGTACACAGAGGGGAGAGAGGAACCGGCGTCATCTTGACGCCGGTTTGTTTATAAGTGATCGCTCCGTCAGTTGAAGGAGCAATCACATTGTAAACGGCGTATGGGTGCACCAAGATGGCTGCCGCTCCGGAGCTAGGCCGGAGCCGCGGCCTTTCCTAAGGCTGAGGCCGCAGACGGCTCCGCGGATCGCGGCGGGTAATTGCAGTAACGCCGCCCCAGTAATGGGAATGGCGTTACCGCGAGGGGAAAAGTAATCATTTAGATTACTCGTTACCCTCTAAAGTAATGGCGTTACGTAACGCAGTTTGCTTTAATCGCGTTAGTTACATCACTGGTTATAAATCCCATAAAAAGCTCTGGTGCAACCAATTACCTTCAGAAGTCACATAATTAGTGAAATGATGTCCACCTGTGTGCAATCTAAGTGTCACATGATCTGTCATTACACATACACACCTTTTTAAAAGGCCCCAGAGGCCGCAACACCTAAGCAAGAGGCACCACTAACCAAAAACTGCCATCAAGACCAAGGAACTTTCCAAACAAGAAAGGGTCAATGTTGTTGAGAAGGACAAGTCAGGGTTAGGTTATAAAAAAATATCCAAATCTTTGATGATCCCTAGGAGCACCATCAAATCTATCATAACCAAATGGAAAGAACATGGCACAACAGCAAACCTGCCAAGAGATGGCCGCACACCAAAACTCACGGATCGGGCAAGGAGGGCATTAATCAGAGAGGCAGCACAGAGACCTAAGGTAACCCTGGAGGAGCTGCAGAGTTCCACAGAAGAGACTGGAGTATCTGTACATAGAACGACAATAGAGTTGGGCTTTAGAAAAAAAAAATGGTAAATTTTGAGTTTGCGAAAAGGCATGTGGGAGACTCCCAAAATGTATGGAGGAAGGTGCTCTGGTCTGATGAGACTAAAATGTAACCTTTTGGCCATCAAAGAAAACACTATGTCTGGCGCAAACCCAACACATCACATCATCCAAAGAACTCCATCCCCACAGTGAAGGCATCCTTCAAGTCTATCGTTATCATAAATACGTCATTCAGAAGGTGCCTTCTGAGAGTATAGATGCTTTCCATGGGGAACCTCTTGTACCGCAGGAACATATGTAACTCCCTTAGATTTATTATGAGGCGGTACTTTCCCGAGGGCTTTGGGACTACGAAGATGTGGGAATAAAATCCCTACCGGCACTGGCACTATGACCCTCTACCAGCTGTCTGACACTGTGTAAGAGACTCGCTGCTTTCTGAGGGTCCTTGGGTAAGTGGGTTAAAAGGAAACTTGGGGGAGGTGAGGAGAGAAACTCCAATCAGTAGACCTCTCTTACAATCTGAAGGCTGTGGGGACTCTGAGTAATTCTTTCCCACTGAGAAAGTGGGAAAGTCTTCCCCTTACCCTTACGTCACTTGGTAACCTTGTCGGCAGACTTCTGGCTGGGGAAGAGAAGACCCCCCTTCTGCTTGCCTTTGCCAACCCTCCAACGCCTATTAACAGTACCTTCCTTTTTATCTGTAAACTGTTTTTTAGCCCAGTGCCTCGAAAAAAATAATTCCCCTGTCCTTAGGTTTAATGAAAAATTTCTTGCCTCTCTCAGTAGACCTAGAAAGGGCCTGAACCAACCCAGTGCCGAAGAGCAGGGAACCCTCAAATGGAAGACCACACAGCCGAGTCTTAGAAGTGCTGTCCCCATCCCAGGTCTTGACCCACAAGGCTCTCCTTGCGGAATTTAAGGGGACCCATCTTGGCGGTTGTACGCACAGCCTCGACTGCCACATCTGCCAGGTAGGCTACTGCCCTACCAATTACCTCTAAAGAGTCCAAGACTTGTTTGGACTTAGAGGTTTGCGACACATGATCGATTTGTTTGGTGACTCACATGTCTGCGTTCCTCGCCACACAAGCCGAAGCCAAGGCAGGGCTCATAGCCGCTGCATTGGCTTCCCAGGACCTGTGCAAGAGGGTCTCGGCTAGTCGATCCATCTGGTCCCTGATGTTGCCTGCATCCTCAAATGAGAGGTCGTATTACTTGGACACCTGAGCCAGGGAAGCATCTAATCGAGGTTTCTTCAATAATCTCTCTTCCTCATCCTCCTTGAAGGGGCACCTACGTTTCCACGTTTTAAACTTCAAAAGTTTTCTTTCAGGCTCCTTTCACTCCCTCAGGATGATATCCTTAAGAGCCTGATGGACTGGGAGGACCTTGGATTGAGGCTTAACCAAGCCTCTATAAATCCTGTCTTGTACGGACACCTGTGCTGAATCTCTTCTGACGCATACACTGCCCTAAGAAAGCCCTCCATATCATATCATCGGCAGCAAAGATATGTCTGCCTGGTCTGCAGTCCTCCTCCTCCTCCTTCTGACTGTCCTCAATGCCCTCATCAGAACCGCTCTGATCGAGGGATTCAGCCTCCTCCTCCTCAGGATCCTGAGAGGGGAAAGGTCTCAGGGGTTCCGGATGCCACTGTCTGCTACCCTCTGCTCGGTTAGAGGAGGGGCCCTCCTGGGAGGAAGAACCCTCTCTGCTAGTGTGAGGTTCAGGGTCTCTAGCTTTGAGAGTTGCTTGGAAAGCTTTAAGGGTCGTCAGCATCTCTGACTGAACAGAGAGAAAGTCTTTTATAACCTGAGAGGTTTCTTTCCCCGCTAGCTTGTGGATACACTTGTAACAAAAGAGTGATCCTGAGGTAATTTATCATTACAGTATCGGCATCTCTTAGAGCGGGAAGGGGCTTTGGGATGGCTGGCGACCACCTGGGCAGTACCGTCCTCCGCTATAAGAGACACATATGCAAGTTAGAAAGCAATGTCCCCTTGCTATGTCCTACAGGAGCAAGAGTCGTGGTCCCCCTCCCCATCATTACCCCTGCCAGCTTAGGTCGACTCATCCCCTGTGGTCTCCTTCTAATGCTGGGGCCGCTGAGGGCCTCTCCTCTTTTTCCATCTTGTCACCGCTGCCAGTGCTGCACTCCTTGCTGAGACTGGTGCTGATGATCCAGTAAAAGAAGGATTTGGACTCCTGCTCCACCGTCGGTCAGACCTCCGCTCCCAGCTCAGAACGGCGTTGCCGTTTTGCTGAAGCCCCAGACCAGAAGTGACCCGGGGAGGCGTGACAACATAATTTACGGTGCTAGGGAGGAAGCCGAGTCATTCCTCTTCCTGTCACCAGCAAGATGGCGTTGAATTCTCAGTGTTGGGGGTATGCCATACCCGGCCCCCCCGAGGGAGACCCGACCGGCGCCCCCCCCCCCCGTGCTGAATGAAAGCCCGCCTGGTAAGGGGGGAGGAACAGGAAAAAGGTCCTTGAAGTTCTGGGTACCCCACTGTACCCAGGGTCCTTCAGCTCTCAGGGGGGCTCTTCCCAAAACAGCCACCCCCCCTGAGAAAGCCACACTGGACCCAAAAACTTCACAAGCCTGCGGCCCGGCTCCCAGGGGGAGACCACCAGCCCATGGCTTTGGGTCTATAAGAAAAAAAAAACTGTTTTCGCTTTGGGGAAACACAATCAATAACTGAGGAGCACAGGGAGGGGCGGGGGTTTTGCTGATTGTGTTTCCTGTCAGGTGGGACCAGTCATCTCTCAGGGTGCCGTCCTGGAAGACCACTTGAGAAATAAAAATACAGCATTTTTGCTTGCACATGATTGGATGAGCTTCTGCTCATTTACTAAGCTTTGGAGTAACGGCTGTGCAGCAAGTAACTAGAAGTTTTTTTAAATTGACTTTAGCATCACTGTAATCGATATCAATTTAAATGGATTGTTGTATTCTACAGCCATTTAATCAGCCATTCCTGGTCATTAGGGATGAGCCGAACACCCCCCCGTTCGTCTCGCACCAGAACCCGCAAACGGACCTAAAGTCCGTGCAAGCTTTAGAACCCTATTAGTTATAATGGATGCGAACGTTCGAAATTAAAAGTGCTAATTTTAAAGGCTAATATGCATGTTAATGTCATAAAAAGTTTTTGGGGACCTGGGTCCTGCCCCAGGGGACATGTATCAATGCAAAAAGAAGTTTTAAAAACGGCCGTTTTTTCAGGAGCAGTGATTTTAATAATGCTTCAATTGAAACAATAAAAGTGTAATATTCCTTTAAATTTCCTACCTGGGGGGTGTCTATAGTATGCCTGTGAAGGGGCGCATGTTTCCCGTGTTTAGAACTGTCTCTGCAAAAAGTGTCATTTTTGAAAGTAAAAAAGCTATTTAAAATCACTCGCGGCTAATGTTAATTGTAATACAGAGAACAGTCATTCATTGAAACTCATTCATAAAAAAAAAGTCATTGATAAAAAATAAAAAAAATGAAAAAAAAAGCGTAGGGGTCCCCCCAAATTCAATAACCAGGCCCTTCAGGTCTGGGATGGATATTAAGGGGAACCCCAGCCAAAAAAAAAAAAAAAAAATGGCGTAGGGTCCCCCTCAAAATCCATACCAGACCCTTATCCGAGCACGCAACCTGGCAGGCCGCAGGAAAAGAGGGGGGGACGAGAGCGGCCCCCCCTCCCGCCTGAACCGTACCAGGCCACATGCCCTCAACATTGGGAGGATGCTTTGGGGGTCTAAGATCCCTAAAGCACCTTGTCCCCATGTTGATGAGGACAAGGGCCTCTTCCCCACAACCCTGGCCATTGGTTGTGGGGGTCTGCGGGCGGGGGGCTTATCGGAATCTGGAAGCCCCCTTTAACAAGGGGACCCCCAGATCCCGGCCCCCCCCCCTGTGTGAAATGGTAAGGGGTACAAAAGTACCCCTACCATTTCACCAAAAAAGTGGCAAAAATGGTAAAAATGACAGGAGACGGTCTTTGACAATTCCTTTATTAAAATCTTCTTTCTTCTTTCTTCATCCTTCGGTTTCTTCATCTTCTCCTTCCGTCATCTTCTTCCATCTTCTTCCATCTTCTTCTTCCTCCGATCCGCTTCTTCTTGCGCTGGTCTTCTCGTCCTTCTCGTCCGGCATCTTCTTCCATCGGCGCCGGTGTCGGTGTCTCTGTCTCTTCTTGGGCCGCTCCGCGTAATGGGAGGCTCCCGCTGTGTGAGGCTCCGCTCCGTCTGACAGGTCTTTTATAACGGAGGGCACCTGGTGACCCCGCCCCCCTCTGACGTCATGGGGAAAGAAGAGACACGGACAACCGACACCGACGGAAGAAGATGCCAGACGAGAAGGACGAGAAGACCAGCGCAAGAAGAAGCGGATCGGAGGAAGAAGAAGATGGAAGAAGATGGAAGAAGATGACGGAAGGAGAAGATGAAGAAACCGAAGGATGAAGAAAGAAGAAAGAAGATTTTAATAAAGTGTAGCGCTACCCCCAGTTAAGAGAGCCGCTGGTTTGTTTTGGGTCCCTGAGTACAGCTCCACCAACCCCCGGCAATTTGGCTCTACCCGCTCTGGCACAGTTAGTAAAGGGGTACGTCCCTATGCACATAAAACTTAGCTTATACTCTAAGTGTAATTGGTATGAACTCACAAGCAGACTGCTGAGATAAGAATAACTGGCTTTACTTTGGCAGTAAGGAAAAAGAATAGCAACATGCATTTGAACATATATCTCACAATACTTTAGCAGGTCCCTGCAATATGCACTTTAAACATGTACACACATATGTATTCAACTAACAGTGGGGAAACGGAACGCCTAGCGTGGCGACCGTCTGCTATGCACCCCTGAGGTGCAATAAATCTATCTGCGCCTACCTAACGGACCAGGCCTGATCCCTAGTAATAGAGCTCAGTCCTTGTACTAGTACAGTGTTCTTCACCGGCAATAAATCTGTAGAGGTGGTGCACATGTAGCTTTAAATGGTGTCAGTTGTAATCCACAAAAAGTAAC
Organism: Lithobates sylvaticus; assembly: GCA_028564925.1. Classification (NCBI taxonomy): domain Eukaryota; kingdom Metazoa; phylum Chordata; class Amphibia; order Anura; family Ranidae; genus Lithobates; species Lithobates sylvaticus. Next base: position 60,184,257 of record CM053036.1, on the reverse strand, counting down.
ATTGCTGCTCTGAGGTAAATTGCGCCTAGGCAGTTCAGTAGGCATAAAACGTGTGTCAATGCAGGATTGAGCCTTCCGGCTCTCTCACCAATCCTTGGGGTACCGTCCTCCGATCTGGTCCCTCTAATGGTGGCTCTGGTCTCTTCAATGGCGGCGTCCGGTCTCCTCAGTCACAGCCCTGCACTCCGGTCATCAGCTCCGTCCGACCGACAGTAAGGGGAAGTCTCCGCTCCGCTGCTGTGGACTCTGAGGGGTGAGAGTCTCACTCCATCGGCTGCAAGGCCCAGGCTTCAGGCCTTCAGCTCCGGTCCGCACAGGTGTCTCTGCTGGCTGCAGTCTCCGCGTCACACGCTCTGTCAGCAGAGGCAGGCCAGTCCTGTCAGGCCTCAGAAGAGGAAGTGTCCCAAGAGGAGGAGGCGGTCTCCGCTCTTCCCTTTTATAATCTCCCCCAGCAGCCTCCGGGCGGAAGTCAGCAGCCCTGGGGCCTGGGGAATTCTGGGAGATGTAGTCTCTAAGCATAAAAGGGGTAGAACCCCGCTACACACTCCCCCCACTTTAAATCTTTGGTCCCCAAAGATAGTGTTCAAACTACAAACTTTCTCGGGAACGACATTTTCACATAACTTGGACAGAGGAGCTTCCCACCAATTGGCATGAGATGGGGAGCTATCCTGTCCACAGGTCACTTCAGTGTGTGCGACCTGCTTAACTGTGCCAGAGAGTGAGCTGGGGTTGCCCTCCACTAAATGAACAGCGGAAGGGTCAGGGCTTTCAGCACTTCTCCTTGCTGTAGTAACAGAGTCCTCTGAACTTTCTCCCATCTTGGGGTAAGTTAACTTCTTGGGAGGCTTCACACTCCTGCGAGCTCTCTGTTCTCTTGGAACTTCTTCAGGAACACATTCTGGCAACATCTCTGGTTCTGGAACATCTTCTTCTTGTTCTGGGTAGAGACCAGGGATATCTTCCCAGCACTCAGGCACATCACTGAATGGCACAAACTCTGTGGCTTCTGGGTTCAATGTGTTATCTTCCACATCTTCAGTAGGTGGAAGATCTATGGCGGAACTTCCTGGAGTTGAGGAAGGCCATAGCCATTCAAGTTCTCCTCTTTCTTCCTCAGGTTGGGGGTCCTCACCACCCCTAACTTGGGAGGTCTGGGACCTAGTGTTAGGCCTGGGGGTATCCAGAATGGAAACAGTTTCAGGTACATCTCTTGCTGGAGGCATTCTGACTGCTTCAGTGAGTGGGAGCAAATGATTCCTATGCCAGGTCTTCAAAGGCCCCAATCTTCCTTCTGGCTTCAACTTGTAGACAGGCAATCCTGGAAGTTTTCTACAGATGATATATGGTTCTGATCTCCATCTATCAGCAATCTTGTGTTTTCCAGGGATTCCTAGGTTCCGTAAGAGTACACGGTCCCCAGGCTGTAGGTCCTGTACTCTAACTTTCAAATCAAAGTTCCTCTTATTTCGGGCCCCCCTCTGGTTAGAGGCCGCCTGAGCTTTCTCGTAAGCTATCTTCAAACTGCGCCTCAGTCTGTCCACATATCCTTTGTGGGAGGCAGCAGAGGCATGGTCTAGGGAAATGCCGAATGCCAAGTCCACTGGCAATCTTGCTTCTCTCCCAAACATAAGTCGGTAAGGGGAAAAACCTGTCACATCACTTGTTGTACAGTTGTAGGCATGCACCAGAGCTGAAATGTGTTGACTCCAGTGTTGCTTCTTCTCGGTCTCTAAAGTTCCCAACATGTTCAATAGGGTCCTGTTGAACCTTTCAGGCTGGGCATCACCTTGAGGGTGATATGGTGTGGTCCTAGTCTTCTCTACTCCCAGAGAATCTAGTAGCTTCCTGATCAGGCGACTCTCAAAGTCCCTTCCTTGGTCTGAGTGGATTCTCTGTGGCAGTCCATAGTGAACAAAGTACTTCTCCAAGAGTACCTTGGCTACTGTAGAGGCCTTCTGGTCCTTGGTTGGGAAAGCCTGAGCATAACGAGTGAAATGGTCGGTTACCACCAGAACATTTCCCAATCCGCTCAAATCGGGTTCAAGGCAGAGAAAATCAATGCATACCAGATCCATTGGGCCTTCACTCTGTAGGTGGCCCATTGGGGCAGCTTGATGAGGTAAAGTCTTCCTCTGAATGCATCTTGCACAGGAATGGCAATACTCCTCCACTTCGGCCCTCATGCAGGGCCAGTAAAACCGGTCTCTGATAAGTTGGAAGGTTCTCTCTGCTCCCAAGTGACCATGCTGGTCATGTAAGGCAATCAGCACAGTCTCTCGATGCTTCTCTGGGAGAAACAACTGCCACTTGTCTTCTGGTCCATCAGAGGGGCCCCTTCGGTAGACTACCCCCTGATGCACCTGTAACTTGTCCAACTCTCTCCTCAGTAGGCGAGCTTCTTTAGAAGGGTGAAGGCGAAGTCCCTCTGGACTCTTGTCTTCCAGGGCTTCCAGGACCAATCTCCCCATGGGATCTTCCAATTGGTCACACCTCAGCTCCTTCTTGGACAACTTCGGCAGACACTCTTCTGCCAGCTGAGTTACCCCACAGTAACACTTTGGGACTCCCACTGTGGTAACTCCTATCTCTTCAGCTCTGGATCCTCCTCTGGCTTGGAGTTCAGCCCCTTGACAAAGGGCTCGCACTCCATCTGGTGCCACTTGGGTCCAGTCTTCCCAGTCATCGACCATGACATGGGATCTTCGGGACAGGGCATCTGCATCCCTATTTCCAGCCCCTGGTCTGTACTTGAGACTGAAATTGAATCCAGACAACGCCGCCAACCATCTGTGTCCAGTTGCATCCAGCTTGGCGGTGGTGAATAGATAGGTCAAGGGGTTGTTATCTGTCTTTACAGTAAACTCGGCCCCATACAAGTAGTCTCTCAACTTGTCAACAACTGCCCATTTGAGGGCTAAGAACTCCAACTTGTGGGTGGGATAGTTCTTCTCGGAGGGGGTCAGGCTCCGGCTCACATAGGCCACTGGTCGTAGCTGGTCTTCATGCTCCTGGTAGAGTACTCCACCTAGGCCCTCATGGCTGGCATCAACATGTAGCTCATAGGGTCTAGTGGGATCAGCGTAGGCCAAAACTGGGGCTGTGGTGAGACTTCTCTTCAAGGTTCTGAAAGCCTCTTCACACCTTGAATTCCACTGGTCTTGGACTGATTCACTGGACCTCCTAGGCCCCATTCCATCCTCCTCTCCTTCTGTCTTCAGCAGCTCGTTGAGGGGTTTGGCAATGCGGGCAAATCCATCCACAAACCTTCGGTAGTAGGAGCAGAACCCCAAGAAAGATCGAAGTTCTGTAACTGTTGTGGGCCTTGGCCACGAAGTAACTGCCTCCAACTTCTCAGGGTCTGTAGCCACTCCTTTTTCAGACACTATGTGTCCCAGATAGTTCACAGAAGACTGATAGAACCGACACTTCTCTGGAGAAAGTTTAAGTCCCTCTTCACTGAGCCTCTTCAGTACTTTCTCCAGCCTGGCTTCATGTTCCTCCAAAGTCTTTCCAAAGACAATGACATCGTCCAGGTACACAAGGACTTCTATGAGGTTCATGTCTCCAACAGTCCTTTCCATTAGGCGTTGAAACGTAGCAGGAGCTCCAGATAGGCCCTGGGGCATCCTGTTGAACTCAAAGAATCCTACTGGGGTTATGAAGGCAGTCTTTTCTCTATCTTCTGGATGCATGGGGATTTGGTAGTACCCACTCTTGAGGTCCATCACACTGAACCACTTAGCTCCAGATAAACTCTGCAAGGCATCTTCTATCCTTGGCGTGGTGTACTGGTCAGGAATGGTCCTCCTGTTGAGGGTTCTGTAGTCAATGCACAGTCTCAATGACCCATTCTTTTTCCTGACTACCACAATTGGGGAGGCATAGGGGCTTCTGGACTCCCTAATCACTCCCGTCTTCTTCAGTTCCGCAAGCTGCTCCCTCAGATCCTCCAGATCTGCTAGCGGGACTCGCCTCACTCTCTCTCTGAATGGCTTGTCCTCTTGCATGCGGATTCGATGGGTGGCACTCTTCGCACACCCCACATCAAACTCATCTTTAGAGAAAATCTTCTCCCATCTGGTCAGCTGGGCCTTGGCTCTGTCTTTCCAAGCCCCAGGTAGGTTAGGGTTTTCCATGGAGAGTTTCTTCCAAACATCTTCACTTTCACCCGTCCCCTTTACTTCTGACCAGCCAACTGGGACAGCAGGACTCACCTGTCCCAGAAGCATCCTGGCAGGGATCTCCACGGGCTTCTCTGTGGGGTTCCTCACACTGACAGGGACTCTTCCTCTAGCCTTCTTCAGGTCCTTCAGTGAAATTACTTCTGGTATCACTTCCAGACCTGAGTGACCCTCCATTGGGTCAGGTTCCAGCATTACAAAGGGGCCAGGCTGCTCCCAAGTAAGTTTCACCGTGGCTCTCATGCAGGTCACCTCTCCAGGTTGTAACACTGCTCCTTCTTTTCCAAGCCTCCATACCCTTCCTATCCCCTCACTTGGGGTCTTCTGCTCTAGGACCAACCGCTGGTAGGCTGCCTTCAGCATGGGATGGATCTTGGGAGTTGAAAGATTCTCTTTCTTCACCAGGGGGGTCAGAAGCCTTCTGACTAGGTCCGTGTTCGTCCCTATGATCAGGGACGTCTTGCTGGTTCCTGGTGGGCGGGGACACACCACTGCTAAGGTGTCGAACACTTCAGACTTCCCAGCTACGGATGGGTCAAACGTCAATCTTATGGGTAAGTATCCATCATAGGGGAAACTCTGAGTTCCCAATCCCCTTATCTCCAACTCTTCTATCTTCTGTATTGGCAGATGACTCAGGTATCTGTCATAGAAGTCCCTGTACAATAGGGTCACTTGTGCTCCAGTGTCCAGAAGGGCCTTCGTGTACACTCCTTCCACTTGGATGGGTACTGTAGGGGATGGACCAACTAGCTCTTCTGGGTAGGGCCTAGTTGATGCTGTCCTCTTCTTTGGACTCTTCGCTTTACCAGCACTTGATTTGCACTTGCTCCTTTCTTGAGCCTGGTATGCATTGATCCTCTCCCTCTTAGTGGGAGTGTGAACCCGTTGAGGGACATTGTTATCTCTCACTTTGAAGAGTTCACGCTTGGGGGTGCTGTGTCTCTCCGGAGGGGTCTTGCCCCCTTTCTCTGGAGTGCACCTTGGTTGAGGATCCCTGGGCCCCTTCTGAGGGGTTTGGTCTCCTCGCTTTCTCTTCCTGTTACGCTTCTTGGAGCTCACTGAAGGTGATGGGCACCCGGTTGACTCCTTCACCGGGGCCCTTTGGCGTTTCCCGCCGGCTGGCGGTTTTCCGCCTTCTTCTTCTTGGGACTGGCACATACAGCTGCAATATGACCAATTCCTCCACAATTGAAACAAATCATCTCACTGTAGTCAGGTGGGGATGCTGGTGCTGGGACAGCTGGAAACAATTCCCTCCTGGTTGTTTCCTTCTTGGGACTGGGCGTCTCTTTCGCCACTAGAGACGTCAGTATCTCCATCATCTGGGACATCTGCAACTTCAGGGCATCTACCTCTGTGTCTCTTTCAGGGGTTAAGGCCGACCTGACCGTGGCCACTGTAGACTTTGTAGACCCCATCACCTGCTTCTCCCTTTTCTCTTCCAACATGGCCTCTTCTTCTCTGACCATTCGGATGAGGTCAGGGTAGTCCAGGCTCTTCCCATCCTGCCGGGTGCGTAGAATTAGTGCGACAGGGTCCAAGGGTTGGGCTCCCCTCATCACCTGCTGGGCACGGGCTTCATCTACCTTCCCTGGATCTATCCCCTTCTTCAGGATAATCCTATGCAGGATCTTGTCTATGCGTCCCATGTACTCTGACAGCTTCTCCCCTGTCTTCTGGTAACAGTGTTCCAGTTGATAGGTAAGTTCTGTGACTTTTTCTGTCCCACCAAACACACCCTCCAGGATGTCTATGTAGTCCTGGGCAGTGCAATCCTTTTTACTCGTCTTCAGATTGCGTATGGCCTCTAAGGCAGGTCCTTTTAGGCTTTCAACAATCCTTTGCTTCTTTCTGCCTTCTGAGACCTCCCATTCTTCTAGGGCCTGCGTGGCACCATCTAGCCACTCTTCAAATCCCTCTTCTCCCGAGGGTACAGGTGTCCTCCCTGAAAACATCCGGAGTTTCCTGTATCCCGACACTGGGTAATCCCCGGGGTCTCTTCTGCACTGGGTTACAATTTCCCCTAGGACAGCACACAGTTCTGCACTAAGAGTAGTGTGTGTGGGTGCGGGACTTTCCGCGCCCTTCTGCTCCTCCTTCTTTGGGGATAGAATGGCTTTCATAGGAGAGTAGTCTCCCTTCCGCGGCAGCGCATGCAGCAATTGGTAGTGCTGGCCATTCGGTGCCTGTATGCTGTGGCTCCTGAACTGCTCTGGAGTCTCTTCCTTCCACTCTATTAAGGCGTATGTGTACCCAGCATCATTTCTCATGTCCATTATCCATGACTTCTGGCATGGGGATAATGACATTATGAGCTGCTTGACTGCCTCTCTCTGCCACATCCCTGGCAGTTCAATCACTGCTGCTGCGGCTGGGTCAGCGGCCCATGTTGCGGACCACCGTCCCACTTCTATTGGGTCCATGCCGGCACCTTCTGGCGGCTTTTCCCGCTGACTCAGGATCCCGGATTACGAGCCCCCACGTGTAGCGCTACCCCCAGTTAAGAGAGCCGCTGGTTTGTTTTGGGTCCCTGAGTACAGCTCCACCAACCCCCGGCAATTTGGCTCTACCCGCTCTGGCACAGTTAGTAAAGGGGTACGTCCCTATGCACATAAAACTTAGCTTATACTCTAAGTGTAATTGGTATGAACTCACAAGCAGACTGCTGAGATAAGAATAACTGGCTTTACTTTGGCAGTAAGGAAAAAGAATAGCAACATGCATTTGAACATATATCTCACAATACTTTAGCAGGTCCCTGCAATATGCACTTTAAACATGTACACACATATGTATTCAACTAACAGTGGGGAAACGGAACGCCTAGCGTGGCGACCGTCTGCTATGCACCCCTGAGGTGCAATAAATCTATCTGCGCCTACCTAACGGACCAGGCCTGATCCCTAGTAATAGAGCTCAGTCCTTGTACTAGTACAGTGTTCTTCACCGGCAATAAATCTGTAGAGGTGGTGCACATGTAGCTTTAAATGGTGTCAGTTGTAATCCACAAAAAGTAACATTGCTGCTCTGAGGTAAATTGCGCCTAGGCAGTTCAGTAGGCATAAAACGTGTGTCAATGCAGGATTGAGCCTTCCGGCTCTCTCACCAATCCTTGGGGTACCGTCCTCCGATCTGGTCCCTCTAATGGTGGCTCTGGTCTCTTCAATGGCGGCGTCCGGTCTCCTCAGTCACAGCCCTGCACTCCGGTCATCAGCTCCGTCCGACCGACAGTAAGGGGAAGTCTCCGCTCCGCTGCTGTGGACTCTGAGGGGTGAGAGTCTCACTCCATCGGCTGCAAGGCCCAGGCTTCAGGCCTTCAGCTCCGGTCCGCACAGGTGTCTCTGCTGGCTGCAGTCTCCGCGTCACACGCTCTGTCAGCAGAGGCAGGCCAGTCCTGTCAGGCCTCAGAAGAGGAAGTGTCCCAAGAGGAGGAGGCGGTCTCCGCTCTTCCCTTTTATAATCTCCCCCAGCAGCCTCCCGGGCGGAAGTCAGCAGCCCTGGGGCCTGGGGAATTCTGGGAGATGTAGTCTCTAAGCATAAAAGGGGTAGAACCCCGCTACACAAGGAATTGTCAAAGACCGTCTCCTGTCATTTTTACCATTTTTGCCACTTTTTTGGTGAAATGGTAGGGGTACTTTTGTACCCCCTTACCATTTCACACAGGGGGGGGGGGCGGGATCTGGGGGTCCCCTTGTTAAAGGGGGCTTCCAGATTCCGATAAGGCCCCCGCCCGCAGACCCCCACAACCAATGGCCAGGGTTGTGGGGAAGAGGCCCTTGTCCTCATCAACATGGGGACAAGGTGCTTTGGGGGTCTTAGACCCCCAAAGCATCCTCCCAATGTTGAGGGCATGTGGTCTGGTACGGTTCAGGCGGGAGGGGGGGCCGCTCTCGTCCCCCCCTCTTTTCCTGCGGCCTGCCAGGTTGCGTGCTTGGATAAGGGTCTGGTATGGATTTTGAGGGGGACCCCATGCCATTTTTTTTGGCTAGGGTTCCCCTTAAAATCCATACCAGACCTCAAGGGTCTGGTATGGATTTTGAGGGGGACCCTACGCCATTTTTTTTTTTGGCTGGGGTTCCCCTTAATATCCATCCCAGACCTGAAGGGCCTGGTTATTGAATTAGGGGGGACCCCTACGCTTTTTTTTTTGTTTTTTATTAATGAATGACAGTTCTCTGTGTTACAGGAGCCATCAATTCATTAGCCGCGAGTGCTTTTAAATAGCTTTTTTCCTGCAAAAATTACCCTTTTTTGCAGGGAAAGTGCTAAGCACAGGAAACCTGCCCCCCTTCACAGGCCACCTATAGACACCCCCCAGATGTGATACTGCAATGCTGTTCTAACAGCACGCACACACATATCCCCAGAAATAGAGCACATATTGTCAGCAGCACACTGACACGCTGACACTGACTGAAACATAATATGCGAGGCCGCCGGCTTGGCCAATCATCAGCCAGCATTGCACTGCGACTAGCGCAATGCATTGCGGGGCCGCTCGCATCACACGAATTTGATGCGAGCGGCCCCAATAGTTCTGGGCTCGCCGAGCGAGCGAACGCCCGGTGCTCGATTCGAACATGGGTTCGAATCGAACACCGGGCCCATCCCTACTGGTCATTACAGCTACTACTCACCCCAAAAAAATCTCATTCATTAACCTATAAATCGGGATAAGATACCTTCATACTGATGTTTTACCTTCCATTGAACGCAGCCTGGTGGAAACAGTCAGCGTGACTGATTTTACACTCATCAATCCAATGTCATTGAGATCTGATTTTGTAGATTTAGATCATGTGTGTTTTTCCATTTTGAGATACTTATCTGATTTCAATTTATGGAGAAGGAAATTATTTTAAAAGTCTGGCTGCATGATTTGGCACGTCTCTCTTTGGCACTTGTTCTTTTGGCTCCTGACCTTAACATTACACCCAGCTGGCATCGGAAAGCATAGAAAATCAAAAATTGAACCTTCCCACAATAAAGCTTCAGTAGAAGTCATTTTCAACCAATTCATTTAAATCAGATAAAAAACACAAATTAATGAATTTTTTATTAATTATTCATCCACCCCTTCCTCCAACCCAGGTTCATTTTACTCTTAACCCCTTTACTTTGTCTGCTGGGCTAAGCTCCGATAACATACCCACCCAGCGAATCCCACGTTTAGTAACCTGCAGTATATGTACCAACAAATCAGAAATGACACCTACTTTTGGTTACCACAAAACCTTTATTCATATAGAAAATGTAAAAACATAGTACACACTAGTGTATGTGCACAGTATACACGACCTCCCTCTCTCAATCCCGCCCAACCATCCCTTTCTTAAAAAAAAACAACCCTAAAAAAAAATACCCCTCCCAACCATACCCTGAACCCCCCTGCATAAAAGCCTGGCCGAGAAAAAGGGACCCGCACAGTGGCACAATGCGCTGGCTGATCCCTGGGTCTCAATGCCAATCAGAAATGATTTGTGCTAATAACACTGCCCACACAACCTCCCTGCTTAAAAGCCTAGCTGAGCAACAGGACCCTATGAGACCCTATGGAACTCTGCTACTGTATAGCCACAATGGGCTGGCTGATCCCTGGATCTCAATGCCAATCATATATAACTTGCGCTGTGCAGTAGTCCACATCTGATGTAATATATTGGAGCCAAGATGTATAAGCGCTCTATTTTAAATGTCCGTGCATTTGTTTGCCATGAAATGCCAAATGTGTATGTCAGAGGTTGCCATGGTCCTCCTTGAATTGTAAATCTTGTAATATACTCATGTAGGCAGCTGCAGTCTACTTTCTTCACTGCAGGTGGCACTCTTCCGCAGGTCCATAAAGACATAGATGAGCGAGTTTGGGGTTGAGGAACTTCACTGGTCTGCACAGAGTCCTGACGTCAACCAGATAGAACACCTTTGGGATAAATTAGAGCTGAGACTGCGAGCCAGGCCTTCTCATACAACATCAGTGCCTGACCTCACAAATGCACTTCTGGAAGAATGGTCAAACACTCCTAAATCTTGTGGACAGCCTTCCTAGAGAAGTTGAAGCTGTTATAGCTGCAAAGGGTGGGCCAACTCAATATTGAACACTACAGACTAAAGCCGCGTACACACACGATCAGACTTTCCGACGGGAAATGTTGGATGACAGGCTGCTGGCAGAAAATCCGACCGTGTGTATGCTCCATCGAACAATTGTCTGACTTTCTGCCAACAAATGTTGGCTAGCATGTTTTAAAAATTTTCGCCAACAAATGTGTGTTGTCGGACTTTCCGATCGTGTGTACACAAGTCCGTCGGACAAAAGTCCAAAGTACAAACACAAATGTTTGGAAGCAGAAGCGGTCGGTCTTGTAAACTAGCATTCGTAATGGAGAATTAACATTCGTGACGCGGCAAATTATGAAATCTCCAAATGCAGCGCACAATTCTCTTCTTCTTTAACCACTTCCCGCCCGGTCAATAGTAAATTGACGTCCGGGAAGTGGCTTCGTTATCCTGACTGGGCGTCATATGACGTCCTTCAGGATAACAGCCGCCGCGCGCCCGTGGGGGCGCGCATCGCGGCGATCGGTGGAGCGGTGTGTCAGTCTGACACACCGCTACACTGATCTCGGTAAAGAGCCTCCGGCGGAGGCTCTTTACCACGTGATCAGCCGTGTCCAATCACGGCTGATCACGATGTACACAGGAAGAGCCGTTGATCGGCTTTTCCTCACTCGCGTCTGACAGACGCGAGTAGAGGGGAGCCGATCGGCGGCTCTCCTGACAGGGGGGTCTGCGCTGATTGTTTATCAGCGCAGCCCCCCCTCAGATGCCCACACTGGACCACCAGGGAAGCCCCCAGGACCACCAGGGAAGCCCCCAGGACCACCAGGGAAGCCCCCAGCATGTGGATGGCCAGGTACATCCCCCATGGCCATCCACATGTTAAAAAAAAAATCAAAAATATGCCAATCAGTGCCCACAGATGGGCACTGATTGGCACATCATATTTAATAAAAAAAAAAAGTAAAAAAAAAAGGATTCCCAGCAATGCCACCCATAAGTGTTATCAGTGCCACTCATCAGTGCCCATCCGTGCCCACCCATGCCCACCTATCAGTGCCCATCCATGCCACCTATCAGTGCCCATGCATGCCACCTATCAGTGCCCATCCATGCCACCTATCAGTGCCACCTATATGTGTGCATCAGTGCCACCCATAAGTACCCGTCAGTGCCGCCTATGAGTGCCCATCAGTGCCACCTGAGTGCCCATCAGTGCCGCATACCAGTGCCACCTATCAATGCCCATCAGTGCCACCTATCAGTGCCCATCAGTGCCGCCTATCAGTGCCCATCATCAGTGCCCCCTCATCGGTGCCCCCTAATTGGTGCCACCTCATCGGTGCCCATCAGTGCCGCCTTATCAGTGCCCATTAGTGCCGCCTTATCAGTGCCCGTCATTGAAGAAGAAAACGCACTTATTTACAAAAAAAATTAACAGTGACAAAGAAAAACGTGTTTTTTTGCAAAATTTTCGGTCTTTTTTTGTTTGTTGCGCAAAAAATAAAAATCGCAGAGGTGATCAAATACCACCAAAAGAAAGCTCTATTTGTGGGAACAAAATGATAAAAAATTTGTTTGGGTACAGTGTAGCATGACCGCGCAATTGTCATTCAAATTGCGACATCGCTGAAAGCTGAAAATTGGCTTGGGCGGGAAGGTGTCTAAGTGTCTGGTATTGAAGTGGTTAATGGGATGATAATGAAGCTGCTTTGCTGGTGATACTGATGGAATTATTGCAAACAAATTTTCAAAGGCTTTTTTTTTCTAGTGATACCAACAATAATTTTATTATGTTTTTTTATTTTTTATTTTGTGCAAGTTACCACAACACCATTATCCTGTAGTTTTTAAGATCAAAGATACAACTATGTTGGTGTCCCTTGTTAATTTTACATTGTATTTTTTAAAATGTAACTGCCGACTCCCAAACTGTCATTTTAAGTAAAACACATAGCCAAGTATTATTTTCCACAATTTTTTTTATTGTGCACTAAAAAAATAAAAAAAATAAAAATTAGACATGCTATCTGCTAATATAACTTAACCAAAAAGTGCATTCTATGCATTCAAAAAATATAGAAAATATAACAAATCAAATCATTATTCAACCAATAACGTCAAAGCAATAACTCCAAGGCCAATAATAAATAACACGTTATCTCCTCCGATTCTGCAACATGGTTGACGAACGGCCGCTCAGAAACAAACTGAAAAGCACGAAATGAAAAACGCCAAAAGAAAAGCGCAAATCAACACCCACCAAACTTCTACTAACACTAAATTAGCAGAAGGAGCCCAAAGGGTGGCGCTAAAGAGTTGAAAAACCACGTAGTACGTCTAGTACGTCCCTACGTTTATTATTGTTGGCCAACATTTATGTGAAGGTGTGTATGCAAGACAAGTTTGAGCCAACGCCCTTCGGACAAAATTCCACGGTTTTCTTGGCGGAAAATCCGATCGTGTGTACGAGGCATAAGACTGGGATGCCATTAAACTTCATGTGCCTGTAAAGGCAGGCACCCCAATACTTTTGGTAATATAGTGTATGTGACAGCCTGAGTTCAGAGATAGTAGGCTGAATTATACTGGCTGTCATTTACATGGAAGACCAAGGCCATCTAGTGGCAGAGAAGAAGTGCTGCAGGCAAAAGCTCTGAACTGAAGGTGAATATTGCAGCAAAATTTTTTTTTAGATGTTATTTTTTAATAGGCTTTTAAACTGTACAATTGAGTGTAGTTCTGCTTTAAGAACACAAATAATGATATATTATTATTATTATTATTATTATTATTATTAATAATGTCTCTTGCTGTATTGATATTTTAAATAATGAAAAATGTTCCTTTTTTTCCCAACCTTTACATTTCTTCCCATATAGAAAAAAATCATCCCTTACAAAAGAATTTAGGGGAGGAAAGTGCAGAGCTAAGTGTTTAGTTACCGAATTCTGCTGTTGAAGTTGGGCACTTAATACAGTAAACAGCACATCATAATGGCCTTTAGCCCTGAACTCTGGAAAGAAGTGTATTGAAGATCCCCAGATTTCCTAGGAAATCTTTAAGAACCTGAGAATAAAGGGCGAAGGATTGAACAATGACGCGTACCCCGTCACCCCAAGGGAAACACATCAGGGTCATAGTCACACAGGCCATGCTAAGGGACTGTCCCTGAAAAGAGAATTCTCTCCTGAAACTTCCAGATGTTCAAATTTACGATTTGCTGCTGAAGACTCTAAAAAGAAAAAAGATTCCCTTTGTTATACTTTAAATGTATGTTACATCTAATGTATAACCAAAGGAATAATTTTAGTTTTCAATAGCATGGAGAGGTTAATCCATTCTATCCAAAACTATTTTTTTTTTTTTTAGGTCTTTATTGCTGTCTGCGCCCCCATTAGGGAGATACATCCTCTCTATTTGTTCTGTTTACCGTTATCAATGAGAGTGAAGGTGAAAAAAAATTCCAAATTATTATTCACCAGAACACGAGTACAGAGGAAATCTTCCAATGGGGACACTAGTTCTGGTGACAACCTAGAATTCCCTCACTTTGGAGGGATTTCCTCTCACTTCCTGTTTCACTATGGGACAGGAAGTGAAGGGGAATCTCCCCAATGGGATACAGGGAGCAAAAACATGACAGGGTTTATAACCCTCACTTACTCTATCCAAAATGACAAATCATTTTGCCTTTAGTTCTACTTTGCCTGGCATACCGAATGACTGTAAAGTGCCATAGCACAAACACCAATCAAGCTTTAGTGACCTGACAACCCAAAGCGGTTCTAGTCCTGGGACTAGAGTACACTTTTGTACTACCACATATAGTTGAACTAGTGCCATTTGGCACACTTGAGCAACGACAATGGTATTTGTATTTCCCGGCTCTGAATAGAGGCTTTATATACTACAACAAATACTAGCCTCAAAAGTTTAACAAATAATCTAATTGCTACACATGTTGTTTTTTGTAATTTAGTGTTCACTAGACATGTGCACACTGAAATATTTCGTTTCGGAATTTCGTTTTCGTCCGAAAAATACATTTATTTAGTTACTCCCGAAATTCGTTTTTATTTATTTCGTTTTTCGTTAAAAATTGCATTCGTCCGAAAATCCAAATGAATTAAGGTCGAATCTGTCATTGAAGGCTTATGGTGTCTGTCGAAAGTTCAAAGAAGATTCGACGGAGCAGCTAACCTGTATGACTCTGTATAGTTTAGCTGCAATTCCACCCAATTCCAGCAGCAATCTTTCCTCTCTACGTCGAATCTTTCCTTTCTACGTCGAATCTTTCCTTTCTACGTCGAATCTTTCCTTTCTACGTCGAATCTTTTCTCTCTATGTAGAATAATCTTGGATTAATAGAGTTAACCACTTCAATACCAGGCACTTAGACACCTTCCCGCCCAAGCCAATTTTCAGCTTTCAGCGCTGTCACAATTTGAATGACAATTGCGTGGTCACGCTACACTGTACCCAAACAAATTTTTTATCATTTTGTTCCAACAAATAGAGCTTTCTTATGGTGGTATTTGATCACCTCTGCGATTTTTATTTTTTGCGCAACAAACAAAAAAAGACCGAAAATTTTGCAAAAAAACAAGTTTTTCTTTGTCACTGTTAATTTTTTTTGTAAATAAGTGCGTTTTCTTCTTCAATCACGGGCACTGATAAGGCGGCACTAATGGGCACTGATAATGGGCACTGATAATGGGCACTAATGAGCACTGATGATGGGCACTGATAGGCGGCACTGATGGGCACTGATAGGTGGCACTGATGGGCATTGATAGGTGGCACTGGTATGCGGCACTGATGGGCACTCAGGTGGCACTGATGGGCACTCAGGTGGCACTGATGGGCACTCATAGGCGGCACTGATGGGCACTCATAGGCGGCACTGACGGGTACTTATGGGTGGCACTGATGCACACATATAGGTGGCACTGATAGGTGGCATGGATGGGCACTGATAGGTGGGCATGGGTGGGCACAGATGGGCACTGATAGGTGGCACTGATGGACGCTGATGAGTGGCACTGATGACACTGATGGGTGGCATTGCTGGGCATCCCTTTTTTACACATTTTTTTTAAAATAAATATGATGTGCCAATCAGTGCCCATCTGTGGGCACTGATTGGCATATTTTTTGCATTTTTTTTAACATGTGGATGGCCATGGGGGGTGTACCTGGCCATCCACATGCTGGGGGCTTCCCTGGTGGTCCTGGGGGCTTCCCTGGTGGTCCTGGGGGCTTCCCTAGTGGTCTAGTGTGGGCATCTGAGGGGGGGCTGCGCTGATAAACAATCAGCGCATACCCCCCCTGTCAGGAGAGCCGCCGATCGGCTCTCCTCTACTCGCGTCTATCAGACGCGAGTGAGGAAAAGCCGATCAACGGCTCTTCCTGTGTACATCGTGATCAGCCGTGATTGGACACGGCTGATCACGTGGTAAAGAGCCTCCGCCGGAGGCTCTTTACCGAGATCAGTGTAGCGGTGTGTCAGACTGACACACCGCTCCACCGATCGCCGCGATGCGCGCCCCCACGGGCGCGCGGCGGCTGTTATCCTGAAGGACATCATATGACGCCCAGTCAGGGTTACGAAACCACTTCCCGGACGTCAATATGCTATTGACCGGGCGGGAAGTGGTTAAGGTTAGGCACATTCGACCACAGGTTCAATGGACACAGATTGTTATTGTCAGCGTCGAATCTCCTATCTATATCGAACTGTTGTCACAACGAAAATAAAGCATTTGTTTATGTCGAATTTTTCATTTTTTGGATTCTGCACTTTCGTTATCGTTTGTTAAAACGATAACAAAAATACCTGAAATTCGGACGAAAATGCATTCGGACGAAAACGAATGCACATGTCTAGTGTTCACCACTGCATTGCGGTGGTGTGTGCTCAACCACAGGCCATAGCCGAAAGACGACTACAGCGCAGTCGGCTTGTTCTGGGAGAGCGTCCATGGACGTCCTCCAGAAATCGCACACTTACCGGGCGCTCGCAGCATGGAAGTGTCCATGCTCGCCAGGTTCATGGGACCCGGCGCAACGCGGATTGCAGTAAAGAGCCATTGACATCGGCCCTTTACCAATGAGGGAGTGATCACAATGTAAACAAACTGGGGTCATGCAGAGGTCCAGCTCTCTTCTCTCCTCACACCGTTACAGCGTGCGAGGAGAGAAGAGAGATCGAGTGTAAAACAGTGAGTGTAACTGATTTTTGCAGTGTCCAACAGGGCCCAGCAGTGCCCTACAGTGCTAATCTGTGTCCCAGGTGTCCCCATTGGAGTGCCTCCTTACATCAGGTGTCCCCAGCGGAGTGCCTCCTTACATCAAGCATTCCCAGTAGAGTGCCTCCTTACATCAGGTGTCCCCAGTAAATTATCTCTTACATCAGGTGTCCCCAATGGAGGGCCTCCTTACATTAGGTGTCCCCAGTGCAGTCCCTCCTTACCTCAGGTGTCCCCAGCGGAGTACCTCCTTAGATCAGGTGTCCCCAGTACAGTATCTCTTACATCAGGTGTCCCCAGCAGAGTGCCTCTTACATCAGGTGTCCCCAGCGGAGTGCCTCTTACATCAGGTGCCCCTATGGTCAGTGTCCCCAGCGGAGTGCCTCTTACATCAGGTGTCCCCAGCGGAGTGCCTCTTACAGATGGGTGTATTCTGTCACAAGCTCCAACCTACTCCGCGGCCGAGACGGAGGGTTGGCTGCAGCTCCATGTGTCTCCTGTCGTTCCTCATGTTCAGTGGAGAGGGGAGTTGGAGCCAGAACTGCTGCAGAGCCAAAAACATTCCCAATTTCCCTGGACAAAGGCAAAATCCAGAATCGGGATGGCCTCCATTCGGGATGAGGGTCCCAAAATCGGGATTGTTCCGTGAAAATCGGGACTGCTGGCAACTATGCATATGTGAGGGGCTCCAGAATTGTTTTTCTGGATGAAGAAAACTAATTTTTTAGTTTTCTCATTCCCGGATTAGGGTCTGGAGACTCGGAGGCTTCAAAGAGATTTGGGTGGGAGAAGCCTCTACCCTTGCCCCCATTCTTTCCTGGCCTGCTACTTGTACTATGGACCATGTTCCTGTCTACTACCAGGACCAATATTATGCCAATATCTCTACCTGCACTGACCCTGGACTGTATATGGACAGTATTCCTGCCTGTACTGACCATGGACAATATTCCTGCCTGGACAATTCCATTCACTGTTGCTGACCACATGCCTGCCTGCTGCCTGGATCAGGGCTTTCCTCCTGTGGAGAACTGCACTACTAAAACCACAGGTAATCTTTTGTTTACCCTTTGCTCAGCAGAATGTATTTTAGGGTGTAATTCTTGGTATGTACAGTAGCTCAAAAAATAAAAACCGCAGAGGTGATCAAATACTACCAAAAGAAAGCTCTATTTGTGGTAAAAAAAAAGGACTTATATTTTATTTGGGTACAGTGTTGCATGACCACGCAATTGTCAGTTAAAATAATGCAGTACCATATCGCTAAAATGACGGTAAATCACCACTAAAACTAGCAGTGTTTTACCGTCAATGCCTGCCTGCTCCAGTGTGTAAGCAGCCTTAAGTAATAAGTGATACAGAAAATTTTGTACATTTTATTAAACAAAACAAACCTCCAATCTGTTCACTAGTATGTATAATTTAGATAAAAAAAAAAAACTATCTTAAATATTAAATACACAAAAACAGGTAATCAAAACTTTTGGACAAGAAAAATAAATAAAAAATGGCCTACCTTTACTGTTTTTATTTTTTATTTTTTTAATATTTTTTCCAAAAAATTGCGTTTGAAAGACCGCTGCCCAAATACCATGTGACCTAAAATATTGCAACAACCGCTATTTTATTCCCTAGGGTCTCTGCTAAAAAAATATATATAATTTTTTGGGGGTTCTAAGTGATTTTCTAGCAGAAAATACTGGATTTTTACTTGTAAGCAACAAGTGTCAGAAAAGATTTAGTATTTAAATGGTTAAACTGAGAACTTCTCCACAGGAGGTCAGTTTATTGAGAAGAAGAAACATTGTATCTTTTTAGACTTTTCTTGTCAGACTTCCCAGAGAGGAGACAAGTTGCTCCAGGGAGAGACTCAGCAACTTGCATTGACTATTACAGAAGTCATTTGCAAGTCGCGGCTGAAGTTATAATCGGCCTTTTTTATCAGCACAATCGGCCGATGCCGATTAAATAAAAAACGCCAAATATCGGCCGATATATCGGTCGACCTCTAATCAGCACTGCTGTCTCATCCTACTGTACACCAGCAGCTGTGTTCTAATGCAGCTGCTGGTGCGAACCAACCCTTACCCTTGGTTCACACTAGTGCGATGCGGGAACCACAGCGATTCCAGTGCCGGTTCCCGCATCGCTCCTCTCCTGCAGGCAGTTCACACTGCCTTGTGCGAACTGCTGCGGGTGTCATTAACAAAGTTAATGACACCCCCAGTTTAGTTCACAGATCGCAGTGCAAACTGTGAACTTGCACAGGAATTGGATCTCATAGGTGAGAACACCCATGCAATCCGATTCTAGTGCGGGGAAAAACAAGTCCCTGCACTATTTTCTGTGCGAATACAATGCGAGTTCAGTCATACAACTGTATGACTGAACTCGCATTGCTCAGAGATCGCATGGGATTCGCACCCGCTCTGCAGGTGCCAATCACTTCTCTGAGATCACGCTAGTGTGAACCAAGGCTCAAAGTGAAAGTTCATCTTTACAGAAAATCTGTAAGGTGACCTTACACTGGACCCCCTCCCCATGCCACCCGGTCCCGCTGTACCAGATTGCCCCAATCCCCTCACTATCAGACACTGAAAAGCCACTTCACTGGTCTGGGGATTTGAAACCCCCTTGGCTTAATCACATGTTCATATTGCTAGGCCAGTATGGATTACATAGATTCTAATTGGTCAGCACCGTCACATGGACAGCGCTGACCAATCAGAAGTTGTCTAGCCCCTACTTTCAGCACTGTGACTTCTATCAGTGCATGATTGAAGCTTGTGGGAGGAGTTTTCATACTGCACTGAGCTGTCCTATCAGGATAAAGGACCCCTGACCCTCTGTCTTGACAGTGCTGGTTGGCTTGTGCTGATCACATGCACTCTCCCGGGAAAAAATAAACTCTCTAGCAATACACACCAAACTGAACATGTGCAGCCTGACTCCATTAACCCCCTCTTATCTGGAGTCAGTGGTAGGGGGAGGATCAGAAAAGACAGGTTCCAACAGCCTTTTTACACAATGCAGAGGATTAACCCCTTACGTTCCACATGCTTTAATGCATATACAGACAGATTTTACTGCTGTGGATTTAGTAACACTTTAATATTTCATGTTTCCTATAGTATAGAAAATCTTAACTTTTTGAGTTCAGATTTACATTAGGGAGGCAAAAGGTCCACATATATGTTATCTTCAGGGCTGGCACCAGCATAAGGCTTCTTAGGCAGCCACCTTGGTGTGCCACGATAAGGGGGGGGGGGGGGGGTGGAGAAATCAGAATGCCCGACACTTGCTTGGGGATTCCAATTTTTAAAACCCCTGCCTTATGATCCCTGGGGCTTCACACTCTCTCCTACAGGGAGCAGCATGGAGATTTTTTATTTTTTTTTGCCTGCCAGTTGCCAATGACCAGTGGAGGGAGGTGGGGAGTGTGTAGCCCCTTATTGCACTTCCGTTTGGTGGCAGTTCAAAGCGTTTTTGGTGCTGTGTGGTGTCCTTCATGTTGCGCTCCATTGTATTGCGGACGTAGTATGGGGGGATGCCGCCACGACTGTGGGCGGTGGAGGGACATGGGGGGTGGGTAAATTCACGCCTTCATGGCATGTGCCATTCAGGGGCAGTTTGGTTGGGATTTTGGATGCTGCATTGCGCTTTTCACTGCTTGGGTGTAATGAGGTGGGGGGGGGCCTTCACTTCCCGTGTGTGGACAGAGATCCATACACTGGTCCTAATTATTTGTAGTCTTGTGGATGTGGGTGGCTTACAGCTCATTCATTGTCTAGTGGTTAGTTGAAGCTTGATTAAACCATCGTGCCAACAACACAGGTGCTGAATAAACTAAATGAACCCCACTCAATTCTGTGTGCAAATTTTATCTTGAGCTATTGACATCTGTAAGCAAAGCAAAAGGATGAGCCAAAAGATCTATGCAATAGCTCATATTTAGCTGCCTGGAAAATGTTTTTAAATATTTTATGCAATAGCTCATTGTTTTTTGAATACTAAATAATTTTTGGGGGAAATTTAAAAAAAATATTATATATTCTATAGGACAGTGATGGCGAACCTTGGCACCCCAGATGTTTTGGAACTACATTTCCCATGATGCTCAACTACACTGCAGAGTACATGAGCATCATGGGAAATGTAGTTCCAAAACATCTGGGGTGCCAAGGTGCGCCATCACTGCTCTAGGATGACTGCCAATAGACATTGGCGCCGTCAAAATATTTGTTTCGTCCCGTTCTGCTTCGTATAAAAAAAATTTGGATTTGGTAATTCGTTCGTTATGATGAATTTATCATTATGAGGGGTTCCTGTGCTGTGCTGACTTCCTCTAAGGTGATTGGTAAACAAAACACCAGTTACATTTCTTTTAATTTGGATCCAAAATTCGTAAACAAAATTTTGTATTCCATACAGAATTCGTATGCATAAAAATTCGTATTTCGGATCCGTACGAATGTACGAATTTCCGGAAATTCGTACGAATTTTTGATTCGTACGAAACTAATCGCACATGTCTAACTGCCAATAAGAAGCCATCGAATGTGACAAAACAGTGGCCTTAGTATGTATGTACTTATTGCCCCCTTTAAAGATATGAATGCGCTCCTCCTTTTTCCTGGGAACTAGCATATTAACAGCAAAACCGGACAGTTATTATCATGCTAGAATCCCATACAATGGTGCTTCCAGCATTTCTGGTGTAGAGAGGTAATTAGTGCAGGAGATAGCAATCCTATTGGTAGTTACATTGTGTTTATCTTCCTGCGGGATATCAATGTGATTGCATTAGGACAGCGCCTTGTTTAAATATTTATAGGAAATATAATTATTATGATTATATGAAAGGGAATTTAAGTCAAAAATATAATTAATATGATTACAGAAAAGAATGCAAAGGTATATACCATAATGGCCCAGCAGATTTATCCTCCTGCAAATTAATCACGTCTGTCATACCTGTAGAAGCTGTAATTTCTAATTATTATTTTTTTACTCCTACATGTTTCCATGTACTTGTTGAATTGTGTGAACCCTGCGACTTTAAAATCCTTAGTACATTTTCCTTTGGGTGGTTTTTAGTGCCACATCCCTAATATAACATGTCTTAAATCTCAAGAAGGAGAAACAAAAGGGAAGGGAAGGTGGAAAAAAGGAGGGGGTTCCTTGTATAAAGGCTGGATTTTAATTAATTAATTAATTAATTAATAAAATACAAAGGGGTTGATTTACTAAAATTGGAGAGTGCAGAATCTAGTGCAGCTGTGCATGAAAAAAAACACCCTCATGTTTTTTCACCATAAAGCATCCTATGCATTAAGGTGAAAAAACAACTGCCAGTGACCGGCCCCATAGCCGTGCCAACCTGCCGCAGTATAACTGAGGCAGCTGGTCGGCTAGCGGTTAAAGTGATTGTAAAGGCTCGTTTTAAATTTCTTTTTAATAACAAACATATCATACTTACCTCCACTGTGCCGCTCATTTTGCACAGTGTGGCCCCGAACATTCTCTTCTGGGGTCCCTCGGTGGCTCCTCCCCGCATCAGATAACCCCCTAGGAGAAGCGCTCTCCCAGGGGGGTTACCTTGCGGGCGTTTGCATCTATAGACACAAAAACGGGGGTTTTACTTACCTGAGCCCAGTATTTCCCTCGGCGGGGATGCCATGTCCCTCTCTTACTGCAAGTATAACGCCATTTACTTCTATATGCGTTACTGCCAGTTTAATGCTATATAGTTTTGTGCATTACTGCAAGTTTAACTGCATTTACTTCTGTATACGTTACTGACAGTTTAACGCCATATAGTTTTGTGTGCGTTCCTGCCAGTTTAACGCCATATAGTTTTGTCTGCATTACTGCCAGTTTAACGCCATATAGTTTTGTGCATTACTGCAAGTTTAACTCCATTTACTTCTGTATGCACTACTGCCAGTTTAACGCCATATCGTTTTTTGTGCGTTACTGCCAATTTAACGCCATATAGTTCTGTTTGTCACTGTACATTTGACACATTATATTGCAGTATATTATAGTGTGTCCGTGGAGTGTGTCTGTGTAGTGTGAGTACTCAAATTAAAGTGCACCAAACACCACTTTACATTGATTAAAGTGCATCTACGTACAGATTTCCACTTCTTCATTACATTTGCTTATAAGTACCGTCCCCTCCCTCCCAATAATGTCTATTCCAGATGCTGTCATTCGGAGTGACCCCGAGGAGTCTACTTCTCAAGCCTCTGCAAATTTGAGGCACATGGGCAACCTAATGCTTCAAAGCCTGCGAAAAGACACAAGGAAACGTGGAATAAAGGAGAAGGATGATTACTGTTTGGCAACCCTCCTTGACCACCGTTATAAAGGGAAGGTCTCAGAACTCATCCCATCCCCACCGAGAGTGCAGAAGATAAAATCTCTTGAGGACACGTTAAAGAGGATTTTATTGAACATTTTTCCTGACTCCAGTAGGTTACAGTGTTGTGGAAAACGTAGTTTTGAGTCTTCTGTTGGTCAAGAGAGGAGCGTTGCAGAAGGCTTCTGCCTAAGTGAGGTATTTCATTTTTTTAGTCAACACCGCCCAGGGCCGTCAGCTTCCACATCCCATTGGCAGTGTCTGCATTATATGGTGTACGATTACCTTGAGGCCAAAACAGAGATGGGGGGCTTTCAAGCTGACGATCCACCGACTTACTGGGTCATGAGAATAGACCACTGGCCAGAACTTGCCCAGTATGCTATTGAGTTGTTGGGCTGCCCTGCATCCAGCGTGCTTTCAGATCAGGCATTCAGTGCCGCAGGAGGTTTTGTTACTGATCACAGAACGTGTTTGTTTACAGACTCCGTGGACCGTTTGACTTTTATAAAAATGAATCAGTCCTGGATTACCAGCTATGAAGCCCCTGATGCCGATGTTTGGGATGTGAAATCTCTGCAGGACTTCGAGGCTGCCTAGCTTTGAGGGTGTTCAATCATTTCATCTGGAAGAATGTTTTTGGTATAGGTTTCATGGGCACAATTAACACCCAAAGACAAATTGTTTATCACCTGTTTGACAGGTGCATATCATTGCAATTTTTTTTGCCTTCATCAAGAGCACCTCTATAGGGTTATGGTCAGAAGGCGCCCCCGACATCCAAAGAGTAATTTTTCTGCACCTGTTTGACAGATGCATATCATTGCATTTTTTTTCAGCAAGGCCAATTCTTGCTTTTATCAAGAGTACCTCTATAGGGTTACGATGCAAAGGCACCACCGACACCCAAAGACCAATTTTTCTGCACCTGTTTGACAGGTGCATATCATTGCAATTTTTTACAGCAAGGCCAATTCTTGCTTTCATCAAGAGTTCCTCTATAGCATAGGTCTTCAAACTATGGCCCTCCAGTTGTTCAGGAACTACAATTCCCATCATGCCTAGTCATGTCTGTGAATGTCAGAGTTTTACAATGCCTCATGGGATGTGTAGTTTTGCAACAGCTGGAGGGCCGTAGTTTGAGGATCCCTGCTCTATAGGGTTACAGTGGGAAGGCACCACCGACACCCAAAGACCAATTTTTCTGCACCTGTTTGACATGTACATATCATTGCAATTTTTTACAGCAAGGCCAATTCTTTCAGCAGCAAGGTCCGAACTTTCGCAGTGTTCAAAAGTTCTGGAGCAAACCAAACAGGGGTCCGTTCGGCCCATCCCTAGTAATAATACATAAATGATTGTTTCGATTATGTAACAATCACACATACGTTATGACACAGAAAGATAAACACATTTTGTTGTTTCACCAGTGAACGTTTCCAAACTACAAAATAACACCTATAAAAGTGAAGATGTTAAATACATAGTTACACATTTTTATAGATGCAATAAACAATGTTGTTGCATAAAACATATTTTTGTGTTGAAGGTTATTCTGGGATTTCTATAAAATATTTTAATGGAAAAAGTCAAATCAAAACTGAAGTTTATTCTGCTTATATTTTGCCTTCTCTGGTTCCTCCTTTTTGCCGCAGAAGCTCCTTTCCTGGATGTGTTTTTGTGCCAAAAAGGCCCTCCAATATCCTTGTTTATTTAAATTGGAACTTTATCCATAATATCTTGATAAAAAAATAGTGTTTATTAGCAAGGAAAATACATTCCATATTACTAATTATGCTGCCAAAATTAGAGTGCTGTAAATTGCCTCCAGTACTTCTCCTGTTTCTTCTTGCTGGAGGCTGCCATTTTTCGAATTTTCGGATTTCAGAATTTTCAAATTTTCGAATTTCCGATTTTCCGAATTTTGAATTTTCAAAATTTTGAATTTCCGAATTTTCAAAATTTAGAATTTCCGAATTTTCGGAATTCGGGAATTCAAAAATGTGAAAATCCGAAAATTCGAAAATCTGAAAAAAGAAAAGAAAATCTGTTTAATTCAAAATAATAACTAACTATTAAATTATAGGTATTGGAATTTCCTTTAAATTTGGCTGTTAGCGAACGTAACGAATAAGAATTTATCTGAAGTTACAAATGATCTGAAATAACAAATGCTGCATTTTCGAATTTTCGATTTTCCGAATTTTCGATTTTCCGAATTTCCGATTTTCGGATTTTTGGATTTCGGAATTTCCGAATTTTCAAATTTTCAAATTTTCGGATTTAAGGATTTCCATATTTTGGATTTTCGGATTTCGGAATTTCCAAATTTTCTAATTTATGGTTTCTTGGGACTGTAAATCATCCCTAAAAGACTGCTGCTGCTGATGAGTGCCAGGCTCCACCTCCATGCTGACACAATCCTCCTCCTCCTTCTCACCCTCTTCCTGTGTGATGGGTGGGAGAGAAGGAACACTGTCTGGATAAAGGGGGCCTTGAGAGGCAATGAATTCCTCCTTTTCCTGCCTCTGTTCTGCCTCAAGTGCCCTGTCCATTATTCCACGCAGCGTATGCTCCAACAGGTGGACAAGAGGTACAGTGTCACTGATGCATACACTGTCACTGCTCACCATCCTCGTGGCCTCCTCAAATGGTGACAGGACAGTGCATGCATCCCTGATCATGCTCCACTGTCGTGGGGAAAAAAATCCGAGCTCCCCTGACCCTGTCCTGGTGCCGTAGTTGCACAGGTACTCATTGATGGCCCTCTTCTGCGTGTGCAGTCGCTGCAGCATGGCCAACATTGAGTTCCACCTGGTGGGCATGTCACATATAAGGCGGTTCTTGGGCAGGTTCAACTCCTTTTGCAGCTCAGCCAGCCGAGCACTGGCATTATATGATCGGCGGAAATGCACACAGACTTTCCTGGCCTGCCTCAGGACATCCTGTAAGCCTGGGTACCTCCCCAAGAACCGCTGCACCACCAGGTTAAGGACGTGAGCCATACAGGGCACATGGGTCAGCTGTCCCTGTCGCAGGGCAGAGAGGAGGTTGGTGCCATTGTCACAAACCACCATTCCTGGCTTAAGCTGACGTGGCGTCAACCACCTCTCGGACTGCCTCTGCAGAGCTGACAGAACCTCTGCCCCAGTGTGGCTCCTGTCCCCCAAACACACCAGCGCAAGCACAGCATGGCATCTTTTTGCCTGCGTACTTGCGTAGCCCCTTGGACGCCTACGGAGCACCGCTGGTTCCGAGGACAGAGCACTCGAAGAGGCCATGGAGGAAGAAGAAGAGGAGGGGTGGAGGAGAGAGGTGTGTCACAACCAGTAGTAGCATTTTGGAGGCGTGGTGGTGGAACAACCTCCAACACTACTGCACCTTGTCCTGCATCCTTCCCAGCTGCCAAAAGAGTGATCCAATGGGCCGTGAAAGACAGGTAACGTCCCTGTCCATGCCTGCTGGACCATGAGCCAGTGGTAATATGCACCTTACCGCTGACCGCCCTGTCCAGCGAGGCCAAGACATTGCCTTCCACATGACGGTATAGAGCCGGAATCGCCTTCCGTGAGAAAAAGTGGCGTTTGGGAACCTGCCACTGAGGAACCGCACATTGAACAAACTCACGGAAGGGGGCCGAGTCTACCAACTGAAAAGGCAGCAGTTGAAGTGCTAGCAATTTAGCCAAGCTAGCATTCAACCGCTGGGCATGTGGATGGCTGGGAGTAAACTTCTTTCGACGGTCCAGCAGCTGGGGCAGGGAAATTTGCCTGGTACAATCGGACGTCGGTGTACTGCTAGCAGAGTGCCCGCAAGTACTTGGCTGTGACACACCTAATTCTACACCTTCATTCCTCTCAGTGCAGCTTTCAGAGAGGACTGAAGGTATAGTGGGGTTGGAGATCCCAGCTGATGAGGAGCAAGGAGAGGTCCGCTTTGTTCTTTGGTGTGGGTCTTTAATGTGCGCTTGCCAACGAGCTGCATGGCAGGTCAACATATGTCTGGTCATGCTTGTGGTGCCCAAGCGGCTGATGTTTTGGCCACGCGAGATACGCTTGAGACATATGTTGCAAATAGCAGCAGTGCGATCTGATGCACTCGTCTCAAAAAAGGCCCACACCAAAGAACTTTTGTAATAACGTGCAGAGGCAGCGCCCTGCACAGGCGGAGCTCTGCGGTGTGATTCAGTTGGTGTGCTGGCCTCAAGCTTGCCCCCGGAGGGCATCCTGCCTCGTTGGAGATGTGCCGCCTCCTCCTCCTCTCTCCGTTCAGGCACCCACGTGGCATCAGTGACCTCATCATCCCCTCCCTCTTCACCACTGGAGCAAACCTGGCAAAAGGCTGCAGCTGGTGGAACATGACTGCCAGATTGCTGTCCTTGAGCATCCCCTCTCTCTGCGCTCACGCTACTGCCTTCCTCTAGCTGGGTATCATCATCGGAGCCTTCAAAACGCTGGGCATCCTCCTGGAGCATGTACCCAACACTGTGCTCAAACAGTTCAGGGGACTCCTCAGGAGGACATGGTGGGTCTAGGGAAGGGGTGCCTGATTATGACATTGAGTACGCATTGGCAGCTGCTCTGCCAGTACCCTGAGCCTGGGTGAGAGAGGATGAGGAGGATGAGGAGGGCTTGGTCATCCACTCTACCAAGCCTTCGGCATGATGCGGCTCAACATGTCCAGCTGCCGAAAATAAGGACAAGCGTGTCCCATGGCCACGTGCTGATGACAATGCACCGCGTCCACGACCAGCACTGTTGTCTCTAGACATAGAGCCTACTTGCCCTGTTTTCTTGGCTCGTGACTGTCTGCCTCTCCTTGTTGGTCTTCCAGACATTGTAATGGGTAGTGTATATTGTGCTGGAGACACACAGCACACACACTAACTCCTGCAGATGGCTGCCTTAGATGACAACAGGGCAGATACAGGGTGAGGTGGTTTAGTGTGCTGCGCTATACTCACACAGCACACACACACTAAAGCCCCATACACACGGTCGGAAAATCCGACCACCAAATCCATCGGATTTGGTCCGACGGATTTAGTCCGACACTGGTGTTGCATACACACGGTCGGACAAAGTTGTCGGGAAAATCCGATCATTCTGAACGTGGTGACGTTTGTTGCCTACGACAGGACTACGTAGAGGCTAGTAGCCAATAGCTTTGGTCTTGAAATGTGATCTGAGCATGCGTGGCACTTTGTCCGTCGGAATTCGCTACACACGATCGAAATTGGTATGATCGGACTTTGTTGTCGGAATATTTATAGAGCAGGAGATAGAATTTTGTCCGTCGGACAATCCGATGGAAACTGTCCGATGGTGCCTACACACGGTCGGAATTTCCGACAACATTGTCCGATAGGACAGAATCCATCGGAAAATCCGACCGTGTGTATGGGGCTTAACTCCTGCAGATGGCTGCCTTAGATGACAACAGGGCAGAAGGGCAGATACAGGGTGAGGTGGTTTAGTGTGCTCAACTATACTCACACAGCACACACACACTAACTCCTGCAGATGGCTGCCTTAGATGACAACAGGGCAGAAGGGCAGATACAGGGTAAGGTGGTTTAGTGTGCTACTGCTGTGCTATACTCACACAGCACACAGCACACAGCACACACACACTAACTCCTGCAGATGGCTGGATTGGTAGAGAACAGCACTGAGAAGAATAAACTATCCCTGCCTATTTTTCCTCTATCCCTACACTATTCCCCACACAGAAATGAATCACAAGCATATATAGTGTGTACACTGTACAGTACAGTCTGTCACTGTTCCTAACGCCAGAACACACTACACGAGGCCGCCGGCGCGGCGGCCTTATATAGTGTGGGGCGTGTACTAAACCCCCTGAGCTATAATTGGCCACAGGCATCCTGCCTGTGGCCAATTATTGCTCTCCTCGCCGCTGGCTCTATGATTGGCCAAGCATTCGGGGTCACAGTGCATGCTTGGCCAATCATCAGCCAGCAATGCACTGCGACTGGCGCAGTGCATTGTTGACCGTTCGCATCACACAAATTTGATGCAAACGGCCCTCAGAGTTCTGGTTTCGATGAGCGGACGAACGGCCGATGTTCGATTCGAACATGGGTTTGAATCAAACACCGGGCCCATCCCTAATGGGCACTGAAAGGCTGCACTGATGGGTACTTATGGGTGGCACTGATAGGTGGCACTGATGGGCACCGATTGGCACTGATAGGTGGGAACTGATGGGCACAGATAGATGGCATTGATGAACACTGATAGATGGCACTGCTGGGCATCACTGATGAGGAGACATCTGGCAGGCAAAAATAGTTGGCACTGACTGGCAAGATGTGTGGGCACTTACTGGCATCTTTTGGGTACTTACTGGCATCCCTGGTGGCCATGGGTGGCATTCCTGGTCATCCATCCGTTGTGGTTATCCCTTGTGGTCCTGGCAGCATCCCTGGTGGTCCAGTGTGGGCTTCCGCGGGGGGGGGGGGTGGCTGCACTGATAAACAATCAGCGCAGACCCCCCCTGTCAGGAGAGCCGCCGATCTGTCAGTGAGTAAAAGCCGATAAACAGCTCTTCCTGTTTACACCGTGATCAGCTGTGATTGGACACGGTTCATCACGTGGTAAAGAGCCTCCGTCAGCTCTTTACCAAGATCGGTGTATCCGACTGACACACCGCACCACCGATTGCGGGGCTGTGCGCCCCCATGGGGGGCACGCTGGCAGTTATCCTGAAAGACTACATATGACGTCCGGTCAGGATAACTGAACCACCGCCCGGGCGTCATTTTGCTATATGCCAGACGGGAAGTGGTTAAAGTTTCAAAAAAAGTATTTTTTTAAACAAACATGTCATACTTACCTCCTCTGTGCAGTTGGTTTTGCACAAAGTGGCCCCAATCCTCCTCTTCTGTGGTCCCTCAGGGGTTCTCCTGGCTCCTCCTCTTCTCGAGTCCCCCGTTGGAGAGCCGCTCTCCCTCTGGGCACTCATGCAGGCACGCTTCTGTGTCTTGCTGCTACGTCTATTAACACAGACAGCAGGACTCGGTCCCGCCCCCGGCTCCTGCGTCATTGGATGTGATTGACAGCAGTAGGAGCCAATGGCTGTGCTGCTATCAATCTATCCAATCAGGACCCAAGACACCAGCTGGAGCTGGTGTGTTCGTCCCGGTCGCTGGAAAGACCGGGTTCAGGTAAGTAAAAAGGGGGCTCTGGGGGGATGCTGTATCACAGGAGGTTTTTCATCTTAATGCATAGAATGCATTAAGGTGAAAAACCTTGAGGGTTTACAACCCCTTTAACCACTTCAGCCCCGGACCATTTGGCAGCCAAAGGACCAGGCCCCTTTTTGCAATTCGGCACTGCGTCGCTTTAACTAACAATTGCGCGGTCATGCGACGTGGCTCCAAAACAAAATTGGCGTCCTTTTTTTCCCACAAATAGAGCTTTCTTTTGGTGGTATTTGATCGCCCCTGCGGTTTTTATTTTTTGCGCTATAAACAAAAATAGAGCGACAATTTTGAAAAAAATGCAATATTTTTTACTTTTTGCTATAATAAATATCCCCAAAAAATATATAAAAAAACATTTTTTTTCCTCAGTTTAGGCCGATACGTATTCTTCTACATATTTTTGGTAAAAAAAATCGCAATTAGCGATTATTGATTAGTTTGCGCAAAAGTTATAGCGTTTACAAAATAGGGGATAGTTTTATAGCATTTTTATTAATATTTTTTTTTTTATTAGTAATGGCGGCGATCAGCGATTTTTATTGTGACTGCGACATTTTGGCGGACACATCGGACATTTTTGACACATTTTTGGGACATTTGTCATTTATACAGCAATCACTGCTATTTAAATAGCACTGATTCCTATGTAAATGACAGTTGTAGTTAGGGGGTTAACCACTAGGGGGCGGGGAGGAGTCAGTGTGACGTGTTGTGTTTTTTTTTTACAGTAGGGGGGCGTGGCTGTACGTCTGACGTCATTGATCGGCGTTCCCGATGACAGGGAACCGCCGATCACTGACAGTCAGTGTAGGAAGCGCGGGGAGCGGTTTGTTTACATAGACCTCTCCCCGTTCTTCAGCTCCGTAACCCGATCGCGGGATACCAGCGGCGATCGGGTCCGCTGGTCCCGCGGCCGTGGTCACGGAGCTCCCGACCGGGTCGCGCGCGCGCCGCTGTCGGCGCGCGCCCCCCGGGCAGGCAAATTAAAGGGGACGTACAGGTACGTGCTTTTGCCTGCCCGTGCCATTCTGTTGACGTATATCTACAGGAGGCGGTCGGGAAGCGGTTAAAGCTTAATTGGACAAGCTGAAGTTAGAAGCTGATTGGCTACCATGTACAGATGCACCAGATTGTACACTCTAAAGTTTTAGCAAATCAGCCCCAGTGTCTCTGATTGATATCTTCTATAGATCCAAAGGGGACGGTGTGACTGTGACTTATTTACATGTGGTCATAAATGTCAGCTTGAACTACTGAACTCTATAAACCATACCTCCCAATAGACATGTGCACAACAAAAAAATGTGTTTATTTTCGTTTCGTTTTTTTCGTTTCCGAAAAAAAATCGTTTATTTTCGTTTCGTTTTTTTTCGTTTCCGTTGATTCGTAACGATTCGTAAATTCGTAAGTCGTCGGTGTTCGTATTCGTAGCGATTCGTACATTCGTAAGTCGTCGGTGTTCGCATTTGTAGTTATTCGTACATTCGTAACATTCGTAGATTCATAATCGGAGCATAATTCATAATTTTATGTAATGTGTATGCTATTATTACATTTTAAGAGACACGGAAAATTACGAATCGAAAAAAAAGTTACGAATGTACAAATTTTTTCGTTCAATCCATTCGAAGCACGTTAAGCAACGCCATTGTAAGAGACATGGAAAATTACAAATCGAAAAAAAAAAAAAAAAAGTTACGAATGTACAAATTTTTTTGTTCAATCTATTCGAAGCACGTTAAGCAGCACCATTGTAAGGGACACAAAACATTACCAATTCACCAAAAAAAAAAAAGTTACGAATGTACGAATTTTTTCGTTCATTTTCGTTGTTTCTGTTTTCGTTTTTCGGATTTTTCATTTGTACATTTGTTGTTTATAGTTTGTGTTTTTCGGATTTTCGTTATTTTCGGATTCGTTCGATTCGAACGATTCCTTATTCGTTAAAATTTTTAGCGAATCGTTCGTTCATTCGTACGAAAACGAACGAACGAAAATAACGAAAAAAACAAGAAAAACAAAAAAAAACGAAACGAATTGCACATGTCTACCTCCCAACTTTCTGAGATGGGAATGAGGGACTACTATTAGCAAAAGTATGTAGGCATAGGACACACTCCCTGTCACCCCCCCCCCCCCTTAAAGGATTGGTTAAGGCCACCAGTACCACTATTTCTTTATATTGGCCTTTGGAATTTACAAATTCAGCAATTTAGAAATTGGATGAAAGGTTTAGCACTGGGAAACACTTTTTAGTAGTACATTTTATATACTATATCTATAGATAGATCAGACCAAAATGAGGGACAAATGAGGAAGAAAGAGGGACAGAGGGACTTTGTTTCAAATCAGGGACAGTCCCTCCAACTCAGGGACAGTTGGGAGCTATGTATACACAAGGATACATAAAAAGTTCAGATTTATCTGAGTTTTTTTAAACTATAGAAATAAATTACAGTACATGGAAAACTGTTATACAAGTACTAAGAAAAGGGTTTCTAAACTAGTCTGCTCTTTATAGTTTTTCTGAGAAAGGGGGGGTGGTCTGTATACTATCTCTTAATATGACACAACTCCATCCCTATAATATATAAAGTAGAACAAGTTAGCCCATGGGACTTTAAATGAGTTGTTCATACAGATCATAACATGTAAGTAAGTTGGTAAAGATTTTATTAAAGTTTCACAGACATAGTTACAGACATAGTCATAGAATAATGTATATAAAAACCATCATGAACCATAGCTTGACCATAAACAAGTATTGTTATAGTGCTAGAAGTACAAGAGTATACATATACAGCTTATATACTCGACGCGTTTCGCAAGCTCTGCTTGCTTCCTCAGGAGTAGATGTATATGTAGGGTATCTAAAAAGATAATAAGTATAAATAAGATATGGCATATAAATGGTAATTAGTTCAAAAAGAAGCATGTGGCCTCCAAGAGGCACTCCATATTTACATTGTGGTCAGTTGGTCCAATGGACTGATCTCCAAAGGCAAAAGTGGTGAATGCCTCCACCGGGAGCTGAAGAGGCATGGTTTGCAGCAAGCCACACGGGGGGACAGATTGAGGGCAGACATGGCGATGAAAGAAAAGATGTGATGTATCCTAAAATGCCCCATGGCCACCAATGTCGTAGAAGCTGAAATGAGAGTATGTATGTATCTAAATTATTAACAACGTATTTGATGATAATCTGAGAGTATAAATGATGTGATGTCACTATGATAAAGTGAAATCATGACATAGTGGGCATGGATGCAGATAGGGGGGAAGTGTGTGAGAAGAAAGTGCAGAGAGTGCAGAAATGTGAGAGGAAAGATGAAAAAAGAAAGGAGAGAAAGGAAGAAGAAAAAAGAAGAAAGAAAAGATACCCTATGACGTGCCTCTTTAACAGAGACTGCGTGACAGGAAAAGTGGCAATGAATGTAGATGTGAAAAATAGTAGTAATCACCATGATGGTTATATGAATGTATGGAAGTATAAGTGTCTTTATGCCGTTCATGTCACAGGTTGAAATGGAAAGAGAGCGAAACAGGGGTGGAAACTGAGAGAAATGGTAGGGAAAAGTGAAGGGCGAAAAAGAAATGAAAATTGTGTAGGTGAAAAAAGTGGATAATACTGATAATGGGAAATATGGATCTCAAATTTGTATGAGCAAGTGCAATAAAGTGAAAATAAATGACATACTGGATGTCAAAAATGTGCTTACCCCTATATCAGACCTCGAGTGGTGTAACAACCTACAGAGTGAAGGAAAAGCAAAAATGCTCGCCAAGTCAAGAGCCCCCCAACCTATATCCCCGAGTGCGAGCGTTGGACCACGCCCCTAACGCCATGCGTGGCGCGGCTACGGTACGTGCCCGCGCAGCGCAGGCGCGAGCACGTTCAGCCATCGTGATGACGCAATGTACACCAGGCGTGGAGCCGCCGCAGATGCGGAAGTCTCACACTGGGTGCAGTAACATGGCGCCGATGTACTGGTGGCCCCTCCCCATTCCTGGAGAGGGGAGGGGACAGCAGGGAGGGTTAGTGCAATCCCCCCCATTTGTACATCGCAGCTCCCGGAGGGGACAAACAGACCCACAGTCACCGATGGATAAAGCACATAGGAACCAACTCCACAAGTAGCCCAGATGACATAAGGAAAATAAATGAAGAGAAGCTCATGTGAAAATACCCATGGCAATTAGCAATTAGTACTAGTAATTATGACCACGAGAATAGTAGACAGACCGAGCGGGCAAGTAGGTGTCTTCCACCTGGTAAATTATGAGAAAGGGGGGGTGGTCTGTATACTATCTCTTAATATGACACAACTCCATCCCTATAATATATAAAGTAGAACAAGTTAGCCCATGGGACTTTAAATGAGTTGTTCATACAGATCATAACATGTAAGTAAGTTGGTAAAGATTTTATTAAAGTTTCACAGACATAGTTACAGACATAGTCATAGAATAATATATATAAAAACCATCATAAACCATAGCTTGACCATAAACAAGTATTGTTATAGTGCTAGAAGTACAAAAGTATACATATACAGCTTATATACTCGACGCGTTTCGCAAGCTCTGCTTGCTTCCTCAGGAGTAGATGTATATGTAGGGTATCTAAAAAGATAATAAGTATAAATAAGATATGGCATATAAATGGTAATTAGTTCAAAAAGAAGCATGTGGCCTCCAAGAGGCACTCCATATTTACATTGTGGTCAGTTGGTCCAATGGACTGATCTCCAAAGGCAAAAGTGGTGAATGCCTCCACCGGGAGCTGAAGAGGCATGGTTTGCAGCAAGCCACACGGGGGGACAGATTGAGGGCAGACATGGCGATGAAAGAAAAGATGTGATGTATCCTAAAATGCCCCATGGCCACCAATGTCGTAGAAGCTGAAATGAGAGTATGTATGTATCTAAATTAATTAACAAAGTATTTGATGATAATCTGAGAGTATAAATGATGTGATGTCACTATGATAAAGTGAAATCATGACATAGTGGGCATGGATGCAGATAGGGGGGAAGTGTGTGAGAAGAAAGTGCAGAGAGTGCAGAAATGTGAGAGGAAAGATGAAAAAAGAAAGGAGAGAAAGGAAGAAGAAAAAAGAAGAAAGAAAAGATACCCTATGACGTGCCTCTTTAACAGAAACTGCGTGACAGGAAAAGTGGCAATGAATGTAGATGTGAAAAATAGTAGTAATCACCATGATGGTTATATGAATGTATGGAAGTATAAGTGTCTTTATGCCGTTCATGTCACAGGTTGAAATGGAAAGAGAGCGAAACAGGGGTGGAAACTGAGAGAAATGGTAGGGAAAAGTGAAGGGCGAAAAAGAAATGAAAATTGTGTAGGTGAAAAAAGTGGATAATACTGATAATGGGAAATATGGATCTCAAATTTGTATGAGCAAGTGCAATAAAGTGAAAATAAATGACATACTGGATGTCAAAAATGTGCTTACCCCTATATCAGACCTCGAGTGGTGTAACAACCTACAGAGTGAAGGAAAAGCAAAAAATGCTCGCCAAGTCAAGAGCCCCCCAACCTATATCCCCGAGTGCGAGCGTTGGACCACGCCCCTAACGCCATGCGTGGCGCGGCTACGGTACGTGCCCGCGCAGCGCAGGCGCGAGCACGTTCAGCCATCGTGATGACGCAATGTACACCAGGCGTGGAGCCGCCGCAGATGCGGAAGTCTCACACTGGGTGCAGTAACATGGCGCCGATGTACTGGTGGCCCCTCCCCATTCCTGGAGAGGGGAGGGGACAGCAGGGAGGGTTAGTGCAATCCCCCCCATTTGTACATCGCAGCTCCCGGAGGGGACAAACAGACCCACAGTCACCGATGGATAAAGCACATAGGAACCAACTCCACAAGTAGCCCAGATGACATAAGGAAAATAAATGAAGAGAAGCTCATGTGAAAATACCCATGGCAATTAGCAATTAGTACTAGTAATTATGACCACGAGAATAGTAGACAGACCGAGCGGGCAAGTAGGTGTCTTCCACCTGGTAAATTATGAGAAAGGGGGGGTGGTCTGTATACTATCTCTTAATATGACACAACTCCATCCCTATAATATATAAAGTAGAACAAGTTAGCCCATGGGACTTTAAATGAGTTGTTCATACAGATCATAACATGTAAGTAAGTTGGTAAAGATTTTATTAAAGTTTCACAGACATAGTTACAGACATAGTCATAGAATAATATATATAAAAACCATCATAAACCATAGCTTGACCATAAACAAGTATTGTTATAGTGCTAGAAGTACAAAAGTATACATATACAGCTTATATACTCGACGCGTTTCGCAAGCTCTGCTTGCTTCCTCAGGAGTAGATGTATATGTAGGGTATCTAAAAAGATAATAAGTATAAATAAGATATGGCATATAAATGGTAATTAGTTCAAAAAGAAGCATGTGGCCTCCAAGAGGCACTCCATATTTACATTGTGGTCAGTTGGTCCAATGGACTGATCTCCAAAGGCGAAAGTGGTGAGTGCCTCCACCGGGAGCTGAAGAGGCATGGTTTGCAGCAAGCCACACGGGGGGACAGATTGAGGGCAGACATGGCGATGAAAGGAAAGATGTGATGTATCCTAAAATGCCCCATGGCCACCAATGTCGTAGAAGCTGAAATGAGAGTATGTATGTATCTAAATTAATTAACAAAGTATTTGATGATAATCTGAGAGTATAAATGATGTGATGTCACTATGATAAAGTGAAATCATGACATAGTGGGCATGGATGCAGATAGGGGGGAAGTGTGTGAGAAGAAAGTGCAGAGAGTGCAGAAATGTGAGAGGAAAGATGAAAAAAGAAAGGAGAGAAAGGAAGAAGAAAAAAGAAGAAAGAAAAGATACCCTATGACGTGCCTCTTTAACAGAGACTGCGTGACAGGAAAAGTGGCAATGAATGTAGATGTGAAAAATAGTAGTAATCACCATGATGGTTATATGAATGTATGGAAGTATAAGTGTCTTTATGCCGTTCATGTCACAGGTTGAAATGGAAAGAGAGCGAAACAGGGGTGGAAACTGAGAGAAATGATAGGGAAAAGTGAAGGGCGAAAAAGAAATGAAAATTGTGTAGATGAAAAAAGTGGATAATACTGATAATGGGAAATATGGATCTCAAATTTGTATGAGCAAGTGCAATAAAGTGAAAATAAATGACATACTGGATGTCAAAAATGTGCTTACCCCTATATCAGACCTCGAGTGGTGTAACAACCTACAGAGTGAAGGAAAAGCAAAAATGCTCGCCAAGTCAAGAGCCCCCCAACCTATATCCCCGAGTGCGAGCGTTGGACCACGCCCCTAACGCCATGCGTGATGCGGCTACGGTACGTGCCCGCGCAGCGCATGCGCGAGCACGTTCAGCCATCGTGATGACGCAATGTACACCAAGCGTGGAGCCGCCGCAGATGCGGAAGTCTCACACTGGGTGCAGTAACATGGCGCCGATGTACTGGTGGCCCCTCCCCATTCCTGGAGAGGGGAGGGGACAGCAGGGAGGGTTAGTGCAATCCCCCCCATTTGTACATCGCAGCTCCCGGAGGGGACAAACAGACCCACAGTCACCGATGGATAAAGCACATAGGAACCAACTCCACAAGTAGCCCAGATGACATAAGGAAAATAAATGAAGAGAAGCTCATGTGAAAATACCCATGGCAATTAGCAATTAGTACTAGTAATTATGACCACGAGAATAGTAGACAGACCGAGCGGGCAAGTAGGTGTCTTCCACCTGGTAAATTATGAGAAAGGGGGGGTGGTCTGTATACTATCTCTTAATATGACACAACTCCATCCCTATAATATATAAAGTAGAACAAGTTAGCCCATGGGACTTTAAATGAGTTGTTCATACAGATCATAACATGTAAGTAAGTTGGTAAAGATTTTATTAAAGTTTCACAGACATAGTTACAGACATAGTCATAGAATAATGTATATAAAAACCATCATGAACCATAGCTTGACCATAAACAAGTATTGTTATAGTGCTAGAAGTACAAGAGTATACATATACAGCTTATATACTCGACGCGTTTCGCAAGCTCTGCTTGCTTCCTCAGGAGTAGATGTATATGTAGGGTATCTAAAAAGATAATAAGTATAAATAAGATATGGCATATAAATGGTAATTAGTTCAAAAAGAAGCATGTGGCCTCCAAGAGGCACTCCATATTTACATTGTGGTCAGTTGGTCCAATGGACTGATCTCCAAAGGCGAAAGTGGTGAGTGCCTCCACCGGGAGCTGAAGAGGCATGGTTTGCAGCAAGCCACACGGGGGGACAGATTGAGGGCAGACATGGCGATGAAAGGAAAGATGTGATGTATCCTAAAATGCCCCATGGCCACCAATGTCGTAGAAGCTGAAATGAAAGTATGTATGTATCTAAATTATTAACAACGTATTTGATGATAATCTGAGAGTATAAATGATGTGATGTCACTATGATAAAGTGAAATCATGACATAGTGGGCATGGATGCAGATAGGGGGGAAGTGTGTGAAAAGAAAGTGCAGAGGGTGCAGAAATGTGAGAGGAAAGATGAAAAAAGAAAGGAGAGAAAGGAAGAAGACAAAAGAAGAAAGAAAAGATACCCTATGACGTGCCTCTTTAACAGAGACTGCGTGACAGGAAAAGTGGCAATGAATGTAGATGTGAAAAATAGTAGTAATCACCATGATGGTTATATGAATGTATGGAAGTATAAGTGTCTTTTTGCCGTTCATGTCACAGGTTGAAATGGAAAGAGAGCGAA
The DNA here is from genome assembly GCA_028564925.1 of Lithobates sylvaticus. Classification (NCBI taxonomy): domain Eukaryota; kingdom Metazoa; phylum Chordata; class Amphibia; order Anura; family Ranidae; genus Lithobates; species Lithobates sylvaticus. The sequence continues at coordinate 60,145,367 of CM053036.1, read as the reverse complement.
ACAGGGGTGGAAACTGAGAGAAATGATAGGGAAAAGTGAAGGGCGAAAAAGAAATGAAAATTGTGTAGATGAAAAAAGTGGATAATACTGATAATGGGAAATATGGATCTCAAATTTGTATGAGCAAGTGCAATAAAGTGAAAATAAATGACATACTGGATGTCAAAAATGTGCTTACCCCTATATCAAACCTCGAGTGGTGTAACAACCTCCAGAGTGAAGGAAAAGCAAAAATGCTCGCCAAGTCAAGAGCCCCCCAACCTATATCCCCGAGTGCGAGCGTTGGACCACGCCCCTAACGCCATGCGTGATGCGGCTACGGTACGTGCCCGCGCAGCGCATGCGCGAGCACGTACAGCCATCGTGATGACGCAATGTACACCAAGCGTGGAGCCGCCGCAGATGCGGAAGTCTCACACTGGGTGCAATAACATGGCGCCGATGTACTGGTGGCCCCTCCCCATTCCTGGAGAGGGGAGGGGACAGCAGGGAGGGTTAGTGCAATCCCCCCCATTTGTACATCGCAGCTCCCGGAGGGGACAAACAGACCCACAGTCACCGATGGATAAAGCACATAGGAACCAACTCCACAAGTAGCCCAGATGACATAAGGAAAATAAATGAAGAGAAGCTCATGTGAAAATACCCATGGCAATTAGCAATTAGTACTAGTAATTATGACCACGAGAATAGTAGACAGACCGAGCGGGCAAATAGGTGTCTTCCACCTGGTAAATTATGAGAAAGGGGGGGTGGTCTGTATACTATCTCTTAATATGACACAACTCCATCCCTATAATATATAAAGTAGAACAAGTTAGCCCATGGGACTTTAAATGAGTTGTTCATACAGATCATAACATGTAAGTAAGTTGGTAAAGATTTTATTAAAGTTTCACAGACATAGTTACAGACATAGTCATAGAATAATGTATATAAAAACCATCATGAACCATAGCTTGACCATAAACAAGTATTGTTATAGTGCTAGAAGTACAAGAGTATACATATACAGCTTATATACTCGACGCGTTTCGCAAGCTCTGCTTGCTTCCTCAGGAGTAGATGTATATGTAGGGTATCTAAAAAGATAATAAGTATAGAAATGTGAGAGGAAAGATGGAAAAAGAAAAGGAGAGAAAGGAAGAAGACAAAAGAAGAAAGAAAAGATACCCTATGACGTGCCTCTTTAACAGAGACTGCGTGACAGGAAAAGTGGCAATGAATGTAGATGTGAAAAATAGTAGTAATCACCATGATGGTTATATGAGGCACTCACCACTTTCGCCTTTGGAGATCAGTCCATTGGACCAACTGACCACAATGTAAATATGGAGTGCCTCTTGGAGGCCACATGCTTCTTTTTGAACTAATTACCATTTATATGCCATATCTTATTTATACTTATTATCTTTTTAGATACCCTACATATACATCTACTCCTGAGGAAGCAAGCAGAGCTTGCGAAACGCGTCGAGTATATAAGCTGTATATGTATACTCTTGTACTTCTAGCACTATAACAATACTTGTTTATGGTCAAGCTATGGTTCATGATGGTTTTTATATACATTATTCTATGACTATGTCTGTAACTATGTCTGTGAAACTTTAATAAAATCTTTACCAACTTACTTACATGTTATGATCTGTATGAACAACTCATTTAAAGTCCCATGGGCTAACTTGTTCTACTTTATATATTATAGGGATGGAGTTGTGTCATATTAAGAGATAGTATACAGACCACCCCCCCTTTCTCATAATTTACCAGGTGGAAGACACCTATTTGCCCGCTCGGTCTGTCTACTATTCTCGTGGTCATAATTACTAGTACTAATTGCTAATTGCCATGGGTATTTTCACATGAGCTTCTCTTCATTTATTTTCCTTATGTCATCTGGGCTACTTGTGGAGTTGGTTCCTATGTGCTTTATCCATCGGTGACTGTGGGTCTGTTTGTCCCCTCCGGGAGCTGCGATGTACAAATGGGGGGGATTGCACTAACCCTCCCTGCTGTCCCCTCCCCTCTCCAGGAATGGGGAGGGGCCACCAGTACATCGGCGCCATGTTATTGCACCCAGTGTGAGACTTCCGCATCTGCGGCGGCTCCACGCTTGGTGTACATTGCGTCATCACGATGGCTGTACGTGCTCGCGCATGCGCTGCGCGGGCACGTACCGTAGCCGCATCACGCATGGCGTTAGGGGCGTGGTCCAACGCTCGCACTCGGGGGTATAGGTTGGGGGGCTCTTGACTTGGCGAGCATTTTTTGCTTTTCCTTCACTCTGTAGGTTGTTACACCACTCGAGGTTTGATATAGGGGTAAGCACATTTTTGACATCCAGTATGTCATTTATTTTCACTTTATTGCACTTGCTCATACAAATTTGAGATCCATATTTCCCATTATCAGTATTATCCACTTTTTTCATCTACACAATTTTCATTTATTTTTCGCCCTTCACTTTTCCCTATCATTTCTCTCAGTTTCCACCCCTGTTTCGCTCTCTTTCCATTTCAACCTGTGACATGAACGGCAAAAAGACACTTATACTTCCATACATTCATATAACCATCATGGTGATTACTACTATTTTTCACATCTACATTCATTGCCACTTTTCCTGTCACGCAGTCTCTGTTAAAGAGGCACGTCATAGGGTATCTTTTCTTTCTTCTTTTGTCTTCTTCCTTTCTCTCCTTTTCTTTTTCCATCTTTCCTCTCACATTTCTGCACCCTCTGCACTTTCTTTTCACACACTTCCCCCCTATCTGCATCCATGCCCACTATGTCATGATTTCACTTTATCATAGTGACATCACATCATTTATACTCTCAGATTATCATCAAATACGTTGTTAATAATTTAGATACATACATACTTTCATTTCAGCTTCTACGACATTGGTGGCCATGGGGCATTTTAGGATACATCACATCTTTCCTTTCATCGCCATGTCTGCCCTCAATCTGTCCCCCCGTGTGGCTTGCTGCAAACCATGCCTCTTCAGCTCCCGGTGGAGGCACTCACCACTTTCGCCTTTGGAGATCAGTCCATTGGACCAACTGACCACAATGTAAATATGGAGTGCCTCTTGGAGGCCACATGCTTCTTTTTGAACTAATTACCATTTATATGCCATATCTTATTTATACTTATTATCTTTTTAGATACCCTACATATACATCTACTCCTGAGGAAGCAAGCAGAGCTTGCGAAACGCGTCGAGTATATAAGCTGTATATGTATACTCTTGTACTTCTAGCACTATAACAATACTTGTTTATGGTCAAGCTATGGTTCATGATGGTTTTTATATACATTATTCTATGACTATGTCTGTAACTATGTCTGTGAAACTTTAATAAAATCTTTACCAACTTACTTACATGTTATGATCTGTATGAACAACTCATTTAAAGTCCCATGGGCTAACTTGTTCTACTTTATATATTATAGGGATGGAGTTGTGTCATATTAAGAGATAGTATACAGACCACCCCCCCTTTCTCATAATTTACCAGGTGGAAGACACCTATTTGCCCGCTCGGTCTGTCTACTATTCTCGTGGTCATAATTACTAGTACTAATTGCTAATTGCCATGGGTATTTTCACATGAGCTTCTCTTCATTTATTTTCCTTATGTCATCTGGGCTACTTGTGGAGTTGGTTCCTATGTGCTTTATCCATCGGTGACTGTGGGTCTGTTTGTCCCCTCCGGGAGCTGCGATGTACAAATGGGGGGGATTGCACTAACCCTCCCTGCTGTCCCCTCCCCTCTCCAGGAATGGGGAGGGGCCACCAGTACATCGGCGCCATGTTATTGCACCCAGTGTGAGACTTCCGCATCTGCGGCGGCTCCACGCTTGGTGTACATTGCGTCATCACGATGGCTGTACGTGCTCGCGCATGCGCTGCGCGGGCACGTACCGTAGCCGCATCACGCATGGCGTTAGGGGCGTGGTCCAACGCTCGCACTCGGGGATATAGGTTGGGGGGCTCTTGACTTGGCGAGCATTTTTTGCTTTTCCTTCACTCTGTAGGTTGTTACACCACTCGAGGTTTGATATAGGGGTAAGCACATTTTTGACATCCAGTATGTCATTTATTTTCACTTTATTGCACTTGCTCATACAAATTTGAGATCCATATTTCCCATTATCAGTATTATCCACTTTTTTCATCTACACAATTTTCATTTATTTTTCGCCCTTCACTTTTCCCTATCATTTCTCTCAGTTTCCACCCCTGTTTCGCTCTCTTTCCATTTCAACCTGTGACATGAACGGCAAAAAGACACTTATACTTCCATACATTCATATAACCATCATGGTGATTACTACTATTTTTCACATCTACATTCATTGCCACTTTTCCTGTCACGCAGTCTCTGTTAAAGAGGCACGTCATAGGGTATCTTTTCTTTCTTCTTTTGTCTTCTTCCTTTCTCTCCTTTTCTTTTTCCATCTTTCCTCTCACATTTCTGCACCCTCTGCACTTTCTTTTCACACACTTCCCCCCTATCTGCATCCATGCCCACTATGTCATGATTTCACTTTATCATAGTGACATCACATCATTTATACTCTCAGATTATCATCAAATACGTTGTTAATAATTTAGATACATACATACTTTCATTTCAGCTTCTACGACATTGGTGGCCATGGGGCATTTTAGGATACATCACATCTTTCCTTTCATCGCCATGTCTGCCCTCAATCTGTCCCCCCGTGTGGCTTGCTGCAAACCATGCCTCTTCAGCTCCCGGTGGAGGCACTCACCACTTTCGCCTTTGGAGATCAGTCCATTGGACCAACTGACCACAATGTAAATATGGAGTGCCTCTTGGAGGCCACATGCTTCTTTTTGAACTAATTACCATTTATATGCCATATCTTATTTATACTTATTATCTTTTTAGATACCCTACATATACATCTACTCCTGAGGAAGCAAGCAGAGCTTGCGAAACGCGTCGAGTATATAAGCTGTATATGTATACTCTTGTACTTCTAGCACTATAACAATACTTGTTTATGGTCAAGCTATGGTTCATGATGGTTTTTATATACATTATTCTATGACTATGTCTGTAACTATGTCTGTGAAACTTTAATAAAATCTTTACCAACTTACTTACATGTTATGATCTGTATGAACAACTCATTTAAAGTCCCATGGGCTAACTTGTTCTACTTTATTTATAGTTTTTCTTTTCTTTCTTTTTTTTTTTTACACTGTTAAATTTATGCTACAACATTTTTGTAAAAAAGCTTTATATTCCAACAATATACGGTTAAGCTTAGCAAACACAACTGTACATTAACATTTGCAGAAGCACACCTTGTCTGCTTTTGTTCACTGCAGAGATTCTGTTCAACAAAGCATAAAAATACAGCAGGAGAGCCAAAAGGATGAAGAGCACAACATGCTTTCATGGTTCTTCAGCAATAATCACATAAAACAGCCCAGATTTTGTTAAAGTGTATGAAACCCTAAGGCCACTTTCACACTGAGGCGCTTCTAAACTGCCAGTAAAACATTTGAGGGCTTTTGAAGAGCTTTTCAGGCGCTTTTGAAGAGCTTTCCAATCATTTCAATGGGGAGGGGAGTTTTTCACAGCCCTGCCAGCACACTGCCCCAGTGTGAAAGCGTTCATTGATTTTAATGGAAATACGTTTTCGTGAGCTTTTTAGGCGCTGTTTTTAGCGTGAAAGCGCCTGAAAAGCGCCTCAGTGTAAAAGTGGTCTAACAATGTTTTTTTTATTATTTTATTTTAGTTTTATATATATATTTATATAAACACACACTATATTGCCAAACGTATTGGGACCCCTGCCTTTACACGCACATGAACTTTAATGACATCCCAGTCTTATGCCCCATACACACGGTCCTAAATTCCGACCACAAAATCCGTCTGACTTTTTCCGACGGATTTTGTCCGACACTGGTGTTGCATACACACGGTCGGACAAAGTTGTCGGAAAAAAACGATCATTCTGAACGTGGTGACGTTCGTTGCGTACGACGGAACTACTTAGAAGCTATTAGCCAATAGGTTTGGTCTCGTAATTTGATCTGAGGATGCGTGGCACATTGTCCGTCGGAATTCTCTACACACGATCGGAAAAATTCAGATAGGATTTTGTTGTCGGAAAATTTGAGAGCGGACATATCAGACACTTTTGACACATTTTTGGAACCATTCACATTTATACAGCGATCCGTGCTATAAAAATGCATTGATTACTGTATAAATGTGACTGGCAGGGAAGGGGTTAACCACTAGGGGGCGCTGAAGGGGTTAACATGTTCCCTGGGAGTAATTCTAACTGTAGGGGGAGGGGATTGACAAGGGGAGGAGACCGATCAGTGTTTCTCTGTATTGAGAACACACCATCGGTCTCCTCTCCTCTGACAAGACTGTGGATCTGTGTGTTTATACACACACAGATCCACGGTCCTGCTGTGTTACCGGGTAATCACGGGTGCCCGGCGGACATCACCGCCACCAGGCACGCACACCGAGTCCCCAGTAACACGGCGGCGTGCGCGTGTCCCCTGGTGGGCCGAAAAGGCGAGGGCGTCATATGACGCCCTCCTGCCATGAGGGCTGCACCGCCTGGCCGTCAATTGACAGCCGGCGGTCAGCAAGCAGTTAAACAAACTTTTCCCTGGATTTCTGCCCAAAGGGCGTTGGCCATGAACTTGTATTGCATACACACAGCAGGACTTTTTCATCCAACTTTCACCAAGTCACGTGGTTTTTCTGCTCTTTACCGCCACCCTTTGGTCAACTTCTGTATTGTTGTCTGATCTTTTGCATTGGTTCTGAGCATGTGTGTTTGTACTTTGGACTTAAGTCTGATGGTTTTCTGTATACGCGATTGGACTTTGCTCCATCGTACTTTTGTTGCCGAAAAGTTTGTCTGTTTGCAGAGCGAACTTTTGTATGATGAAAACCGAAAAAGTTTGTCCGATGGAGCCTACACACGGTCGGATGTTGCCTTAAAACAGCTAATTTGCATGTTTGTTGTCAAAAAGTCTGATCGTCTGTATGGGCCTTAAAGCGGAGCTACACTGCCCCTGTTGTTTTTCTTTTCAAAGGTCCTTAATAAAGAATCTATTTGGTAATTGATTAACTCACCAGTCCAGTTTCTAGCACTTTAGCCTTTCGTTTTTTCTACTCAAAAATGACTTTATAAAAAGTCTCTTTGCTTTCTCCATCTTGCCTGTGGGCGAGTGAAACCTCCAGGCGTTCTCTTCCTGGATTTCACTGACGCCCATTCATTGTAATCTCGCGCATGCGCCGTCAGCAGCTCCTGTTGCCATCACAACGGCGGCGGCGTCGAAAGTCCCGCCCCGTTGTGACAGCAGAGACCGAACGTGACTGTCGTGATGACGTCACGTTCGGTTTCAAGTCTCGCGCTATCTCGGGCCAGGCCGCCGCACTGACTCCTGGGAGCTATGACACAAGCTCCTAGGAGACAGTGCGGGCTAGGGGATATTACGAAATAGCCGTAATATCCCCGCCCATATCCGAGGGAAGTAGAACCAGGAAGCGAAGAAAACAACTAAAGGTAAGTAAAAAAAAAAAAAAAACTACCGTTTCGGATCGAGGAAGGTGAGTATTATTTTTTTTTATATAGGTCTTAAAAACGGGTGGCGCTCTGCTTTAAGTGAGAGTTGTCATCATAGGAAGGGTATTACTGGTAGGATCACCAGGTGAAAAAAAAAACAAAAAAAACAATGCAGGCTTTACTAAGGACTGGAGAGCTGCAATATATTGGGGTATAGATACACTTTTAGGTGTGTTTATACAAGTTTTCACATAATAATTACACAATTTTCACCCATGATTCACACATTTTCCCAATCGATCCCAGCAAGAAAAATGTGTGAAAACATTTAATAATAGACTATAAAATCTCTTCAAAATGTGTAATTTAGCAAGAGGTGCTCAAACTTATGTATACGACTGTATAAAAATAGATAAAGTAAAACATTCAATGGCAAGGAATGGATTTTTTATTTTTATTTTTTTGCTACAGGTGGAGCAATTCTACAGTACAAAACGTACAGTAGATGCAGTCAGAGATCTCACTGGCTGCATTCCCAAGATATAATAAGACCAACATCCACCCAGGTCAAAAATTCTTTTGGGTGGACAAACCCTTTAAATACCGTATTTGGTCCGAATTGAAATTTTGGTGCAGCCGCACCCTGGTCTCACAGAGGTAAAAAGAGTTGTAATTTTCCAGATGCTTCTGGTCTCATCGACGTGCCTCTTTAAGTAAGGAGTCATTGAGTTGAAATAGTGGCCATTGCCAGCACAGAAGCTACAGCAGGAAGGTGTGTCTGCAATCAGCCCTTTAAACAACAAGCTTCACACCCTTTCAGGGATAGAGTTCAAGTCATATATCTCTCTTGCATCTCCAGAATGAGGCTCACCCTTTGCTCTTGGCATCATCATACATGGAAAACACTTCATATTCATATTAGTTAACAGTATACTACTGGAGGGTGCAAAATCTGGACCAGAGCAACTAGATTTGTTACCTGTAGTTCAAGAGAGTAGCTATACCATAGATGGAATACCTCCTTATCAGTATGGTGGTACGTGGGGTGGTAGGCAGTAGTAAACACACAAGTCTAAAGCCTCATACACACGATCGGACCTTGGACCAACTTTCCCGTGGATTTTTGTACAAAGGGCGTTGGCCCCAAGTTGGTATTGCATACACACGATCAGACTTTTTAGGCAACAAACATGAACGTAGTGACGTTTCAACGTACTGACAAGACTTCAAAAGAGGACGTTCGAATACTCCAGCGCCACCTTTGGTCAACTTCTATATTGTTGTCAGATCTTTTGCATTGGTTCTGAGCATGCGTGTTTGTACTTTGTACAAAAGTCCGATGGTTTTGTGTACACACGGTCAGACTTTGCTCCATCAGACTTTTGTTGGCAGAAAGTTGGTCCGTTCGCACAGCCAACAAAAGTCTGATGAAAACTGAAAAAGTTGGTCCGATGGAGCGTACGCGCGGTCGGATGTTGGTCCAAAACAGCTAATTTGCATGTTTTTTAACAAAAGGTCCGATCGTGTGTACGGGCCTTTAGATAGGCAAGAGCAATACAGTATCTCACAAAAGTGAGTACACCCCTCACATTTTTGTAAATATTTTATTATATCTTTTCATGTGACAACACTGAAGAAATTACACTTTGCTACAATGTAAAGTAGTGAGTTTACAGCTTGTCTAACAGTGTAAATTTGCTGTCCCTTCAAAATAACTCAACACACAGCAATTAATGTCTAAACCGCTGGCAACAAGAGTACACCCTTAAGTGAAAATGTCCAAATTGGGCCCAATTAGCCATTTTCCCTCCCTGGTGTCATGTGACTCGTTAGTATTACAAGGTCTCAGGTTTGAATTGGGAGCAGGTGTGTTAAATTTGGTGTTATCGCTCTCACTCTCTCATACTGGTCACTGGAAGTTCAACATGGCAACTCATGACAAAAGAACTCTCTGAGGATCTGAAAAAAAGAATTGTTGCTCTACATAAAGATGGCCTAGGCTATAAGAAGATTGCCAAGACCCTGAAACTGAGCTGCAGCATGGTGGCCAAGACCATACAGCAGTTTAACAGGGCAGGTTCCACTCAGAACAGGACTCGCCATGGTACAACAAAGAGGTTGAGTGCATGTGCTCAACATCATATCCAGAGGTTGTCTTTGGGAAATAGACGTACTGTATGAGTGCTGCCAGCATTGCTGCAGAGGTTGAAGGGGTGGGGGATCAGCCTGTCAGTTCTCAGACCATACGCCGCACACTGCATCAAATTGGTCTGCATGGCTGTCATCCCAGAAGGAAGCCTCTTCTAAAGATGATGCACAACAAAGCCTGTAAACAGTTTGCTGAAGACAAGCAGACTAAGGACATGGATTACTGGAACCGTGTCCAGTGGTCTGATGAGACCAAGATAAACTTATTTGGTTCAGATGGTGTCAAGCGTGTGTGGTGGCAGCCAGGTGAGAAGTACAAAGACAAGTGTGTCTTGCCTACAGTCAAGCATGGTGGTGGGAGTGTCATGGTCTGGGGTTGCATGAGTGCTCCCGGCACTGGGGAGCTACAGTTCATTGAGGGAACCATGAATGCCAACATGTACTTTGACATACTGAAGCAGAGCATGATTCCCTCCCTTTGGGGACTGGGCCGCAGGGCAGTATTCCAACATGATAACGACCCCAAACACACCTCCAAGACGACCACTGCCTTGCTAAAGAAGCTGAGGGTAAAGGTGATGAACTGGCCAAACATGTCTCCAGACCTAAACCCTATTGAGCATCTGTGGGGCATCCTTAAATGGAAGGTGGAGGAGCGTAAGGTCTCTAACATCCACCAGCTCTGTGATGTCCTCATAGATGAGTGGAAGAGGACTCCAGTGACAACCTGTGAAGTTCTGGTGAACTCCATGCCCAAGAGGGTTAAGTCAGTGCTGTAACATAATGGTGGCCACACAAAATATTGACACTTTGGGCCCAATTTGGACATTTTCACTTAAGGGTGTACTCACTTTTGTTGCCAGCGGTTTGGACATTAATGGCTGTGTGTTCAGTAATTTTGAGGGGACAGCAAATTTACACTGTTATACAAGCTGTACGCTCACTTTATGCAGTGTTGTCACCAGGGGCGAACTGACAACTCATGGGGCCCCCGGGCAATCTGAGATTATAGGGCCCCCGGGCAATCTGAGATTATGGGGCCACACAGTATACATACACACAGTATACACTGACACAGTATACACATACATGTACACACAGTATACACAGACATGTTTCTATTGGCTGAGAAGATACTGGAGAGGTGGGGCAGCTATAATCTCTGGATTTTTAGACCAAAAAGATGTCGGTAAGGGACATTTCAGAAACAGATGTAAAAAAAAAACTGATTTTTACATACTGTCCCTGGTTTTACTGAGGCTGGCAACCCTGATGGGGCCCCCTAATGACCCAGGGCCCTCGGGAAGTGCCCGAATGGTCAGTCCGCCCCTGGTTGTCACATGAAAAGATATAATAAATTATTTACAAAAATGTGAAGGGTGTATTCACTTGTGTGAGATGCTGTATATTGTGGCAAGGTTCAACACAGTACAGCTAGGCCCAGCAAATAGGCATGACTGTCTGGAGCCACTTACAAACTGTAACAGCAGTCTGTAGACTTAAATGATGCTGACAACACCAGCAACGAGGGGATGAATGTGGTCTGGCTTGTCCACACTCGAAGGAGTGGCTTCCTGAAGTGCGGTTGATGTAGTCCCTGCACTGTCCCTACTCCTCCAGAACCTTTCCCTATCTCTAAGCACTGTCCCTGCCAGGCAGGGAACCTGTCCCTACACTAACCACTTGCATAAAGCGCGCCAAACCCGGGAGCCGGAGTCTTAAACAAAATTACTCCGGCTCTTCTAAAGTCATTCAAATCAAATCGAAAAACTTTTTTCTTTAGACAAGCTTTCACATAATTGTCCCCTTTTTCCTTTGTTTTATCCTTGTATTTCTTGGCGTAAATAGGAAAGTCATGGGAGGAGGAAAGTGTTCAAGGTTTACTTAAAACAAGGTACAGGGCAAGATTATCTGAGGGATTGTCCAGGGAGCTGTCCAGCATCCCAGGTGACTCAGCAAGAAGAGACATCACCAGACACAGCAGGGGTTGCAGGTTCAGACCCGGGTCCTGACATTAAAGAGGAGTATCCCTAAAAAAAAAAATTAAAAGTCAGCAGCTACAAATACCTGCTGACTTTTAATAATCGGACACTTACCTGTTCCAGGGTCCAGCGATGCAGGGGGTCGAAGCTCCGCTCGGCCCCCTGATCCGCTCGGCGGTGCCGGTATTGCAACTGTGGGCACCCGGCTGTGGCTCCACAGCCGGGCACCCACTGCGCATGCGCGAGCGGCGCCTCGCGCCGTGATTGGCTGCGCAGTCATCTGGGACCTGTCACGTGTCCCAGATGACTGACAGGAGGGAGGGAGACCTTCCTGCGCCGAGGGGAAGTGATGTCACCAGCCCAGGCACCGAAGGAGGTAGACTACGAGGGACCCCCTAGCAACCGGCATTTAGAGGTAAGTACAAAAATTTTTTTTTTTACAATAATTTTATTTTTTTTGGGGAATTTTTTTTTTTTAGGGGGAAACACCACTTTAAGAGTTGAGGTCTCAGGGGAAAAAAAAGATTTGTCTGACCATATACAATGGCATTTGAAATAAAAACCAGGATACCATGATAGTGGCTGCAATTCTTGCGTTCCATTTTAAATATACAGTATAAACTATTAGTTCAGCTTTGGGCCTTGATCACACAGGAGTACTACAGCATACGCCTGTGAGAGGGCTGTGTGTACCCGCACAGGGATGCATAGGTGTTCCGCACATCCCAGTGGAGGCAGTCCCATTCATGTCAATTGAGAAGCAGTGGCTGCACGAACACAGCTGCTACTCCCATTTTGACATCCATATGGGTGCATGGCTCCCGAACGCACACTGTCTGCGTTTAGGGCTGTCTACCCACACAGATGGAAAATCGGGAGCAGCAGCTGTGTCTGTGCAGCTACTGTGTCCCAACTGAAATGAATGAGACTGCCTGCAAGGGGATAAGCAGAATACCTGTGCATCCCTGTGTGGGTAAACACGGCCCTTGCACAGGCATTCAATGTAGTATGCCTGTGTGAACAAGGCTTTTCTCTGAAACTAATATTTTATTTGTTTTGTTTTTTTCAGATCTTTACAATTTGATTATAATCTTTCATACTTAATTTGCATAACTCAATTTGAGCTTTAATTGTTTATCTAATGACCTTTTATATATATATATATATATATAGATCTAGTATATCTAGTTCAGTTAGAACTGAAGAAATGTCTTGGATAAACACCCTCATTACAAAACAGGTCCAGCTGAATGTGACTATCTGCTACTAGATATACCATGAACCTGGATAAATGAGAACCTTCACAGACATATGGACCTATCACAAGAATATTCAAAGGATCTTCAAACTTTTCCACACGCCATATTGTCCCAATCTTAAAAAAAAAAAAAAAAAAAGTACAGTTAAATTTAGATACAGGTTACACTATATTGTCAAAAGTATTGGGACACCTGCCTTTACACACATATGAACTTTAATTGCATCACAGACTTTTTTTTTTTTTAAACACTTTTATTTATTGTTTTTTTCCGTCCAAGAAAAGATTATGTTACAGGCACATATAAACGATTACATCTTGTAAATGGCATCACAGTCTTATGCCCCGTACACGCGGTCCGAAATTCCAACGGAAAAAGTCAGATTGGATTATGTTGTCGGAAAATCCGATCGTGTGTGGGCTCTAAAGGACTTTTTCCATCGGAATTTCTGATGGAAAAAGTTTGAGAGCAGGACCTAAAATTTTCCGACAACAAAATCCGATCTGACTTTTTCCGATCGTGTGTATAGAATTCCGACACACAAGGTGCCACGCATGCTCAGAATAAATTTGGGGACGAAAGCTATTGGCTACTGGCCTCTTTGTAGTCCCGTTGTAAGTTTTGTACGTCACCTCGTTCGGAACGATGAGATTTTCTGACAACTTTGTGCGACCGTGTTTATGCAAGACAAGTTTCGGCCAAAATCTGTCGGAAAAAATACGACAGATTTTGTGGTCGGAATGTCCGACTGTGTGTATGGGGCAAAAGTCAATACTGAGTTGGCCCGCCCTTTGCAGCTATCACAGCTTCAACTCTTCTGGGTAGGCTGTCCACAAGGTTTAGGAGTGTGTCTATGGAAATGTTTCACCATTCTTCCAGAAGCGCATTTGTGAGATCAGGCACTGATTATAGGCTTACCTGTAGGTACAATTAAAAGAGGAAGACTTTTTACTTCCTCTTTAAAGTTCATGTGCTTGTAAAGGCAGGAGTCCCAATACTTTTGACAATATAACTGATTACTTTTCCCCTCATGGTAATGCAGTTCCTATTACTTGGGCGGCATTACCGCAATTACATCTACCGCCACTTGATGGCAGTAGCGTAATTCCGGTGTCCTGCTGAAAAAGTTCCCCCGCCGGATAAGGACCATCTGTGCTGCGCAGACGCAGCGATTGCGCGGTACGAAGGACTACGGAGCTTACGAAAATTGAGGAACCTAAACAGCTCTGAGTGAACTCTACACCGCGCAGGCGCAGTTAACATGTAATTGTACGAGGCGATTCCGCATGCTCCTGATGCTCGTGCTACTCTGCACATGGCGTCTATCGTGTAACTAAGGGGCGGTCTAGTATTACTGTAACCAAGGGGCGCATTTATTATTATTGTTATATATCGAGCTCTGCCCATTAATTTAACATTCGCCCTCTTCTGTAGCCATCCACCCCTTACACGATATAATAATAATAGACCCACCCCTTGCTTACACGCTATAACAGATCTGCCCCTTGGTTAGAGTAATAATAGAGCAGCCCCTTGGTTACACGATATATAACAATAATAATAATAAATGCGCCCCTTGGTTACAGTAATACTAGACCCGCCCCTTAGTTACACGTATAGAATATTAAAAAAAAGTCACAGTTACTTTGCTGCGTAACTAATTACTTTTCCAATGTAGTAACTGAGTTACTAACACAATTACTTCTTGGGATAAGTAATTTGTAACTTAACTAATTACTTTTTTAAAGTAAGATGACCAACACTGGTGGCATCACTTACTGTAAAAAAAAAAAAAAAAAAAAATCTCCACTCTATAATACCAGAGAAAAAGTCTGGTATAAGCCTTTTACCATTATTCACTTTGAAAATGATGCAAACACTTATATCAGATTTAAATTATAAACCTCTTAAGAAGCATAACATTGTATAGCACATCCTACTGAATGCTGTTTTATTATACTTGGCGTGTTTTATTTATTTGGGTAACAATGTCACTGAAATTTACCTCTGCCGATGCTGTGTGCAGCAGTCTAGTTACGAAGATGATTCCCCTGCTGGCCAGTCAAGTGAACTGCGCCCTCTACCTTGGGTCAATGCGTTCACAGCCTGGGCGCTTGGCCAAGGGTTAATGAGTACGCTCTTTACAGGTTGTCACAGTAAACCGATAATGGATGAATTCTTCGTCTGTCAACAAGGAACCCAGCCAATTGTTTATATGGAAAGAAAGAGATGTTTTTACAGACAAGGAGAGACATTTTGTGGCGAATGGGAGAGGAGAGTAAAAATGAGTGAGAGAAAGAACCTGGATGTAGGACATGAAAAGCAGTGAATGGATTGAGAGCTTTCTCAATGTCAGGAAAGGTTCAGCACCCACTACTAGGGACCTGAGAGCAGACCAACACTGGGGGGGGGGGGGGGGGGGGCGTTGGGGGCAATGGACTAAATAAATCAATTCACTCCATGCAGACACTTGCAAAGCAGAATCTTGAAGCGACAGGTCCTGCAAAGAGATATTATGTAAGTTTATACCTATGATAACCTGAATCTGCCATTTATATGGGTTAAAGGGAAATCAGAGTGTATTTTGGGGCGTTACATGGTATTGGTCACCTTTTTGGTGAGCCTATCATATCTTTACATGATAAGTTTATACTTTTAAGTATTCTCACATTTGAAGATAATAGTGTCTACTATCTGAAGTCCATGGCTGCTCAAATATTTCAGCTGAATCTTTTATTTATTTTTTCCAAGAGAATTGGATTTGCAAATTACAAAAGGACCAAAAGAGTTGAACAGAAACAGAAAACTTACATTTTAATGAATTTTTTTTAATCAGGTCAAGTCTACACTATGATAGAGGGAAGCAGCAAAGTATAGTCTCCATGCAATGCTGCCAGGCATTAGTAGTGTTTAGGACTGGTAGATCTTGGCAAGGACATGGTAGTTTGTGGCCTCAGTGCTCAGGCTGCCTGTCCTGTAGAAGTAAATTTGGTGTAAGGCATTAGGACAGGGTGTAGGGTTAGGTGTTTAAAGTTTTAGGGCTGGGGTTGAAGAACCCAAATAACTCAACACCATGGGGATTGTATGTCACGTCAGACCCTCATTTGAAGAGTAGGCGTTGGGTTATTCATACAATAATAATATATAATATATTCCTCCTTTGAGTTCCTGATACCCCCAGTCCTGGTGGTCTTCTCATGGGCTGCTGAGACTGTGTCCGCACTGATTTCCGTCATTGTTCTACTACCTTAAAGCGTATACCCAATTGAGGTTGAGTTTGATGAATCTTTACTAGTGTTCAATTATATTTACATGAGAGATTAGATGTCCTGATGAAGCGGATTTGTCTGTGAAACACGTCGACCTACCTTCTATAATCTGGGAGGATCTCCATGCTACAAATGCTCTGCTTACTTTAATAAGAGACAAGTAGTAGACTTGTTGTTTTATATAAAAAGATGTGATTTTAAAATGATGAGTTTGTTAAATTTGTATAATAAAGACATGTTGATTCTTTTAAAGGGTAACTCCACTTTTGTGGGGGAAAAAAATAATATAGCATATACAATTGTGACACAAGTCATATTGTAATCAAAAAATGTAAAAATTAAAAAACACCTTTCCTTTTCAATCTGCAGCTCTGTAATTTTCTATACAATGAAATGCAATATGGCAACCTGGAGGTGTTCTGTACACAGAATGTGTACAGAACGCCACCCAGAAACATCATTTCCTGATTGGCTCACTGATTTTTCCCAGAAGTCTGCACTAAGATACAAGTCAGATATCAGGCACCCCCTGCAAAAAAAAAAAGTAATTTTTGGTGAGATACTCCCTATAGGAACACATCTAAAGGGATGCTGACCCAGCAGCTTTCCTCATTAGAGCTTTGCAGCTGCTGTAGCTGATTGATAATTATGAAACTACTCCCATTAGACTCACTTTCCCACATGGACACAGAGAGACACACTTCAGAATAACAAAAGGTAGGAATCTGAAACAAAGTTTGATAAAATGCTTGAAATGTTCATATCACCCAGAGGGGAATGCTTTTTCTCAACAAAAGTGGAGTAACTCAAAGCGTAAACCCAGTTGAGGTTGAGCCTGATGATTCTTTACTAGTGTTCAATTATATTTGCATGAGAGATTTGTGGTCCTGATGAAGCAGATTTTTCCGTGAAACAAGTCGACCTACATTTTATAATCTGGGAGGATCTCCATGCAACAAATCATTTGCTTCCTTTAATAGGAGACATGTGATAGAGTTGATGTTTCATATAACAAGATGTGATTTTAAAATGATGAGTTTGTTAAACTGATATAATAAAGACATGTTGATTATTTTTAATATTTTTTGATATGTCTATATTTGTCCACTGGAAGAGTAATTAAAGTTCTACCACACACAGTTTTGTCTTTTGAATTTCCGCCTTACTGAGTTGCCATACCTTGTTCTGCTCTGTGTCTTTACATGGAGACGGCCATCTTAGTTGAGACATGTAAGAGCCTTCATCTAGGATAATAGTGGGGAGCATATTAGTGATATCACCAAATATCACTCCAAAATCTCCTGAGATTAGTAGTCAAAAGCAGCTTTGACTTAGATCTCACACTGCAGATATACAGCTATGAGTGTCTAGTAGGGTAGCCACCTCATCCCTTTAAACCTGAACACATATGAATTACACAGGTTCTGTGGCTGATTAAGGTGGTAAATAAACCCACTTGGTGCCTTATATGCATTAAATTAGCATCAGAACCTGATCATATGTGTTCAGGTTTAAAGGGATGAGGTGGCAACCCCAGTGTCTAGGCACCTTCACATACCATGAAAAACAGACAGGCCTTCTCGTCCAACATCAGTGTCTGACCTCACAAATGCGCTTCTGAAAGAATGGTCAAACATTCCCATAGACACACTCCTAAACCTTATGGACAGCCTTCCCAGAAGAGTTGAAGCTGTTATAGTTGCAAAGTGCGGGCCAACTCAATATTGTACCATATGGACTAAGACTGGGATGCCATTAAAGTGGTAGTACAGTCAAAAAATATTTTTCCTATTAATAGTATGTTAAATATCTTTGTTCGAATCGAACATCGGCCGTTCGTCCGCTCGTCGAGGGCAGAACTCTGAGGGCCGTTCGCATCAAATTTGTGTGATGCGAACGGTCCACAATGCACTGCGCCAGTCGCAGTGCATTGCTGGCTGATGATTGGCCAAGCATGCACTGTGACCCTGCATGCTTGGCCAATCATAAAGCCAGCGGTGAGGAGAGCAATAATTGGCCACAGGCAGGATGCCTGTGGCCAATTATAGCTCAGGGGGTTTAGTACACGCCCCACACTGTATAAGGACGCCGCGCCGGCGGCCTCGTGTAGTGTGTTCCGGCTTGAGGAACAGTGACAGTGTACTGTACATGTACACACTATATGTGAATCATTTCTGTGTGGGGAAAGTGTAGGGAAAGAGGAAAAATAGGCAGGGATAGTGTATTCTTCTCAGCCTTTGCTTGTGGGGAAAGTGTAGGGATAGAGGAAAAATAGGCAGGGATAGTGTGTTCTTCTCAGTGCTGTTCTCTACCAATCCAGCCATCCGCAGGAGTTGGTGTGTGTGTGTGCTGTGTGATTATAGCACAGCAGTAGCACACTAAACCACCTTACACTGTATCTGCCCTGTTGTCACCTAAGACAGCCATCTGCAGGAGTTAGTGTGTTTTGTGTGCCTCCAGCACAGCACTGTATACACCAACAGTCCACACATACATACATACATACAGTATATACCTACAGTCCCTGTCTTGTTTGCACCGCCTGGATACTGCGGTTCAGAGTATATAGGGTTGTAGGTATAGGGTTTTATATTGGGTTCAGGGTTCCCCTTAATATCGATACAAGACCCAAAGGGGCTGGTAATAGGCTGGGGTAGGGATGGGGTAGCCTTGCCATTTTTCTCAAAGATTTTCATCCATATTGCCTGGACAAGACATGACATTAAAGCCGCAAGCAGTTTTAAATGGCTTCTTTTTTTCCTTTACAAATGTTATTTTGTGCAGGGACAGTTCCAAACACGGGAAACACATGCCACTTCACAGGCATACATTAGACTACCCCCAGGTACCATATTTAAAGGAATATTTCACTTTTTGTTTTCACTTTATGCATCATAAAAATCACTGCTCCAGAAAAAACGTCCGTTTTTAAAACTTCTTTTTGCATTGATACATGTCCCCTGGGGCAGGACCCGGGTCACCAAACCTTTTTTATAACAATAACATGCATATTGGCCGTTATAATTAGCACTTTAGCTTTCGAACATTCGTGTCCATTGTAACTAATAGGGTTCTAACGTTCGTGCAAAATTTCGGTCCATTCGCAGGTTCTGGTGCAAACCGAACCCGGGGGTGTTCGGCTCATCCTACTGCTCGCAGGACTATATTTCCTGTCCTGCAAGCGCACCGCCCCAGTGTGAAAGCACTCTGGCTTTCACACTGGGGAGGCATGAGAGGCGCTTTACAGGCACGATTTTTATTTGTATCGCTTAAACGCCTGAAAAGCGCCCAGTGTGAAAGGGTCTAATATAGATTACAATGCAACATGCTGCAGATTTTTTCTGCATAGCACTGTGATGGCACTGTGTGCATGGTGTGGCACTGTGATAGGCACTATGATGCATGGTCAGGCCCGTCGTTAATATTGACTGGACCCTGGGAAAACGTTTTCTTAGGTGTTTTCTTCCATGCAATTTCACTCTCCACATGCTTTGAGACATACAATAGATAGTATCTAGACTCAAAATCAGTTTACTGAATCAGATCAGGCAGCGATTGCGATTTGTTGCCAGAGGTTACAGTGTATCATTATTGCTCACTGACTGGCTGCTAGAGGTTACAGCACACATTATGGCTCATTGTTTATTTTCTAGAGGTTACAGCCCATGACTTCTGCTTGTTGATTGGTTGCTAGAGATTACTGTACATCAATACTGCTCACTGATTGAGTGCTAGAGGTTACTGGACATCCATACCACTCACTAATTGGTTCCTAGAGGTTACTGCATATCCTTACCGCTCAATGATTGGTTGCAAGAGGTTAGTGCACAGCATTACTGCTCACTGATTGGTTGCTAAAGGTTACAGCACATCATCTCCTCACTGCATGCACACCATGGACTGGGGAGGCGAGGGGACCCATCAATAGACAGAAAACTCCTAAGAATCCTGGGACTCATGGGATCAGTGGCAATGCTGGGGAGGGGGGGGGGGTGTGTGATCAGTCACAATACTGGGGGGTGTATGGTATCAGTTGCAGTGGTGGGGGGATGGGATTAGTTGGGAGGCAGTACCCTGTGACAAATTCTGAATCATGTAAAGCAAAGCTGAAAATCTTTGGCAAGTATATAGTGGGGGATTCTACCAATGTAACGGGGAATTTACACTGACCATAAATGTGAGGGGGAATTGCACTGACCACCATGTAACAGGGGATTTTATGCCACCCACCAATAGAAAAGAGGGATTTCTACACTGACACCAATGTTATAGGAACATTTACACCAACCACCAGTGTAAGGGAGAATATACAATGGCCTCCATGTAAGGGGGAATTTACACTGACAACCATTGTCAAGGAGATTTGTACTGACCACCAATGTAAGGTGACACTTCTACATGGACCACCAATGTTAGTGGGGATTTTCACTGACCACCAATGTAAGGGGGGATTTACACTGACCACCAGTATAAGGGCAATTCTGCACTTACCACCAATGTAAAGGGAAATGTACACTAATCACCAATGTAATGAAGAATTTACACTGACAACAAATGTAATGGGGGATTTTACATCAACAACCAATAAAGGGGGATTTCTACACTGGCCACCAATTTAACGGGGATTTACACTCACCACCAATCTACAGGGGGCTTCTACATGGACCGCCAATGTAAGGGAGGATTTGAAACAAGTCATGTTTCCACTATTGCAACCCCAAAGTTGCATGATTTAGAGTGCAGCTTTAATCCAACTTTACACTCTCTGGATCAAAGTCGCATTAAAGCATTGCAGCTACTATTTCAAAGTCGCTGATTTTCAAAGTTGCATAGATTGGAACTGGTGCCATTGAAATGTGACTTGTCATGCGACTGTATGTGTCCAAAGTCGTATGACAAGTCATACTAGTGGAAACAGAGCCTTAGTGTACGTTTCCACTATTGCGACCCCAAAGTTGCACAATTTAGAGTGCGACTTTGATCCAACTTTACACTCCCTGGATAAAAATTGCATCAAAAGTAGTGCAGGTACCCTTTCAAAGTCGCTGATTGCCATTAAAATCAATGGGCTGTGACTTGTCATTCGACTTTATGTGTCCAAAGTCGCATGACAAGTCATACTAGTTGAATCAGAACCTTAGTGTGGTTGCCTGTACTATGATCATTGTAGACTGTGAGCTTAGACCCCAGAGCATTTCCAGCTACACTGACAGTTCCCCCCCCCCCCCCCCCCCGTGTCCAGCTCCCTTCTCCTGTGCTAGTCTTCATTCAAAGCCCAGCACAGCTAAACTGTATATGTGCACTGCACCTCCCCCTGTGTCCTGTGTTCATGGCTCTTTTTTATTTCGTTATTTTCTCATGAATTAGGATGTACAATGCATCCTTGCTGATGAGAGAACACTGGGCGGGAACCTATGATCAGCTCCTCCCATCCTGTATACGCCCACTGGCTATACAGGAACAGTGATGTCACTAGCTTTCAGTAACCACACCCACTGACTGCTTTTAGACTCAAAAGGAAGTAGAATAGAAGTCAATTTTTCATTTTGAGAATGGACGTTCCAGTACTTTTGACAATATAGTGTATCTATAGTTAGTTCCTATTTCAATTTTTTTGTGAAAAGGTGAACATATCCTTTAAAATGGACCTGAACTCAAACGTGAAGATCTGCTATATTATGAACTACTACACCCGTAGCACAGGGCAATATGGCCGCTGTGTGCAGCAGGGCTCGGAGGGGTGGCCAGGATATTTGAAGTTAGTTCCCCTTCATATTTCTTGAAAAAGTGAATTTACCCTTAGAAAAAAGGAATTAAGAATAAAGAAACTCTGACTCCACATCCACATGTTTGTCATCTGTACAATATCTACTTACACTGGCTCTCCCTTCTGCAGCAATTTGGGCAGCATCACCTATCTCAGAAAATCAACGCTCCTTGGAACAATCTTTCTCAACCCGGAGGAACTCTTGAAATCAGTGGCGTAACTAGAACCTTCAGGGCCCTGGTGCAAGAAACTATGGAGGGCCCTCCTGACCCCCGGCCAGGGCCCTGCCCACTGATCCCAGGGGCAGCAGGACCTGGATAGCAGGGGGAACAAATCCCCTCCATGTTCCTCCTGCAGCCACTGAATGCCTATCAGAGGGAGATGAGGAGAAGCAGACTTTTAGTGGCTGCAGAAATAAAATGGAGGGTATTTGTCCCTCCAAATGCCCCCCCCCCAGCCAGGTGTTCAGGGGCAACGTGTGCTATTGCAATTGTGACCCCTGTAGTTACGCCCCTGGGATGAGTGGCAGCGGTGTTGGTGGGGGGTGGGATCAGTGGTGGTTGGGGAGGGACAGGATCAGTGGCATCGGTGGTGGCGGGTGGGATGAGTGGCAGCGGTGAGGGAGAGATGGGATGAGTGGTAGCTGTGGGGAGAATGGGATCAGTGGTGGTTGGGTGGGGATGGGAACAGTGGCAGCGATGGTGGAGGAGGGATGGGATCATTGGCAGCAGTGAGGGGGGGATGGGATCAGCTGCAAGGGTTGTGGTTGGGGGGTGGGATTAGTGGTAGGGGGGATTGAATGGGATGAGTGGCAAAGGTGGTGGGGGGGGAATGGGATCAGTGGCAAGGGTGATGGTTGGAGGAGGGTGGGATGAGATGAGTGGTAGTGGAAGGCTGGATTGGATAGGATGAGTGGTAGTGGAAGGGGGGATTGGATGGGATGAGTGGCAGCGGTGGAGGGCATTGGATGAAATGAGTGGCAGCGGTGGTGGGAGGATGGGATCCGTGGTGAGGGAGGCCGTTTTGGGGGGGGGGGGTGGGATGGGATGAGTGGTGGGGAGGAGAATGGTATCATTGGCAAGGATAGGATCAGTGGCAGTAGTGGTCATGATGGGGTGGATCAGTGGCAGCAGTGGTTGTGGTATTGGTGTGGGGGGGAGGGGGGAATCAGTGGCAGTAGTGGTGGTGTGGGAGGGTATCAGTGCAGTAGTGGTGGTGTGGGGGGGTATCAGTGCAGTAGTGGTTGTGTGTGGGGGGGTGGGTATCAGTGCAGTAGTGGTGGTGTGGGGATCAGTGCAGTAGTGGTGGTGTGGGGGGTATCAGTGCAGTAGTGGTGGTGTGGGGGGGGGTGGGGGGTATCAGTGCAGTAGTGGTGGTGTGGGGATCAGTGCAGTAGTGGTGGTGGTGTGGGGGTATCAGTGCAGTAGTGGTGGTGTGGGGGGTTTCAGTGCAGTAGTGGTGGTGTGGGGGGGGGATATCAGTGCAGTAGTAGTGGTGTGGGGGGGGATCAGTGCGGTAGTGGTGGTGTGGGGGGTATCAGTGCAGTAGTGGTGGTGTGGGGGGTATCAGTGCAGTAGTAGTGGTGTGGGGGGGTATCAGTGCAGTAGTAGTGGTGTGGGGGGTATCAGTGCAGTAGTAGTGGTGTGGGGGGGGTATCAGTGCAGTAGTAGTGGTGTGGGGGGTATCAGTGCAGTAGTAGTGGTGTGGGGGGTATCAGTGCAGTAGTAGTGGTGTGTGTAGGGGGGGGGGGGTATCAGTGCAGTAGTGGTGGTGTGGGGGGGGGGGTATCAGTGCAGTAGTGGTGGTGTGGGGGGGGGGGGGGTTTTGTGTGTTGTGGGGGGGGTGTGGTATCAGTGCAGTAGTGGTGGTGTGGGGGGGTATCAGTGCAGTAGTAGTGGTGTGGGGGGGTATCAGTGCAGTAGTAGTGGTGTGGGGGGGGGGGTATCAGTGCAGTAGTAGTGGTGTGGGGGGGTATCAGTGCAGTAGTAGTGGTGTGGGGGGGGGTGGTATCAGTGCAGTAGTAGTGGTGTGGGGGGTATCAGTGCAGTAGTAGTGGTGTGGGGGGGGTATCAGTGCAGTAGTAGTGGTGTGTGGGGGGGTATCAGTGCAGTAGTGGTGGTGTGGGGGGGGGGTATCAGTGCAGTAGTGGTGGTGTGGGGGGGGGGGGGGTATCAGTGCAGTAGTGGTGGTGTGGGGATCAGTGGCAGTGTTGATATTAAGGGATGGGTGCCACTTACTTGCAGATCACTTGGTTCCGAATCCCCCTCCTTTCTGGGTCTTGCTTGGGTGAACAGAGGGGATGGGCGGGGCCTGTGAGTGCAGGCGGAGCTGGAGAAGATGGGCGGGGACTGTGCCTGTGAGTGCAGAGTATGGCCGGAGCGGGCGGAGCCACAGAGAGGATGGGCGAAGTGGGCGGGGACTGTGCCCCTGAGTGCGGGATGAGAGGATGGGTGGAGAGGATAGGCGGAGCCTGTGCAGTGTGCATAGTGCAAACGGGGAGGATGGGCGGAGCGGCCGGAAAAGATGGGCGGATCGGCCGGAAAAGATGGGCGGAGCGGACTCCCCGTAAATGACCGTGTGAGTGCACTGTAATATCTCTCGGGCAGCGGCGGGCCCCCCTACAGTGGCGGAACCCGAGGGCCCAGTCGCAAATGCGACTGGTGCGACCCCGGTAATTCCGCCACTGCTTGAAATGACATTCAGGTCATGGAAAATCCCTGCTAATTGTGCCTAGAGATCATGGTACTTCAGCATAAACTGTAAGTTGAGACAAAAGAATAAAAAAGGTGTAAGCTGGTCATACACCAGAAGAATTTAGTTGGAAAACTTTTGTTTCAGGAGCATTCATTTGTTTTTGGAATGGAGCAGGACGGAAATTGTGTCTTGAGGCCCCTTTCACACTTGTGGGACTTCAAAGTCGCGCGATCTTACCGCAATTTTGTTGCGATTCTCTGCCGCTACTTTGCAGTCCCAAATCGTGGGACAAGTTGTATTATGCAGCGCACACACGAGCGGACTTTCCCACGGGATTGTTGCTGCCAAAAGTCCGGCGGACTAAGTTTTAAGTTCAGACTTAAAATTGTCTGCCGGACTTGCGAGGCTGCAGCGGCAGTTTGTGGGCAGTATTAACCCTTTTTCGGGCGTTCGCGGGGGGTAAAACCGCCCCACGAGCGGACGAAATGCGCCGCTAAAATGACGGTAAAGCGGCGCTAAATATAGCGCCGCTTTTCCTGCCAGCACCCCCAATGCCCCAGTGTGAAACCAGCCTTACGTTTTAAAGTATCTGTGCCCAGGGATGTTCTCTAAAACAAAATAGTTTTCAGTAAAAATAATTAAATTAATAATAATGCCCAGAAAAGAGAGAAAGAAAACAGGTCAGCAGAGAAGAGCCCCATTACATTGTTGGTCATTGGGAAGAAGTCTTATTATATTGCTGGCCAGTGGGAAGAATAGCCAATGATTAGATCAGGGTATCACCAATCATCTCACCAATACTCAGCTGCTCCATCGATGGACACAATGACATCACACTGTCAGGGCAGAGCCTACCTCATGACGTCATCACATCCATCACTGGGGGCGCGTATTGGTGAGATAATCAGCGGCTATATTGGTCCTGATCTTTTAGGAGACAGATACACTGCAATTATTAAGGGAAAAAATTGCGCTCATAGAGTCTATGTATAGGATTGAGGATATAATTCACTCCAAAAAAGTCTCTTTTAGTGGAAATATCTCTCAAACATTGGCTTGTTCTATGAAAAGTGACCTTCCACACGTTGCTTTATATACTCATGGAGGATATGTTTACCAGAAGTAAGCCATAGATCAGCATATGGCTTTAACCCAGCCTGGGTTGATGATTCGTTGGTTATGGATTGTGGTCCTGATCTTTTAGGAGACAGATACACTGCAATATTTTCTGGCTGACCATTCTCTTGTTTCACAAAGTATATTGGGGCATTTTTATTAATAAAGAGCTTTAAAACGGAGAGCACTAGATATTGTTATTGCTTTGAGGGATATTTGATGTAGACCAGGGATATGCAATTAGTGGACCTCCAGCTGTTGCAAAACTACAAGTCCTGTAGACAGAGTAGACAGAGTCTTGCTATGCCTCATGGGACTTGTAGTTCTGCAACAGCTGGAGGTCCGCTAATTGCATATCCCTGATGTAGACTATAACTCCTGGATAGTAGTTGAGTGGTGGTGTGATCTTCTTAGAGGTTGGAGATATTTACCATCATCCCTTCAGATTTCCATTTTTTGCTTGATTAGACCTCTTATAATTTGGAGGTCTAATCAGGTCAATTAATGGTGGGCAGATTCTCATACACAGTTGGCGTGGTGGTGTTGGCGATGGAGATGTTAACTGGTTCACAAAAAAAGAAGATTGCTATATAAAAGACTGCACATGAAGTTTTGGAGCATGGATTTTTTTTTATATACACAGTTTATGTCACAAAAACTTTATTGCACTTTATTGTGGAGAATCTGCACAGATTTTATCTTCAGTCTTTTATTGTTATATGTTTGATAATTTTTTTATTAACATTGCTGCACGTATTTATATATTTATTTTGATCCCTTACATTTGTGATTAGTGGGAAGAATGGCCATTATATAGGTAGCCAGTGGGAAGAATACTCCTTATACTGGTGGCCGATCTGAGGTATGTCCCTTACACTGGTGGCCAATCTGAGGAATGTCCCTTAGAATAGTGGCTAGTGGGAAGGATGCCCCTTAAATTGGTGGTCATTGTGAAGAATGCCCCTTTACAAATAGATTAAAAGAAATTGGTGTTACTGGCTGCTTATTTGAGAGTTGGAAGATGCTGATTGTTCAAGGAACCCCTGGGAACCTCTGATGGAACCCTAGTTGAGAAATGCTGTCCTAGAGTGTCCGAGCCTTGGAATACTGGTCTGCCTGCAGACATATTCCACCACCACTCCTTCCCAATTTCAATGAGCCTTGGATTCCCCATCTGAATGCAGACATCTTCCACCGACACCCCCTTCCCAATTTCAACGACACCCTACTGCTAGTAAAATCTCTCACTTTTCCTCCTGACACCAAGTGAGGGGTAAGTCTCCCCAATGGGACACAGAACAAAGTTCTAACCCTTCCCTAGTCTATCCCAGAGGTAAAAAAAAAAATATGTATGTGTAGTTTGCTTTGAGGGTGGGATGGCTGCACTTTAAAATCAAAATGTTTTCTGATTGAAGAAACCAAAAGATTGGTTCAATCAGAAATGCCTTTTTGAGTGGCATTGACCTGGTTTCCACCCAGGGTTGCAAACCCACACATTTTATTTTCACTGACAAAACGTGAAAATCCCACCCCCAGGCTCTACCTCTACGCGTTACGCCACCATCCTTGTGGCTTCAGCTGGAGGAATAAATATTTATACCTCCAGATGAAGCCCTGAGCATGGTGACGTGAGCCTGGTGTTGGGATTTTACCCGCAACACATAAGATCTACTGGATTGTGTTTTTATGCTGTATTTTATTTAAATAAATGTGAGTGCAATATATGAAGCGGGGGTGGTGAGGTTTATTAATACCATTAAATCAAAACACTAAAAAGGGATGGTGGCGCTGTTCTATTGGAAAACAAATGTATACCAAAAAACGCTAGAGAAGAGTGTATACTGTATACTCATCTAAGGATATATATATAAAATAAATAATAAATAAAGTGCAATGCACATGAATAAATAATGTATAAATATCAGTGTCAATATAAAAAGAATGCAATGGAAAAGATTAAATGCACAGATTCTAATGTAAAGTGATAAGTGACAGTGAAACGTCAAATAATAAAAACTTGTGTGCCTTCAGAGAGATGCATAAATACAGCAGCAAAAAATATGAATAAAAATGATATATGTAATAGTTTGAAAATGAACTCCAAGGAATTATTATGTATCTGTATACGAATAAATTATAAAAATAAAAATATATAACCGCGATACTCCATAAAAAATACAAATTGTGCAAATTCGAGATAAATGTCCAAGAATAAATAAGAGAGAATAAAATGTCCAAAATATGGCAATAACCAAAAATCAGTGCAAAAATGCAGCAACAAGTGAAAATATTTCACGTGTTGCTGCATTTTTTCACAGATTTTTGCCTTTGTTTGGATTTAGTACACCTTTTTGGTTATTGCCATATTTTGGACATTTTTTTTCTCTCTTATTTATTCTTGGACATTTATCTCGAATTTGCACAATTTGTATTTTTTATAGAGTATCACAGTTATTTATTTTTATTTTTATAATTTATTCATATACAGATAAATAAAAATTCTTTGGCGTTCATTTTCAAACTATTACATATATCATTTTTAGCATCTCTCTGAAGGCACACAAGTTTTTATTATTTGACGTTTCACTGTCACTTATCACTTTACATTAGAATGCATTATTTATTATTTATTCATGCACATTGAACTTTATTTATTATTTATTTTATATATATATCCTTAGATGAGTATACAGTATACACTCTTCTCTAGCGTTTTTTGGTATACATTTGTTTTCCAATAAAACAGCGCCACCATCCCTTTTTAGTGTTTTGATTATTTTTGGCTCCACCTCGTGTAGTTTTTTTCAGGGAGGCTGCATTTCATTATCCTGAGTGCGGATACTTGTGTTTTTCTTATTAATACCTTTGGTACTGGACTATTGGAAGCATTCTTGTTTTCTATGTCGTTTTGTAGCTGCTGGTGATCAATGGGGAGCCAGTTTAAAGGATAATCACTCTGTGTTCAGAGCGTGTTTGACCCTTTTAGGTTTTAAGAAGGAGGTGAGCTTGCATTGCACCCGGTGAAGGGAGCACAAGTCACGGAGTGGAGTAGAGTTATTTGTGAAGTACGTTTCTTATGAAAAAGTTTTGTGTGCACCTTATATAAGAAAATTTGTACTCATGATATCACATATGGACTCTATATGAACTCTGTGCACTTATTGATTGTTTGGCACATTATTAATTGGCACTGACATTTTAACCACTTAAGGACCGAGCCTCTTTCTGAGATTTGGTGTTTACAAGTTAAAAACATTTTTTTTTGCTAGAAAATGACTTAGAACCACCAAACGTTATATATATATATATTTTTTATAACACTCTAGAGAATAAAATGGCTGTCGTTGCAATACTTTCTGTCACACCGTATTTGCGCAGCGGTCTTACAAGCACACTTTTTGAATAAAAAAATAAAACAACAGTAAAGTTAGCCCAATTATACTGCCTATGATAAGGCTTACCTGTAAGTAAAAAAAAAATATCTCCTAAACCTGTATGGTTTAGGAGATATTCCCCTCGCCATGAGCCGCTGACTGCAGTGGCGCATGCGCACAGGGGATTCTTGGCTGAAAGCCCGGCAGCCGCCAGACCCTGCCGGGAGGAAATCGCTTTAAAGAAACCCTTGCCCATTGGCTGAGACACCCCATTCATTCATAATTTATCCTTGCTATGCCCTTGTCTATCTAATGTCACCAGCTACAATGCCACCTAGTGACAGAAGAGAAAGGTGCAGCAATTCCAGAATTGTTCTAACAATTAGCCAGGACAATTACTACCTGGCAAACTAAGGGCTCTCTGATTCCTCCTGTATGGAAACTGTACTGCTGGCCCTACATAAATCCTGTATAATAATAAATAATAATAATAATGGGAAGCATGCCTTCCTTAAGCACTTGAGCATAGGGTTTTCTATGCAGGAGTTACTCTTCAATCTACTGGGCAGCTTTTCTGGCCATTCAACTAGTAGACTCTAGTTTCTGCCAGGGATCTGGCACTGTGACTTTTCAGCGCTTAAAGGGCTTCAACCCACTCTTCAAGCTGAAACGGCTGATGACCACCTACCTTGCATAGATACACTTCCCCAATTCAAACCCAGTGGAGCGGATGGCATACCCAATCACCTACTTCACCTGCCTAAAAAAGGGCATGTTCTGCAAAGGGTGGGTGGCCTTGAGCTTTTTGGAACAGGAAGGAAGGTTTATAGTTTACCAGGCCAGCTGCACTTAGGGAGTGGGGAGTTTATCCAAAGGAAAAGTTCACTAAAAGCAAACTTGTTCTTGAGAAAAAAAGTTAGATTCCAACTCCAGCCAAAACGTTTTCTTGGGCATCTCACAAAGGGAAGAAGATACAGCCAGTGATATTAACCTGACAGCGGTTTTATCCCTTCTCCACTCTATCCGAAACCAGTGGAGCTATAATTAGTTTAAAACAAAACCTTCAACATACACGTTATTAGGACATTCATAGCATGCTTGTCCTAATTACCGTATTTATCGGCGTATAACACGCACCGGCGTATAACACGCACCCCAAGTTTAGGAGGGCATTTTAAGGAAAAAAAGTTTAGGGGAAAAAAAAATTACATTTAAGCGTCATTTGCAGCTTGCCCAGCGTCATTTGCAGCCTTGCCCAGCGTCATTTGCAGCTTGCCCAGTGTCATTTGCAGCTTGCCCACGTTTAAATTTACCACCGCTGAGACATACCGCGCAAGCGCCTCTGAAAAAGACCGAGCGCCGCTGAAAAAGACAGAGCGCCAACGAAAAAGACCGAGCTGACTGTTCGGCTCGGCTCGCAGTCCGTTTTGTTTCGGGAGCGAGCGCAGGAAGGCGGGACTGCGAGCAGAGCCGAGCACCCGGCTCAGTCTTTTTCGGCGGCGCTCGTTCTTTTTCAGCGGCGCTTGTTCTTTTTCGGCAGCGCTCGTTTTTTTGGGCAGGGCTCGCTATTTTTTGGCGCCGCTCGATTTTTTTTGTCACTTTTTTGGGGGGGATCGACGTATAACACGCACCCGCGACTTTCCCCCGATTTTAAGGGGGAAAAGGTGCATGTTATACGCCGATAAATATGGTACTTGCCTCCTCCTTCATCTGGCAGTATTATTACCTTCAGGATAGTCAGTGGTGATGCAGAAACCACGCTGTCTTAGTTGCCTTGAATCTCACACCAAATTTAGCAATTTCAGGTAACACAACAAAAACTCTAATTTGCCTACCTAAATCATTTTTACATTGCTTTTTAAGGGCATATAAGGCTTTTGTTCAATGCACTAATAAATACCCTGTTCACGTTTTTCATTAGAGGCTGGTAAAAATGTGAAAAATTTTAAGATTCTTCTTTAAACTTTTTTTTTTTTTTACAGTGTACTTGTATTTTTTTAATTGTATTTCTCTCTGTGTGCACAGGGAGTGTGCAAAGAAAGAAATACCTTAACAGAAACTGAGAGAGGTTTGTTTACTATGAAACCTCATGTGATGTCATAGTTGGCATGTAGATCACATGACTGGAAACCAGGAAGACTGGAGCTGTGAGTGACTGAACTGAAAATCCTGTATGTAATGGCAGCGGACACATGTAACATACACAATAAGTGCACATCGAATAAAAAATAAAGCAATATATTCAAGCTCAACGTTTTTTTGGGGGGGTGCTAGGAAAGGTGATTTGGGATTGAAACTGTATAAAACAAATTCTGAAAGCCCCCCCCCCCCCCCCCCCCCCCCCCTAATGTCCTGTGGGAATTTGAACAGTTAGCAATGTTAGGAATTTTAAAATGTAATATCGCTAGTTTGGAACTCCTGAATGTCACACTCCCCAAGTCCATAACTTCATCTACATTAAAACTGTCCCTTTAAGTAGAAGACTGATTTAGTCGCTTAATTAGGCACACGTATCTTTACCAATTTAAACTCCCTTGGCTAGTCTCGGATACAGTAAACTTTTAACTAGAATTTCTCAAGACTTCTCTGAATTGAAGGTCACCAAACTATTGTGGTATGGTTGCATCAATGTCTTGAATATGAACATTTACCTGGTCTTCTTTATATCTTTAAGCCATCCCACTAAACCCACCCAAGCTGTTTTTTATTCATCTCTACTCCATAAACCATTATGTTTGTTTGGAGGAATGAAAAGCCTAGATTGAAATATTCCGTCATCACAAAGCCTAAGAATGAGGAGGGAATAGGGCTCCCAGTCTTTAAGATCTACCACAAAGCCTCCTTCATTAATCCAATTTCTGACTGGTTTTGTTGCCACACCGATAAGAGGGTGATGCAGTTAGAACAATATCTTAGCTCTACGGGTTTGAAAACTCTTTCTTGGCTGCCCCCTATTAAAGACCTCATCATGCTTCTCTCCCATATCTGCCACTACACCCCCCTAACAATCTATCAACACTTGGGCCATAGCATTGTTACCTTGTGGTTTTCTACGTAAATCCAAATAAATACTGTATCAAACCTGATCTGGGAAAAATAACTCACACAATTACTCCTTCAACAACCCCTTAATTTTGAGACCACTAAGGACCTCTTTCTCAGGCATCAGTGACAGTGTGCTGGACTCTTTGTCTTTATGGACTTATCTCCTGCAGGCCTGGCCCCCTCACCCCATTATTTGATAATCCTGTCTTCGACCAGTGTGCAGTGACTACAGGTGTATAAGCATTCTCCAGAGATTCTTGGCCTCCCCTTTATCAAATACTATCCATACACATGCAGCATCCTTGTGGAAACACCAACCACACAATCCACTGGCTGGCTCGTTTCTACACAACTCTCCAGTTCCATACATACACTGAAGGGACACATGCCACCATTTCTAAAACCTACACCATTCTCTTCTCTGCTTCTCAACTTTCTTCCTATGCAATTTCACAAATGTTCAAGCCAAGGGTCTTTAAGCTATGGGCCAGGGGCCAAGATTTTATCCCGCACACATCAACCCCACCAGTCTGTATCATAATACCCTCCTCCAATCTTCAGTGCAAATGTCCCCCCCTCCTCTGTGGTTGGTTGCTAGGACTGCTGGCATCCTAGTAACCAGTGATGTACTTGCCCTGTCCCAAGCAATTACAAAAGGAGCAGACTTCCATCCAGATTTGCTTAACCTCCACAGATCCTTATCGACATATGATGGGGAAATGGCATATTTCATACTTCCTTGTTAAAGTTGTTTCAAAATATCTAAGAATGCCTCCATTATCCTGGTTACCTTAGCTGACTTCATACCAAATAAAATGTCATTACAAACTGACCTTAAAAGGTCATGTTGCTCCAAGGGAAGTTGGCCAGGGTTGGCCATCCCCTTACACACAAATCTTATATACTAAAGCTAAAATGTGGAATATCTAGTCTCGTCTCCAGAGCTGCATCATGCATGTGTCTGGTCTGGTTATCTGTGCCAAGCGGGCGTGACTCGGTGGCGAAAAGGCATCTTTAGTTAAAGTGGATGTAAACCCAACATTTTTTATTTTTTTTGTTGATGTTATAATGTAGAGAATATGATTTCCTTTCATTTGAGCCCAGTCTTGCCACACAGATTTACTCGAGGCCAGAGCAATCCTCTTTTATTGTTCAGTTAGAGAAATCTTGACAAAGTCTGGGAAACTTTGTCAAAAACGCCCCCTTGCTGTGAGTGACAGGTGATTTACATATCATGCACTAGCCTGAGACAGACACATCCTGTGTAAAAAGTTCACAATTCACATCCCCCTCCCCTCCCCTCCAGCTCTCCCAGCTTTACTGTGTTTTGACTGGATGTTTCTCATCATGGGATGCAGTGAACAGTCAGCAGACTATAGTCTATAGACAGACAAGTGATTTAAGGGACATGTATGTAGTCAGAGCTGGGCAGAGTAGAACATCCAGTGATCTGATGATAACCTGTCTCAGGCTAGTGCATGAGATATGTAAATCACCTGTCACTCACAGCAAGGGGGCGTTTTTGACAAAGTTTTCAAGACTTTGTCTAGATTTCTCTAACTGAACAATAAAAGAGGATTGCTCAGGCCTTGAGTAAATCTGTGTGGCAAGACTGGGCTCAAATGAAAGGAAATCGTATTCTCTACATTATGACATAAAAAAAAAAAAAAAAATGGGTTTACATCCACTTTAAGTATTCTTGTTATATTTTCTAATATTGTTAAATTTGTTATCTGTCATTATGTAATTAAATGTTATACTTATAAGTATTTGTGTAATCTCTTTTTGCACTAAACTATCACGTAAACTTTATAAAATAACATAATGTCTGTGGAGTATCAGACACTGTAGCTTTTGACCAAAATAAATTGGAGGAGGCCCTATCTACATGGACCTGTTGGCTGAGTCATAGAGATTCTAATTTATTTAGGGTCATGGCTACCTCCTCAAGCTCCTGAGAGACCCTTCCCTGTCCTTTTCTTCCCAGTCGGTATCTTAATTTTGTCTTCCCCTTGGACGTTAGCGATTTATTCATAACTCTAAAAAGGGGTATACTGTATTTCATTGTATGACCGTTGTTTCTTGTGCCCCCACCTTCCATTTGTTCAACTGTGTAACTCTGCTCTGTATTGGACTATACTTTGTACCATATAAACTTGAATATAGACATATTTGAATTTATTTTTTCAGTTTGAAGTGGCTTAATTGCAGCTAGGGTAACGATTAATTCATAGTTGGTAAGGTTGAATAAAAACACTAGTCCATCCAATGATGTCATTGTTTTATTGAAAGCTGAAGTTTAGGTATGGCTAATTTCTACGCGGGAACGATCTCCCGCTTATCCAGCGTGGCCAAGTGACGTACAAAAATCATAGGCGCCACTGAGTCCAGGAGAAGGTGGGAATGACACTGTGGCCGCACTGGGCACTGGGAGATCCCTGCTCGCTCTGTGTAAATGGGTGGGCAGTGGAGCGGCTCTCCTATCCTGGCTCTCTCTCCCTGGTGCATGCAGCCTGCTGTCTCAAAGTGGTCATGGGCTACACTACACAGGTAAGGCTGTGCTGCAGGAGTATCAAGAGGTCACCTGCCACAGGGGGGTCAATGTATGTGTCAGGGGGGATCAATGTAGGTGTCAGGGGGGATCAGTGTAGGTGTCAGGGGGATCGGTGTATTTGTCAGGGGGATCAGTGTATGTTAAAGCGGAGGTCCACCCTAAAAAAAAAAAATACATAAAAACTCTCCTTTAAATACATTAAAAAACATTTGAAATTTATTTTATTTTTTTACTTTTTAACTGTTGTCAGGCAGATCTGCTACTTCCTATTCCGCTGTGATCTTCAGTCTTCTCCTCCTTGCGTTGGTTTCTGGGAAATGTAGGCGCAGTGTCTTCTGGGACCTGTGTGTGTCACAGAAGACAGCCGCCCATTCAGAAATCGGCGGGGGACTCACGCATGCGCAGTAGGAAACGGGCAGCGAAGCCGCAAGGCTCCTCTGCCTGTTTGCCTTAGTGAAGATGGCGGCGCCGGCACATGATACGAGGGACGGATCGGCCAACATCGCGGGCGCCCTGGACAGGTAAGTTCTTTATTAAAAATCAGAAGCTACAGTGTTTGTAGCTGCTGGCTTTTAAAAAAAAAATGTTTACGGCTGGAACACCGCTTTAAATACATGAAAGACAGTAGTTTCCCTTAAAGTCTTCTTTTCTATCTGCAGAATAAACACAAAATAAAACGATTGTGTAAACTGTCTGTATAGGAGAGTGCGATGAGCCCTCCTGTGGTCACTGACAGTATGGCAGAGGCATCTAAAGTCTAGGACTCATCTATAAGCAAATTGCTCTGTCCATTCTTTATCCTAAGTGATAGGTTGTACAACACAATTGTATGCTATGTTTTTTCTTTGACAAAACGTTTGGTATTTTAAAAACTTGGTGCTGAAAATAATGATTATTATGGCACATAACGATCAATATAATTTAGTGACTTGAGCACTTAGGTCCCATTCACACAGGCAGCCAGGGGGCAGTTAAAGTAGGTGGTTTAGACACACAGCTGCAATGCTTTACTTCGCTGTCGCAGCAAGAATTAAACCACATATCGCATTTGGTAGGCAGTACTGAAACCAAAAGCGACTAATTCAAGTGAATTGGGCTGTGCTGCAGCCACTTGCAATGCATGTGGTTTCAACAGGGTGTCTTAGCATTTTCAGGGTTAAAACAGGCGGTAAGGAATTTACACATTTGGGTAGATTTACTAAACCCGGAGCACTCAGAATCTGGTGCAGCTGTGCATTGTAGCCAATCAACTTCTAAAGTTAAGCTGGCCATACACGGGTCGAATTTTGAAAGAACTTTCTTTCGAAAATCTTATCCAAGAATTTTCATATGAATTTTGCACCATTAGTGGGCTGCAGCAACGGACGATTTTCGTGCGGCCATCGAATTAAAAAAATCCGACATGTTGGAAATTTTTTTAAGAAACAAACGATTTTCGAACCAATGATGGGAGAATCGTGCGAGAAATGTAATTGAAAAAAAAAATGCGCATGTGCAAGAAAAGAAGATTCCCGGAAAGAAAAGAAGATTCCCAGACAAGAAAATTCTTTTCTGTAGGAACATGAGGTGAAATTGAAGGTTTGGTTGGTCGAATTTCGAAATCAATGGTGGCATCATCGAATCACAAAATGCACAAATTTTCTGATTTTCAAAAGAAAGATCTTTCGAAATTCGACCCGTGTATGGCCAGCTTTAGCTTGTTCTATTAAGCTTTGGCAATAAATCCTGGACGCTAATTGGTTTCTATGCAGAGTTTCACCAGAATTTGCACTTTCTAGTTTTAGTAAATAAACCCCACTGGGTTTAATTTACCAAAGGCAAATAGACTGTGCCCTCTGCAAGAGCAGTTGCTCCAGAGCTTAGTAAATGAGCAGAAGCTCATCTTACAATCATGTCCAAGAAAAAATGCAGTTTTTTTATTTTCCTTGCACACGATTGGGTATTTTCTGCAAAGTGAGGCTTTACCTCATTCACTAAACTCTGGAGCAACTGCAATTTGCAAAGTACACAGTCTACTTGCATTTACTAAATCACCCCCATTTCCTCATCACCACCTTTGAAATACCCTCTGAAAAACAATACATCAGAGGGGTGGCAAGGCAACTGTACGTCAGAACCCTTAGAACCCTCAATGAGACCTCAGTGGGCTACACTATATTGTCAAAAGTATTGGAACACCTGCCTTTACAGGTATATGATTTTTTTTTTGTAAATTACTTTTTATTAAAGCTGGAGTAAACCCGCTGAAACTTTTTTTAACACACCTGTAAGGGAAAAGACATAATGAGCTCGTATGCACCGCATACGAGCTCATTATAAAAATACTTACCTTAGAACGAGGCGTCGGTGATTCACCTGGTCCATGCCGAGGTAGCTGACATGTTGCCTCGGCGTGTCTTCCGGGTATCATGACTCCATCGCTGTGAGTGGCTGGAGCCGCGATGTCGTCACTAATATGTTGGAAATGGAAGCAGGCTTTTCAGCATTTTTGTGGCAATCTCAGGATATTCTGCCTTGGCTCTAATCCAGAACGTAAGGAGATTTTGAATTGTCTCCAACATACTTTTAAGGCCATCATCATTTGCGATCTCAAGCAATTGATCCTCTTCTAGCAAGGACAAAGTGGATTCACTTGGCTTATTTACAAATGATATTCTGTATTTGTCGCTGCTCCCCAGCTCTAGCATCACTGCCTCAGCTTCACCTCATCAGGCATGAGATACTCATAAGAAGCATGCACCCTAGATCCCTTGCAATGCACAGTTTACAGTAGGGTTTGCACTCCTATGAGAATCTAATGCCACATCTGATCTGACAGGAGGCTGTAATGCACGCAATGGGGAGCGACTGTAAATACAGATGAAGCTTACCCGCTGCTCACCTACTGCTGTGTGGCCCGGTCCCTAACAGGCCACAGACCGGTACCAGTCCGGGGCCCGAGAGTTGGAGACCTCTGATCTAGGGGGTGTTGGCATTTATTGGGTTGTTTCAAACTGTCATGTTCCATTCAGTACGCCCATTAATTACAACGCTGAAGCTTTGAACACAGTGACAAGCAGTATTGTATATGAATCAGCCAGTAAGTTGGACTTGCAAATAGGTCTTCCATGAGGCAAACAAGCAATATCCAGTAGTTTAGTAATTTATCATGAATGGATATGCCAGCAAGATATTTAGTTATCAATCTAGCTTGTAATGGTGAAACAATCACAGCAAAACAAACAGCCAGACAGTAGATTATCACCACAGCAGGTATGTAGATGGCCATTAGCAAACAGGCTGGCAGTGTCAATATTATACTCAAAATACATGAGTATCCACCAAAGGTTGAGAAGTAGTCCTCATGGTAGTTCAATGCAACAAAAGCATGATAACAAAGACGTGTCTAAAGACAGGTCGAAACAGCATCAATGTAGATAAGCCTTTCTCAACTTTTTTTCCCCAGAGCAACCCTTGAAATCATTTTATATCCAATTTTATATTGATAGCACGATTAGTAAGTTGTAGTTATAAAAAGAAATAAAAGAATAAGGATGTAGGTGGGACCTGCATGGAAGGGACCACACACATGTAGGGTTATTGCACTAAATACTGTAAGTTTATAGTAACAATTTTGAGTTGTAGGAATTACAGTAGATGAATGTTATGGCATAATGGTGAACAGCACCATATCAACACTGGTATGGTTTGCAATGAGGATGCCCTCTGTTGGAGAGGTGGTGGTAATTTCTATAATTAGGTGGCATTGGCCCACTTAATAGGGGATACCTGGAAGGCTCCTCAGCATCAGTGTACCTTACTCTGTCCCTACTCTTCAGAAACCTTTCCCTGCGCTAAGTACTGTCTCTA
This sequence comes from Lithobates sylvaticus, assembly GCA_028564925.1. NCBI lineage: Eukaryota > Metazoa > Chordata > Amphibia > Anura > Ranidae > Lithobates > Lithobates sylvaticus. The sequence continues at coordinate 60,106,719 of CM053036.1, read as the reverse complement.
ACCAGTGGGTTCCCCACCCCTGACCGACCACTTCCTCAAAGCGTGCCCAAATGTTATGGAATCCCTTATTTAAAGACTCCCTCGTTAAGATGGTTACCTGAACTCTTGTTGGGAATTCAATATCATATCAGATACCTACCTTCCCTCAATAGGCCTAATGGAGTTTCTAAGGTGGTGGTCTCCAAACTGCAGCCTGAGGGCTGGATGCAGCCCTTTGCTTGTCTTTATCCGGCCCTTGGGGCACTTGTTCTGCGGGCTGCGCTTTGTACAGAGTGCAGGACTCAGGGCGGGTGCGCTGTGTACGGAGTGCAGGGCTCAGGGGGTGCGCTGTGAATGGAATGCAGGGCTCAGGGGGTGCGCTGTGTATGGAGTACAGGGCTCGGGGGTGCGCAGGTTACATCTGCGTACATCACCCCCTCAAATTTAAAATGTAAAAACACCCACAAAAAATTGTAATCCCTTCAAGAATATTTATTGCACAAATTTCACAGCCCCCCATCACAGTGCCCCTTGCAGTCTGCCCCCCCCCCATCTCTCTAATCACAGTGCCCCCTTTTACTCTCTGCATCCACTGCACAGTCTTACCTTTGGCATAAACAGATAGCTAATACTATTAGCAATAGCAATGTGTTTGAGTTTAAGTAAGAGACTGCAGACGTATTACAGGAGACATGATACAAGAGATGGTCAGAGACTGCAGACATACTACAAGAGATGGTTAGAGACTTAGGACATGATACAGGAGATGGTCAGAGACTGCAGACATACTACAGGAGATGGTCATAGACTACACTGGGGGAGCCAGGGAGCACGGGGGGGGGGGACCAGAGAGAACAGGGGGGTGGAGAGCACTGGTGGGTGGAAAGCGCTGGGAGGAGTCAGGAAGCATGGGGTTCCACAGAGAGAACAGGGGGGTGGAGAGCACTGGGTGGGAGCCGGAGGGAACAGGAGGGAGCCAGGGGGCATGGGGGGCGGTCTGGTGAGAACAGGGGGTGGAGAGCACTGGGGAGCTGGAGAGAACAGGGGGGAGCCAGGGAGCACAGGGGGCGAAGAACACTGGGGGGTGCCAGGGAGTACAGGGGTAGCCCAGAGAGAACAGGGGCGCGGAGAGAACTGGGGTGAGCCAGAGAGCACGGGGGGCAGAGAGAACACGGGAAGGAGAGCAGTGGGGGAGCTGAAGGGCACTGGGGGGAGCCAGGGAGCACAGGGAGGGGCCCTGGAGAGAACAAGTGGGCAGAGAGCACTGGGGGAGCTGAATGGCACTGGGGGGTGGGGAGCCAGGGAGCACAGGGGGGGGCTGCAGAGAACAGGGTGGTGGAGTGCACTGGGGGAGTCAGGAAGCACAGGGGGGCCCAGAGAGGACAGGGGGGTGGGGCAGAAAAAGAAGTTGGATAGACAGAGCGACAGCTGCATAAAGAGGAATTGGTATTTATATTTTTCTCCTGCAGCCGCTAAATGCCCGATTCTCCTCCTCTCTCTCCCGCAGGCATTCAGTGGCTGCAGGAGGAATATAAAAAGATCAATTCCTCTATATGCAGCTGTCTCGTCACTCCTCCTATCCAGGCACACAGGGAGGCTGCACGGGCACTCACTTTCTTCCCAGTCCGGCAGGTGGCATCAGGCGATGGGATCAACGAACTCCTTCTCTTTCACGGTCATGGGGCAGCTGGGTAGTTTCCCCCCCCCGGCTGCTGAACCAAATAAGCGTGCCGCGTGAAGGGCGCTGGCTGAAAGAGCCCAGTTACTGCAGCTGCTTTGGGCCCCACATGGACATGCGGGCCGGAGGTGCCTGCTGACACCCCCCAATATTTGGCACACGGGGCGGACCGCCCCTTCTGTTGGTATGCCACTGGTCAGGATGTCTTGCCTGCCCTCCTCCTTCCCCCCTCTCCACACGCCAAATGGTCACTGGCCCCCCTTTAGTGGGAACAGCTTGAGTTCCAGCAGGCTGTGGGTCCCTTCCTTGGATGCGCCCTCGGACCAGGGCCGAATCGACTGACCAGTCAGTCCGCCCCTGCCTGAGGGATCCCCGTGGAATCTGTAGTAGGCACCACTACTACAATGATTGCTGATAGCTTCTGGGTTCTGTGCCATGCGACTGCCCTGCTGATTACTGAACACAGGTCACTTGCATGGCATGGGTGCCATTCAAGGAAAATTGCATTTTTGCAATGAATGCAAAATGTTCTCTGAATGGATGAGGTGGAGATTGTGAGGTCACCACCCTGCCTCTCCACTTCATCCAATCAGAGAACGCTTTGCATTGATTGAGAGTTTCAGTCCAAATGACAACAACTGTTAGGAGGGGCAGAATGGCCTTTTTGTGCTCAAGCGGGAAGATTTCCAGAGAAGTTGCGAGCCCTATGCTTTCCTTCCTTGTCAGGAAACTGTCCCAACTGCTAGTTCTGTCCCTAACAGGCATGGTACCTGTCCCTACTCTACTCACTCGCAAAATGTGCAACAAACCTGGGAGCCAAGGCCTTAAATAGGCTCTGCCTGACCCAAGATGGCTGCTGGAGTTACATGGGGCGGAAGCATCCAATTGGATAAATTCCCCAGGAAACCATAGAGGAACCATGTTCCTCCAGACTTCCTCTTCAACTGCAGTGCCGCTGCGGAGAGCAACACCTACACTGGAGAAAGTAGACTGAACCTTCCTACAGCCTTTTTCCTCTTTAATCGTAAATGATTTTCATATATGAAAAAGCAGAGGAATAATAATAATAATAATGATATAATAAAATACATGTTCATAGTAAAATTTTATGGAATTTATGCTTATGGTCTTTTTTTCTCCTTTCATTTTAAATTATTTTAATATATGCAGGGCTGTTGAGGTCAGTTTTTTATTTATTTTTTTGTACAATAATAAAGATTCATCTATCTCTTTGATTTACTATATACATGTGATACTGCTAGCTTTTCTTTATTTATTTTTTCTCGATTTCATAACCTGGTAGTCACATATTTCAATGAATGCATGCTATCACATATTGTAATTAATAAATTAATTTCATATAAAAAAAAAAAAAAACAGAGGACTCACTCCAGACCAAAACCCTTATGCCACGTACACACGGTCAGACTTTCCAGGAGAAAAGGTCAGACGGAATCTTTTCATCGGATATTCTGATCGTGTGTGTGCCTCATCTGACTTTTTTTTTTCGAAAATTCTGACAGACCTAGAAATAGAACATGTTTTAAATATTTCCGACGGAACCAATTCCTATCGGGAAAACCGCTTGTCTGTATGCTGTTTCGACGGACCAAAAACAATGCATGCTCTGAAGCAAGTACGAGACGGCAGCTCCTGGCTATTGAACTTCCTTTTTCTAGTCCCATCGTACGTGTTGTACGTCACCGTGTTCTAGATGGTCGAACTTTGGTGTGATCGTGTGTAGGCAAGACTGTTTCAGCAGAACTCCATCGGAAAAACCTTCAGAGTTTATTCCGACAAGAAAACGGGTCGTGTGTACAGGGCATTACTCCCTCTCTCCATACCAGTTGGAATTGTCATTGCTCACTGTGTCTGGGAAGATTGTTGGCCCTGGTGGCCATTGTGAACAAGACTTGGAAAATCCAAAATTATGGGTTGTCACTGAATCAGCAAAAGGGGGGAGATCTTCCGGTGAAGACACTTGTTCTGGTGACAACTGTCTAAAGCTGGTCATGTCCTATTCCATCTGATCGTACAATCTCCTTTATATTTACCAAAACTCCCATGTAATATAGGGGCAAACCTAAACAATCCTATTAATTAGTATCAAATCAGGCTCTATACTAAATATTTGATGGTAGATCTAAAGCAGATTGCATAATCACTGTTGTATAATGTATGGCAAGAACGATTTGCCTCTCACTGTACAGTATCTACAGGATATGAAATTGGAGAGTGGATCCTTGCTAACTTTATAGGTCTGAATAAGTACATTCCTTACACAATACACACTCACCGGACACTTTATTAGGTACACCTGTTCAATTGCTTATTAACACAAATTGCTAATCATCCAATCACCATCATCCGAATATCCATCAGGACCTGGTGTTATATTTATTTTTAATTCTTTAATAGCGTTAGCTATGTCTGCTGCCATGATAGGTTCTTCCAGTAAACTTTTTTGGGCATGGGATAGTTTTGGTAGGTTTATGCGAGAGAAGAAGGTGTCAGCTTCGTTTGAATCAAAGTCATTTGTTGACGCATACAAAGAGGCTAGATGGGAGTGAAATTTGTGAACAATTTTAATAGGGTTACTAGTGTATACATCTTTTGATAGTTTCAAGCGGATTGGTTTGAATGATTTATTTAAGATTTAAGAGTTAAGATTGGAGACTTGTCCAAAAATGGGAGGAGGACTTGATTGGAATCACCACACATTATAATTGTTCCTAATTTGTGAGCGGTTACAACCTGCAGAAGGTGCGATAAAAATGGTGTTGGTTGTTTGTTGGGCGCATAATATGAGATGACAGTAATTGCTGTATCCATTATATGCCCAGTAAGGATTAAGTAACGCCCTTCCCACATTTTAACATTCCAAACAAAAAGGGTTTACGTGTTTCTGCAAACAAGCCTTATTGTCATCAATTAAAACCTTCTGAACAAATCCTTCCAGTGCCGAACTCTTAACGCCACAGGTCTGGAGTGCAAAGCTAATGGTGGTAACTTGACTTACCATTAGGAGAAAAAGTCAGCACTCATCCAGTCCAACCTCAAGATTTAATGAGGTCATATTGCAGAAGCAATGACAAGAGATGTGACAACAATATAACACACTGGCTGTCATTGCCTCTGCAATAAAACTTCATTAAATTCTTGAAGTTGGACAGGGTGACTTTCTCGTGAAGCGGTATTAAACTCAGTATGCCAACTTTTCCCCCTGTGCAGTCATAATGTACACACTTCTTGTTTATACCTTCAAAGTACGTCAAACCTTTGCTGTTCTTGAGATATGCCTTTATATCATCAACATCAACAGTGACGTCACTTGCGCATGTTTATTTTATACTTATTTTATGGCACACTGGCCATGCCATGGTTTACAGAGTGCCTTTCTGGGGTAATGTAATGCTCCATTTCTGGCATAGGCGCTTAATCTTGCGAGTCTCCATAAGACCTCACTTCTCTTGGCTTTTGGGACATATACAGAAGAAAATATCCAAGATAGCACCGGCTTCTTTGGGAGCATGGAATAAAGGATGATACCACCAAACACAGTAGGCATAACAATAGAGGCTCTCTACTAATGATAGGGTGAAGTTTGGGAATGATGTTATGACTTTTTTTTGTGGTGATGGACTGCAGAGTTTAATACATTTATAATAGCAATTAAAACTCTGCACTCATGCTCATGTGTGGAATTAAAACACATTTTTTTTTTTGCAATTACAGCTGGACATTGGATGTCACTTGAAACTTGGAGTGTCCCCATACTCAGGAGGCCTAGCAGAATGTGTTTTGATGTGTAATTATAGGTATTCCTATGATGTGTGCGAGAAATAACTTCTTAAAATGTCAATTTGTGACAAAAAATAAATAAAATCATAATTTTCCAAAATATTGTGACAAAAAAATGCAACTTCAATAAACTCAGCATGCCTCTTCCTAAATACATTGGACTGTTTACTTTTTAAATAGGGGTCATTTGGGGGTATTTGTACTATCCTAGCATTTTAGGGCCTGAAATGAAATGAGACGTCACTACATCAGGACTGATCAATTTTTAAATATACAGATATATACCATAGATTGTAGACTCTATAACTTTCATACAGACTAAATAATATCCACTGATTTGGGTTATTTCCACCAAAGAAATGTAGCAGAATACAATTTACGAAGAACAATTGTTTATTTGCTAAATTTTATAACAGAAACTAAGAAAAAAAATGTTTTCTTTTTTTTTCTTTTCTTCATTTATATAGCAATAAAAAAAAACTGTGGTGATTAAATACCACCAAAAGAAAGTTCTATCTGTTTCAAACAATGATACAAATGTCATTTGAGTACTGAGTAAATGTCTTTCAAATATTGACAGCTCTGAAAACTGGCTTGTGCAGGAAGGAGGTGAAGGTGTCCGGTCTTGAGGTGGTTAAATACTGTACACGTGGATTTGCGACAATTTGGTCAGAGCCCATGACAGCAGGATACAAGCGATTTTTTTTGCATTTGGACCATGAAATACATTTTGTATATCACGTGAGAAGCAGTTTGATGTGTTGGTATTGTTGCAATACCTCCTGGTGTGTCTGTGTGTATATATATATATATATATATATATATATATATTAGCAGGTAGAGCCTGTGCCACTGTTTAAAATGGTGATTTATGCCAGATTTTGTAGGAAGCAAGCATACTAACATCACAGTTGTGTGCTGGCTCTTATGAGAGCCAGAGTTAGAGTTTAGGGCCCCAACCTCCCGAGGGGGTCGGTGTGTGAAGGGAACCTTGAGAGGTGCTGGTGTGCACCATGGTTTCCAGGTCAGGACAGGCCAAGGCCCGAGCCTGAGAGATTGCAGTGTCCATGATGGACAGAGCAACTAGGAAGCTGTAGAGAGAGTTCATGAGGGACAGAACAGCTAGGAAGCTATAAGGAAAAATGCAGAGCTGAGATGCAGCGTCTGTGCATAAACACTGGGACGTGTTTCATGGTCAGGAGGACCAAAAAGGTAAAAGGTACTGATATTCAGGAGGGACCCTGAAGAAGTTGAAGCCGTAAAGCTGCCGCAAGAGAGCCAGGAAGCTGAATGTTTTGTTTGATTGCAATCCAGTCACGCAGACAGCGAGGCAGACATGACTATCAAAGAGGAATAATTTCCTTGAACCAGCTGACTAGCTTGGAAGTCTGTGGAACCAACGGATTAAATAAATAAGGTAAGTATTCCTGTGCCTTACTAAATAATAAAATTTAATTTCTTCATAAATGATGACCAAAATTTATTCTGCTACTGTGTTTCCCCCAAAAATAAGAACTACTGTTATTTTTCAGGAGGGCTGTAATATAAGCCCTACCCCGAAAATAAGCCCTAGTTTAAAATGCTTGTAAAATCCTATAATCCACTCTATTACAGTAGTATATAATGTACAATGGGGGTTATTTACAAAAGGCAAATCCACTTTGCACTACAAGTGCAAAGTGCACTTGAAATTGCACTGAAAGTGCACTTGAAAGTGCAGTCGCAGTAGATCTGAGGGGGGCATGCAAGGAAAATAACAAAACAGCATTTTAGCTTGCATATGATTGGATGATAAAATCAACAGAGCTTCCCCTGATTTCAGATCTTTCCCTCAGATCTATAGCGATCTACAGCGACTGCACTTCCAAGTGAACTTTGCACTTGTAGTTTGCACTTGTAGTGCAAAGTGGATTTGCCTTTCGTAAATAACCCCCATTGTGTGTGTTTCTGTAATATAATTGTGCCAAATACCTTCATTATAGCGCAGCTTAGCGCTCAGATGACCTCCCGCTGCTTTCCTCCTCTTCTCCCAGCTGTCAGTGGTGGATCTCTGCCCCTCCCTCTGCAGTGCTCGGAGGGGGGAAGAGAGCTTGGGCGGGTCACAGAAATGCCCAGCGTCGCTATAATGAAGGTATTTGGCACAATTATATTACAGAAACACATTCATCGGGGGTTATTTACGAAAGACAAATCCACTTTGCACTACAAGTGCAACGTACAAGTGCAAAGTGCACTTGAAGTTGCACTGAAAGTGCACTTGGAAGTGCAGTCGCTGTAGATCCGAGGGGGACATGCAAGGAAAATAAAAAACAGCATTTTAGCTTGCACATGATTGGATGATAAAATCAGCAGAGCTTCCTCTCATTTCAGGTCTACCCCTCAGATTTACAACGACTGCACTTCCAAGGGCACTTTCAGAGCAATTTCAAGTGCACTTTGCACTTTTAGTTTGCACTTGTAGTGCAAAGTGGATTTGCCTTTCGTAAATAACCCCCACTGTACATTATATACTACTGTAATAGAGTGGATTATAGGATTTTACAAGCATTTTAACTCTGTTCACACTAGGGACAGGCAGGGAGAGGGGGAGAGAAGACAGCACATTACATGGTAAGACCTACCCCGAAAATAAGCCCTATTGTGTCTTTTGTTGCCAAAATTAATATAAGAAACAGGGTTATTTTCAGGGAAACATTGTACATGAACTATGGTATATATTTACTGAAATGTTTATTTTCTTATTTTTTGAAAACTACTAGTGGCGTCGATCAGCAAATTATAACGGGAGTGCGGCTGGCAATCTGACACTAACTGACGTTGGGTGGGAACTGACTTACTGCCACTGGCATCACCAGTGAAATTAATACAGTGATCAGTGATAATACTATACACGGTCACTTTACTTATGACACTGGCTGGGAAGGGGTTAACATCAGGGGCTATCCAACTTACCATGGATTCAACACAAATCTTGGCCCCAAGCCTACACTTCGCATCAGGGGCGATTAAAGGGGGTAAATGTGTTCCTAACTATGTGTACAGTGTGCTGCTTTTACTAGTTGATGTCTAAGTTTTTCATCCATGAGAAACACAGAGATTGTTCCCTGTGTACAGAGCACTGTGTTGTATGTCAAATCATGGGGAACGACTTAGTTCGTAGTCGTATAAGTGTGAAAGGGGCCTTATACTTTTCAGAGGTCCGATATTGTTCTATGTACAATCCATGTTATATTGATTGCATGTAATATTCTCATTTTCTGAGATTGTGGATTTGGGGTTTTCATGAGCTGTAAGCCATAATCATCACAATTATGACAAATCACGGCTTGAACTATCTTGCTTTGCATGTAATGAGTCTATCTCATATATTAGTTTCACCTTTTAAGTTGTATTAGTGAAATAAATGAACTTTTGCACTATATTCTAATTTTTCCAGTATCACCTGTATATTGCAGTTTACCAATTCTTAGATATGATGGCTGCATTAGTTTTATTTTTTAGGCTTTCTTGCCTTTATTTTCCTCTGGTGATCCAGACAGTAAATTTGTTATTTTTTCAACAGAACCAGCTGTCTTGCAGATGTAGCAGAGTGTTAAAACAAACCATTAATCCCCAACAGGGTGCTTACAATGATCAGCTTTAATTTATTCATGTAACCTTTATCCCAAAAGGAAAAAAAACAGTTAGCTGTAACCCCAAATTAACAATGCTGCTGTCCAAAGGTGACCCCATGTGCTCCTTCATCCAGAGTGGGGGCGCTCTAATACAAGAGGTGTGTTACTGGCCAGATCACCAGGTGAAAACAGAGGGGGGGGAAAGCCTAAATAAAAAAGAAAACTAATACAGGCACCACATCTATTGATTGGTAAGGTGCAATATATTCGATTTTCGGTTTTGGGTTTATTAGCTTTTTTTTCATTTCCACTATTGGGCTGTAGGGTGTCACGATTATCAGTAGGGCAGGGATCACTGGCAGTAGATGTAATTATGTCTATTATGTAAATTTCCCTACACATGTATTGACAAGCTGATTAAAAAATGCTGTCATTTAAACTTCACTCCCCCTCGTCAATATTTTATTCTTACCCAGCCCCCCACATCACCAATTGCTCGGTCATCCGTTGCCACGTTGATTGACCATCAGAGAGTGTCATGCGCATTGCGTCCGTTGTTTGTAAGCATTTATTTGGCTGATTGGCTTCCCTTAATAAACCTTGGGTAATGCCCTAGGCGTTTGCGCACCCTGTGTGTTCTTTTGCAGTTCTTAGTTCCCCGCTGACAGTTGAATGTAAAAAAATAATTGCAAGCAAAAAAAATTGTGAAAAAAAAAAAAATACGGCATGAGGTCCCCTCCAAATCCATACCAAACCCTTATCTGAGCATGCAGGCTCTGCCCCACCCCAAAGCACCTTGTGCCCCCCTGCCCCAAAGCACTCCCCCCCATGTTGAAAGCATGTGTCCTGGTATGGTTCAGGAGGGGGGGCTCTCGCTCATCCCCCTCCCTTTTCTGACCTGCCAGGCTGCATGCTGGGATAAGGGTCCGTATGGATTTGGGGGGGCCATGCCACTTTTTTCTGGCTTTTCTGGTTCCCCTCCAGATCCATACCAGACCCTTATCCCAGCATTCAAAATGCGACAGCGATGAAAGCTGAAAAATGGCTTGGTCAGGAAGGGGGTGTTCGTGCCTGGTAGGCAAGTGGTTAAAGATGCAGCGGCCGGCTTCCCGGACGCCTCTAGCAACCAGCTACATACGGTGCTTTAACTGCTTCCCAACCGGCGCACGACGATATACGTAGACAGAATGGCACGGACAGTCATAAGGGCGTATAAATACGTCCCCTTTAAGATGCTGCCGCGCCATCGTCACCCCCGTGAGGCCGGTCCCCATCGTGACCCCCGTGACACCCGCGATCGTCTCACGAGAAGGCTGATCGGGGAGATGCGGAAATAAACAGCATCTCCCCGTTCTGCCTTGCAACTAGTGAAGCCGATCTCTGCTCCCTGTGATTGGAGCAGAGATCAGCATTCACTAGCTGACAGCCACCCCCGCCCCCCCCACAGTAAGAAACACACCGCTAGGCATACTTAACCCCTACACTGCCACCTAGTGGTTAACCCCTTCACTGCCAGTGTCATTCACACAGGAAATCAATGCATTTAAATAGCATTGATTGCTGTATAAATGACAATGGTCCCAAAAATGTGTCAAAAATGTCCGATGTGTCCGCCATAATGTCGCAGTCACAATAAAAATCGCTGATCGCCGTCATTACTAATAAAAAAAAAATATTTATAAAAATTCTATAAAACTATCCCCTATCTTGTAAACGCTATAACTTCTGCGCAAACCAATCAATAATCGCTTATTGCGATTTTTTTTTTAACCAAAACTATGTAGAAGAATACGTATCAACCTAAACTGAGGAAAAAAAACGTTTTTTTATATATTTTTGGGGGATATTTATTATAGCAAAAAAGAATGCAATTTTTTTTTTTCAAAATTGTCGCTCTTTTTTGTTTATAGCGCAAAAAAATAAAAACCGCAGGGGCGATCAAATACCACCAAAAGAAATCTCTATTTGTGGGAAAAAAAGGACGTCAATTTTGTTTGGGAGCCACGTCGCACGACCGCGCAATTGTCAGTTAAAGCGACGCAGTGCCGAATCGCAAAAAGGGGCCTGGTCCTTTGGTTGCAAATTGGTCCGGTCTGAAAGTGGTTACAGGAAAAAAAAAACACAAAATGCATCAAAAACGCTTGTATCTCTGGTGCGACTCCATTGAAGTCTATTACACGCAAAACGCAATCTGCTGCGTAAAAAAAATTCCCGACCCTTTCCAAAAAGGCACCGGCCGAAAAAGGTATAGATGTAAACATGTACCATAGGAAACTATGTTAAATGTACTGTTGTGCGTTTCTGCAAAACGCACCAAAAAGCACATAGGTGTGAACGTAGGGTAAATGTATTCTAGCAATCAGTGCAGGAATCTCAATGGGCGGAAATGGTTAAAAAAAAATTTTTGGGTAGAAGTTTCTCTTCTCCTGTACCTGATCCCATCACTTAATAATGTAAATTGGATCTCGGAGGCGGGCATGTGCCATACATGCATAATGCTATAAAAAGATGCTTACACCAAGGTTTTTGGAAGGGATCCAGGCAGGGAACATCAGCCAAGACATTTTTAAGCAATGAGCTAATTAGTAATGACAGAGGCTGATGTTACTCTTATTTTTATAACCCTTTATGTAATAAGTACGAGCGATGTGAAGATCCACTACAACAACGTCCCACTTTTCAAGAAAGACCTCTGATTGGCTGCGTTTAACTGCCCTTTGCATGCTTTTTTTTTCTTTTTCCTTGTTGAAGATAGGCCAGTATCTTACAATGAAGACATTTTATTAGCATTTAAAGGGTACATATCAGTAACTTTTGCAGCCAGCACAAATAAATTCCTGACCTATCGCAACATAAAGCAATAGGTTCATTTTTTAGAGAAGCTCCACCTTGTATCATTAACCCCTTACCGCCCGCCCCAGCGTCCCTTATAAAAGGTTCTGAATGCCTGGGGGTCAGGAAGGATCGGCAATCATGTGATCACTGTGATTGGTTGTCACAGTGGCCACATGATCAGTCATTAGTGAGGACTAGGAGCTGTCTTTGGTAGCTTGGTTTCTGTGCTGAGAGCGGGCAGTGAGGTTGTCAAGAGACACACAGAGCGGGGCTCAGGAGCGAGCACACACCAGTGCCCCAATAGCAAGCAGCTCGTTATAGGGGCACTCAGCGGGAGGGGGGGGGGGGGGGGCAAGGAGCAATGGCAGGGGACCTGAGAAAAGGAGGATCGGGGCTGCTCTGTGCAAAACCATTACACAGAGCAGGTAAGTATAACGTTTGTTATTAAAAAAATAAATAAAAAAATTAGCCTTTACAATCACTTTAACCACTTGCCTACAGGGCACTTACACCCCCTTCCTGCACAAGCCATTTTTCAGCTTTCAGCGCTTTCACACTTTAAATGACAATTGCGCAGCCATGCTACACTGTACCCAAACAAATTTTTTATCATTTTCTTCACACACTAATTTTCATATCTCACACACAAATAGAGCTTTCTTTTGGTGGTATTTAATCACTGCTGGGTTTTTTATTTTTTACAAAAAAAAAGACCTAAAATTTTGAAAAAAATTATGTTTTTTACTTTTTTTCTGTCAGTAAATCTTGTAACTAAGTCATTTTTCGCCTTCACTGATGTGCACTGATAAGGTGGCACTGAAGGCCACTGATAGGCTGAACTGGTGGGCATTTATGAGGCACTAATATGCCGCACTGATATGTGGCACTGATGAGCACTGTTAGGCGGCACTGAAAGGGCAATAATAGGCGTCACGAATAGGCGGTACTGATGGGCACTGATGGGCATTGGGTGGCACTGATGGGCGACACTGGACATTGATTGACAGCAGTGATGGGCTTTGATGGGCACCACTGATAGGCGACACTGATTGCCAGCACTGACTGGCATCGCTAATGGGCACTGATTGGTGGCACTTGTGGGCAGTGGTGGGCACTGATTGCTGACACTGGTGGGCACTGGTCGCTGGCATTGGTGAACATTGGTAGGCACTGTATGGTGACACTATTTTTCACTATTGTAATCAGGGCACTGATCCCCCTGCGTGGAGATGCCGCTGATCGGCTCTCCTCGCCACACACTTAGTTTACATGTGACCGGCTGTGATTGGACACAGCCCATCATATGTTTAAAGAGCCGCGGATTCTCTTTCCACAGATCAGGGTCACGCCGTGTCCTTGCAACACGGTGCGGGCGCGATTGCCGCGCTGCGTGCCCCCACGCGAGGGCAGCCGTTCTGGGACGCCGTCATAAGACGGCGTCCCAGAACAAGAGCTGCACCACCCCGCTGTCATTTGACAGTGGGCGGGTGGCAACTAGTTAACCACAAAAGACGGCTACCGCACAGGCTTACTTTGCCACAAGGGTGACCATGAAGCCCTTAGGACTCATAGATCAGGGTAAAGAGCCAATCACAGCAGCCCTTTACCACGTGATCAGCTGTGTCCAATGACAGCTGATCACAAATGTAAACACAAGCCAGAGTAGAGCCAATAACTGGCTTGTGTTAAAGGAACATCAGCACTGATAATAAGGGCACTGATTATTGTGTCCTGCTTATTAGTGCAGTCCGAACAGTGCCCAGCAGTGCTGCCAATCAGTGCCCACCTGTGCCTCCTCATCAATGTCACCTAGCAGTGATGCCTACCAGTGCCCATAAGTGCCGCCTAACAGTGTCTATCAGTGCCTCCTTATCACTGCCCACCAGTGCCACCTCATTAGTGCCGCCTAGCAGTGCCATTCAGTGCCGCCTATTAGTGCCCACCATTGCCACCTCATCAGTGCCACCTATCAGTGCCCATCAATGCCACCTTATCAGTGCAGCCTATCAGTGCCCGTCAGTGCAGCCTCATCAGCGCACATCAAGGAGAAAAATTACGTGTCTGCAAAATTGTATAACAAACTATGAAAAATGTTTCGTTTTTTTGGTCTGTTTAGAAAAAAAAAAAAAACCCAGTGGTGACTAAATACCACCAAAAGAAAGCTCTATTTGTGTGAAAGAAAAATGATGAAAATCTAATTTAGGTACAGCGTTGCATGACCGTGCAATTGTCATTCAAAGTGTGACACCGCTAAAAGCTGAAAATTGGCCTGGGCAGGAAGGGTATGAAAGTGCCCAGTAGGCAAGTGGCTAATATATAGAATCACTATATTTTTATATGTACGTTTTTTACTTTTTTATTCAACTTTTATACTGTGACCACGCCTTTTTTTTTAGGTCTTTTATTTGGATATATTGGTTTATGTTGGATACCCAATAATATCATCTTGTTATTACGATGGCAGATTTTTAAGCGTTCATTATTGTGCCGGCAGATCTTTTGTTGTTCATGTGCCATTACTATATAGGTCATGATTTATCTTCATTAATAATTGTCATTAACAAACCTTTCATATCTGTGTATGTATAAATATATGAACTACTTTTTACTACGGATGATAAATTGTATGTTTGCGTGATCAGTTTTTGCATAGTATATTTTGCATTTCCTCCACACCTGGTTTTACCAGTTTCGGCTATATGAATTCCTTTAGGAACACATTTACTTATGATATATTCCGCTATGATTTACCATTGTTCCAAATATTTCCATTTTTGTTTTCTTCTTTCTAGAGTAGCCCTAATGAAGGGGGAGTGTCAGTGCTCTCAAAAGTGTTGGCTCTCCTGTTTCTTTGAGAGCTTACACTAATATATATGAATTTGGAGTGCTAGCTCTTTGGTTTGGCGCTCTCATTAGACTTTTTATAGGTGAATTTGCATGTGTTCCTGTCTAGGAACGCCCACTCCTTCAGGCTCACATCCATCCATCAAGGCATTTTGCTGATTGCATAACTCCTCCCAAGAGACAGCCCACTGCTTGCATAAGGACTAAGGGACAGGGCCGGTGCTACCACTAGGCAAACTAGGCAGCCGCCTAGGGCGCCCTGCTGCCTAGGGCGCCCGGCCACTGGTTTTCCTACTCTCTTCTCTCTGCAGCCAGCAACTAAGTCTCAGCATCAGCAGGCAGCCGCCACTCCGTTCACACATAGTGTCAGAGGCGCAGCAGTGGTGGAGAACTGTGTCCCGACTCCCGCAGCAAGCAAACATTCATTGATGGGCGTTGGTAGGCTGCATTGAAGGGCGCTGGTGAGGCTGCATTTGATGGGTGCTGGTGAGGCTACATTTGATGGGCGCTGGTGAGGCTGCATTTGATGGGCACTGGTGAGGCTGCATTTGAAGGGCGCTGGTGAGGCTGCATTTGAAGGGCGCTGGTGAGGCTGCATTTGAAGGGCGCTGGTGAGGCTGCATTTGATGGGCGCTTTATTAAAAAGGTGGGATTAACATGGGCAGGGGAAAGGGGGCGGAGCCAGCCAAGGGGAGGGGGGGGGGCGGCAAAATTAGGTTTCGCCTAGGGTGTCAAAAATCCTTGCACCAGCCCTGCTAAGGGAAGTACTGAGGCAGGGTGCTGTGATGTGTTCAGGAAGCTACTGTATATACACTGCTCAACAAAAATTAAAGGATGCTGTTTATTTCCGCATCTCCCCATCAAGCCTTCCCGTGAGACGATCGTGGGTATCCCTGCGGCGATCGAGTCTGCAGAGCCCGCAACCAGACTCACGGGGGTCTCGATCGGCGGCGCACGCTCGATGGCACAGCGGCATCTTAAAGGGGACGTATCTGTACGCCCTTATGCCTGTCCATGCCATTCTGTTGACGTACATCGTCGTGCGCGGG
This sequence comes from Lithobates sylvaticus, assembly GCA_028564925.1. Taxonomy (NCBI): domain Eukaryota; kingdom Metazoa; phylum Chordata; class Amphibia; order Anura; family Ranidae; genus Lithobates; species Lithobates sylvaticus. The sequence goes on along the minus strand of CM053036.1, from coordinate 60,090,919 downwards.
TCGGGAAGCGGTTAAAGCCAAAAAGCAAACATTTATCATATTGCAGCTTACCAATTCTGATGCCGCATACACACGATCGGAAATGCCGCCAGCAAAAGACCGATGTGATGTTTTGGTCGGAAAGTGCGACCGTGTGTATGTTCCATTGGACTTTTGCTGGCGGCATTTCCGCCAGCAAAAGATTGAGAGCAGGTTCTCAATTTTTCGGTCGGAAAAAGTTCTGATCCGAAATCCTGTTCGTCTGTACAAATTCCTACGCGCAAAATTCCTACGCATGCTCGGAAACAATTTGACGCATGCTCGGAAGCATTAAACTTTATTTTTTCGGCTCGTCGTAGTGTTGAACGTCACCGCGTTCCTGGCGGTCGAAAGTTCATAGAACTTTTGTGTGACCGTGTGTATGCAAGACAAGCTTGAGCGGAATTCTGTTGGAAAAACCATCCAAGTTTTTTCCGACTGAAAATCTGCTCGTGTGTACAGGGCATTAGACGTGATGGCTGCATTTGTGTTCTGAATTATCCTTTTTTACTTCTATTTACAGCCAGTAAGTCTGTAACTGCTTATAATAAAGTGTTATCTGGTGTTTGGCTTCAATTTGTTAGTTTATTATACAGGAGATATATATATATATATATATATATATATAATATATATATAAATAAACAAACAAATTGAAGCCAAACTCCAGATGACATTTTATAAGCAGTTACAGCAGTTTATCTAAATCTGCTAGTATATCTAATGCCGCGTACACACGGTCGGAATTCTCGTCGGAAAAAGCTCTGATGGTTTTCCCGTCGGAATTCCGATAGAATTTTGCTCAAACTGTCTTGCCTACACACGGTCACACCAAATTCTGACGGTCAATAACACCACGCCTTTCGACTGCACTATAAAAGGGAAGTTTAATGCTTCTGAGCATGCGTCAAATTGTTTCCGAGCATGCGTTGGAATTTTGTGTGTCGGAATTGCATACACACGATCGGAAAATCCGATAGAAAGGTTTTCCGTCGAAAAAATTAAGAACAGGTTCTCAATCCAAAGTCCGTCGGAAATTCTGACAGAAAAAGACCGATGGGCATACACACGGTCGGAAAATCCGATGAAAAGCTCCCATCGGACTGTTTCCATCGGAAATTCCGACCGTGTGTACGCAGAAAAACACTCCCCTCCGCCCCCCCCCCAGACTGACAATGCTGTTGTCCAAAGGTGCCTCCTGTGCTCCATCCAGAGTGGGGCGCTCTAATACAGGAAGTTTGTTACTGTTCAGGTAACCAGGTGAAAACGGAGGGAAAAATTTTTTTCTTTTTTTTTTAGGCTAATAAATCCACCACATCTAATGAATGGTAAGCTGTAATATATAATATTTTCTTTGAATTGCATCATCATTTTATTGCATTGATTACTGTAATTATGTTTTTTTTTTTTTTCACCCATGTCACAACTAATCCTTCCAGTGTCACAGTATCTCACAAAAGTGAGTACACCCCTCACGTTTTTGTAACTATTTTATTATATCCTTTCATTTGACAACAATGAAGAAATGACACTTTGCTGCAATGTAGTGAGCGAGTGTACAGCTTGTATAACAGTGTAAATTTGCTGTCCCCTCAAAATAACTCAACACACAGCTATTAATGTCTTAACCACTGGCAACAAAAGTGAGTACACCCCTAAGTGAAAATGTCCAAATTGGGCCCAATTAGCCATTTTCCCTCCCAGTTGCATGTGACTCGTTAGTGTTACAAGGTGTGAATAAATTTGGTGCTATCGCTCTCACTCTCTCATACTGGTCACTGGAAGTTCAACATGGCACCTCATGGCAAAGAACTCTCTGAGGATCTCAAAAAAAGAATTGTTACTCCACATAAAGATGGCATAGGACAGTGATGGTGAACCTTGGCACCCCAGATGTTTTGGAACTACATTTCCCATGATGCTCATGCACTCTGCAGTGTGGTTGAGCATCATGGGAAACTTAGTTCCAAAACATCTGAGGTGCCAAGGTTCGCCATCACGGATAGAAGAAGATTGCCAAGACCCTGAAACTGAGCTGCAGCACGGTGGTTAAGACCATACAGCAGTTTAACAGGACAGGTTCCATTAAGAACAGACCTCGCCATGGTCAATCAAAGAAGTTGAGTGCACGTGCTCAGCGTCATATCCAGAGGCTGTCTTTGGAAAATAGACATATGAGTGCTGCCAGCAGTGGTGCAGAGGTTGAAAGGGTGGGGGGGGGGGGGGGGTCAGCCTGTCAGTGCTCAGACCATACGCCTCACACTGCATCAAATTGGTCTCCATGGCTGTCTTCCCAGATGTAAGCCTCTTCTTAAGGCATGCATAAGAAAGCCTGCAAACAGTTTGTAAAGACAAGCAGACTAAGGACATGGATTACTGGAACCATGTCCTGTGGTCTGATGAGACCAAGATAAACGTATTTTGTTCTGGAAAATAATGGTGGCCACACAAAATATTGACACTTTGGACCAATTTGGACATTTTCACTTAGGGGTGTACTCATTTTTGTTGCCAATGGTTTAGAAATTTACACTGTAATACAAGCTGTACATTCACTACTTTGTAGCAAAGTGTAATTTCTTCAGTGTTGTTACATGAAAATATATAATAAAATATAAAAAATGTGAGGGGTGTACTCACTTTCGTGAGATGCTGTATAACAGAGGGTTAATGTGGACTGATAATTGTATCTATTGCATACAATCAGAGCATCATGTGAGCATGCAATGCCAAATGCCTCTTCATACTGACAATGAACTTCTCTTATTTGTTCCCTTTATTTCTTTTACAAAAGGTTTTATTGATAACCATAGCCAACGGACTTTGGATTGAGACCCTGTTCTTAATTTTTCCGACGGAAAACCTTTCTATCAGATTTTCCGATTGTGTGTAGGCAATTCCGACACGTCAAAAATCACGCTTGCTCAGAATCCAGTACGAGACGGAACCGCTCGGTCTGGTAAAACTAGCGTTCGTAATGGAGATAGCAGATTCTTCACACTGCAATTTTTTTAATTGTTCAATGCTGCGCATTCTCTTCTTTATAATGCTAGAATTAGGTTGTTTTGCTGCTCATATTCACACAGAGTTTTCACAAACTTATTTCTTTATTATTTCTAGGTCTCTCCTGAATAATATTTATTTTCGAATTTAAGCCAGATCTTCATAAAATATATATATTTTTTTTTAAAGTACTTTTTTTTCTTTGCTAACAATATTTGTATTATTGGATTATTTTCTCGTGCTCTCCTTTTTTTTTTTTTATGTTACGTTTACACAACACCATTATTATGTATTATTTGTAAACCTGTTTGTTGTTGGTGTCCCTTTTTAATTTTGACATTGTATTTTTGAAATGTACCTGCCTACTCACCCAAAATAAATTTATTTGCTATTTGTAGAAAAACACATAGGCAAGTATTTACTGAAACCAAAAACAAAATATATTTTACATCATAATAACAAAATAAAGATAAAGGCAACGCAGGAGAAATTGCTTGAATTTGTGCAGCCTTTGGCCCCCAAGGCAGACATCAAAAAAATTGGTAGCTTGAGAAGTCCAATCTGGTCCAGGAAGCCCAGAGAACAGGAGCAGCAGCAGATGGTATATGTACCCAGGCTGTGGTACTACAACACGCTGTGTGTTCTTTGAGACCAGACTGAAGGCAGGGGATCACTTCCTGGTCTTCCGTGCAGCCTTCCCTGCAGCCTTCCCTGCAGCCTTCCCTGGAGGCTGTGGCTCTGGAGGTGGAATTGTGGCAGGAGGAGGAGGAGGATTGGGGAGAGAACACAGGTGTTCGTCTTCACAGATTTCCCCACTCAACCCCTTGTGGATTGTAGTAAAAATTAGTTTCTCACATTTTCGCCGTTGGCCCTCCTCCATTTGTTGTAAATTTGAGGCTATGTAGATGCCATAGGCCTCTATAGCATCGAGGGGGGAATTCAGGGCCTTCAGTGCTGCCTCCTCTGTTTTTGTGCCCTTCCTGGGTCTTTTGTAGGGAAGGATGAGGGGAGGCACCTGGGATTGGGTGTTACTGGGCCCTGCCACCTCCTGGCTGACAATTCCCCCTGCCTCCTCCTGTGTGCCACTAGCCAGAGCCTCGTCCTGGCTGAGGTCATCCTGTGTATGAAAAAGGGACATAGTTTTAGTTTTTTTTTCATCAAACACACAATTTTCAGCTCATGACTGTTGCAAATTTAATGTTAAAGAAATAGAAAAGACTATCATTGTGAGCCCAGAATTTTTCCTTCTTGTCCTTTGGTGGCCAGTTCTGTCTATTGATATGTGAAACACTTTTAATTCCTTCATTTATTAGCAATAATAACATCTACTTACCAACAATCATTTTTTTTTTTTTTCACAGAAAAAAATCATGTATAAAAAAACTATACCTGGCTCCATCTGGGCTCCTCAATCTCTCCCTGTATGGAAGGCCCAGGTTGGTCCACAGATGCCTCAGCTTGGGTTGAGGGAAGGCTGGATGGAAGGCTGGTTGGAAGGCTGGAGGGAAGGGGTGCCGGTAGAGTGGAAAGGGATTCCCTGCCCTCAATCTGGTCATCTATAAACCGCATCCTGCTGTAGTACCGCAGACTGGGTACATACACCTTATCTACTGCTGCTCCGGACCTCAGGGACTTCTGGACCTTATGGTACTTCTTCTTATAGGTGCTTCTCAAGCTACCAATTTTTCCTTTAACAAACTTGATGTCTGCATTGGGGGCCCGGGTCTTTACAAATTCAAGCAATTTCTCCAGCGTTGCCCTCCTAGCTGGTTTATTGTGATACAAGGGGTTTTTCACCTCCCATAGATTTCTCATCTCCCGATATTTATCTATGAATTCCCCAAGGAATTCTGGGTCCTTAAATGGCAGCATTATGTCTGCAAGACCAAACAAAATACAAAAATAAACATCTCAGGATAATCTTTCAACACAATATAGGCATCAATCTAGATTCAGTATAGGCCGCACATGTCTCCAAAATCTTACCTTCGTTATAACGTTCGTCGTTGTCCGTCGCGTCCGTTCCTCCTTCCTCTGCACACAGAACGTAGTTACGACACACACACGTGTTTGAAGCTTTATATACACTGCGCATGCGTGAATCTCCACCCGCGTCACCCGCCCCTGGCGTTCTTTCTAGAATATTCGCCGCCCCGTCTCTTTCGTTGCAGTGGGAGCGGAACATGGCGGAGACACAGCAGTTGCATAATTCCAGTAATGAGGAGGAGGAAAGCCCGGAGCCAGAAACGTAGTTGCGTAGTTGGAGATGGTGGACATCTTGAGGAGCAACGACTATGACTGGAATTATGGTCCATACCCCAACCCAAATATGAGAAAGGCCAAGATCATGAATAAAGTTGTGAACAGTCTGTACAGTAATTTTGGGGTACGACGATCCAAGGATCAACTGAGGAAACGCTGGTCGGACCTCAAATTAAGGGAGCAGGATCAGTACAAAAAGATCAAGAAAGTTATTCGAAAAAGTAAGTATATGTCGTGTGTACCTATTATTATTAATATTGCATGCTGCGCCATGTGTTTTTCCTTAATAAGGTCTTGTACACTGCAAAATGGCTACTTTCATGGTCATACGCACAGTTATCGGTCGTTGGAAACCTTGTTCGTTTTCCAAAATACGATGTTTTCACAGATAACTGATTAAATACATTTGTTGCTTCAAATTTTTCAGTTAATCCAAATGAGTTTTTAGGACATTGTTGTCTAGATGTGTTTGAACCTAGAAGGAATAGCAATCTTTATTCAGTGTAATGTATGTAGAGGACACTCAGCAGCTGTTTACACATCTGGACTCAGGTGCACTAGTGTGGGACACCATAACAAACTTTTTAGGGTGTCAAACACAGGTACTCCAGTGTATACTTGGGGTGTCTCCAGGTGGGAAACTTGTCCAAAAAAGGAAAGTATTCCAGCCTGAGTAATTAAGGGAATAAATCATGTGTTCAGCTTGGAATTCTGCCCAAACAGACAATTGTCCCCCACTTCCAAGCAATGTTTATCATTCATATTTGTTGGCTCAAATATCTGTGTGCTAAGTATACCTTTTGTTTTATTCTCATAGGGGAACAAAGAATCGGGAAATATCATGTCACCAGGGACTGCCCACCTCCTGAAGAAGGGGAACAGAGGTCACCACAAGATGAGGATGTGGAGGAAGGAGAAGTGGTCGAGATTGAGACCACAACAGGTGAGTTTCTGACACCCCAGATTCAGGTAATAAGACATGTATGCCTGCCTATTTATAATAGATGGTGTGTTTTTTTTTGATTTTTCGGTGATGTACAGGTGGTGGAAGAACAATCAGATCATTTCACCAGTGACAGTGCCCAAAGACTAATCCAGGACATCATGTGGTGTAGTCAGGATTTAGAGATTATTCGCAAAAAAAACTAGGGATATTGAAGTTAAACTTAAGAACATGATTGATTTCCTTGGAAGAATATAATTTTCACAAAAATTGCCACCATTTTGTTTATGTTTTTGAAAATTAAACAACATTTTAAAAAGCCTACTTTTGAAGATGCACACAGTATGTCAACATGTGCTATCTGCCATCAGGGGATATCAATGTACGCGTTTTGTGCTTGCAACCCCTTCCTCAAAACTCAAGTCAGTGAGAGGAAGGGGTTGCACCCCCAAAACACATACATTGATCCCCCATGTTGGGAGATAGAACATGTTGACATTAGGCATGGGATCAGGATGTAAATCCCCAGTTTGCCTCACAATTTGTGTGCATCTTCCAAATTAGGCTTTTACAGGGGTGACTTCACCCCATCTGATGAAGGCAAGAGCCACACATTTTGGACAATGTGATGTGTGATCTTGCCTTAAAAGGTTTTTCTACGTTGAACGTTGTTATGTTCCAGAGTTGTGTATGTTGTGTTTGGAAACATGGCTGTTTATGTAACGTAACCCCAATTTTTTTTGGTGAAAATGCAAAAAATTTTATTTTTGTAAAAAAAAAAAAAAAACACATGTGAATGTGTATGGAGTAAAAAAAGTTTTTTTTACTCAACAATGTGTGGCTTCTTCTTTCAATGATCAATACCATTTTTTTGTGTTGAAATTGGTGTTTAGATAATAATGTACAAACCACTTGGCACTACAAGTGCACTAGGAGACACAAAAAAGAAACACAAGCAGGAAATTCAAAGCAAGATTTTTGAAGATTAATAAATGTAAAATTTATTACAAAAGTGATGGCAAAGCAATGGCCCCCCTCCCGAAAAATATTCTGAATAATTTTGGCGCACTTCACGGGGCGCTTCCAGAGACGTCAGGCATTGCAGTCCGGCGTCAGGCCCAAGTGTAACCACATAATTGGTGTTGTTCCTTTTTAAAAAGTTGTGCAAGATGCAACATGATACCACAATGGTGTTAAGTTTGTATTCCACCATATTAATGGCCGTTTGAAACAGGCGGAACCGGCTGGCCAGAATCCCAAACGCATTCTCCACTACTCTTCTGGCTCTGGCCAGCCGGTAATTAAATACCCTCTTCTCCAGGGTCAGGGTCCTCTGGGGGAATGGTCTCATCAGATGGTTTCCCAAACCAAAAGCCTCATCTGCGACGAACACAAATATGAGTCCTTCGACATTCTCCTCCGGGGGTGGCAATCCCAAGCCACCACTCTCAAAACGTCGGTAGAACTCAGTCCGGCAAAAGACTCCGACATCCGGCCATTCCTCCCCACGTCCACATATATAAACTCATATGTCTCCGACACCACTGCCATCAACACAATACTATGAAACCCCTTATAGTTAAAATAGTATGACCCCGAATGGGGTGGTGGGATGATGTGGACGTGCTTCCCATCGATTGCCCCTCCGCAGTTAGGAAAATCCCACTGCTGGGCAAACTGGGAGGCCACAGTCTGCCATTCCTGTGGCGTGGAAGGAAACTGTGGAGTCAAACAAGAAAAATATAATTAGTACATTTGATAATAAACATTTCAAGCAGATTATACACAAACATTGTTGGCAAACATCAGTATAACATTTCTTGTAGTATTTAAAGGCTAAAATATAAGGTCCACTTATCAGATTCCTCCCCCCTCTGATGGAGCCTTTTAAATATTTTAGGGGGGGGGGGGGTATGTTTTGGACAGGTAACCACCCTCTCCACTACGTAATGGAGTAACAAAGTAATGTGTGATAGTTTGGCCAGCCCCTCCTTAATTACACTATTGGCAAACCAATAAAACAGCGCTGGCAAACAAAAATTGTGACAAATTAATAAATGATCCCACAAAATTGACAAACATCAATAATGTGCGTGAAGTGGTTACATGTCTGACACAAACCAATCCCATAAAAAATAAACTAGCATCAAATAATATGTGTGATAAATTATTACATAAGTGACATGATTGAATAATAACCATAAAATTATTTCATAGATACCAAAATTGAATAAGTGATAAACCACAACCTAAATGTGGTAAGAAAATATATAAATAAAAATGAATGTGAGTAAGTCCAGTTATTGTCCCAAAAAACCAAGAACCAAAATAAATGTACATATGAGCTCCTTCTTGGAATAGACTCACCGGGCTAGCAGACAGACAGAGCAGCAAAGCAGAGGGGAGATATGCAGACAAACCGTGGTTCGGCAAGTAGGCACAAAAGCAGAGCTGAATAAACAAGCCAGTGGGATGAGAGGATCCAGGGAGCGATGCATGCACACAAGGCACAGTGATGTTCTTGGAGATATTGTACCAATAATAGAAGAGAGCAAATTTTAAAGTGTTGTAGAAGGATTTTTAAAATGCGCGCTCTGCGCTACTTACAGGATGCATAAAGGAAGGCAAACTTCTCAGATACTTCCGCGGTTGCAGCTGATTTAGCGTGTGCGCTCCACGGGAACAGGAAGTGGCGTCAGTGGTTAGATCCTTGGCCGGAAATTACGTCGACGCGTTTCGCCCCTCCTCCAGGGCGTCATCAAAAGACATTGTAGCAATATGGACTACAACCATAAAGTACAGTGATCCTCTGGTATTTCCATGCATCGCATTTCCCTCTAGTGCTCAGTGATATCAACTTGCATCATATTTGTGAGCCAAACAAAAGGGATTGTGGGATGAGTAGTTCCTAAGACTGATAATTGCTTTGCATGATTATGCACCTGGACTACATATCCCAGGGATCTTTGCTACCATCAGGGAGATTGCTGGAAGTAGCTAAAAAAGAAGCAAAGGCCTGCGCGGAGCTCTCTTTCTCCTGGGCCTGACTTTAAGTGGACCTCTCTGTGCATGGAGAAAGGTGTCTCAGCCTACCACGCAAAATACCACATTGCAGCTCGTATCAGAGGGACCTAGCTTTGCTTACTGTTCATCTGACATCCATCCAGCACCACTCCGGTCACCTGCCAACCTGTGTACTGAGCTTCACATCGGGAGATCGATACGGTGGATCCGCTGCATGAGTGCCACTACATGACCTACTCTTTGGAAGGCATTGAATCGGCCTGGTCGTTGGTGAGAGGGCAATCGCCCAACCTTTACAAATCCTTTCTCACGTTTTGACTGGGACACTTTGCACAGACATCGCTACCTTAGGAATACTTTACTGAACCTACTTTGAACACTGTGTATAGATACCTTTTAGCTTTCCTCATTTCAAGAAATCTTTTTCTTGCTACTACATCTTATTGGATTAAAGTTAATGAGCTCTTACATGCCGGTGAAGACCATCAGATCTGCAATGGGGACATTACTGTCATTACTGCTATAAGGGCCCTTATACCATTAGCTTTAATTCATCAGGGTAACAGTTAATAGGCTGGCCAAGGTTTCCATCTTTAGAAGTTTGTCAGTATAATCGGTTAGCTGTATTTATCCTTACAGGTGCTAGCAGTATGGTACCTGGTGGAGATCGAGCTGTAGAGGGCGCTTCTCTTGCACCTCCAGTCCAACACCCCTGGTACTGATGACAGGGATTGGAGGACACAGAGTGGCACGAGGGCCGAAGTAGCAGATGACCCTGGCTGGACTTTGGCAGGAACCAGGTGACTGGAGAGCGCTGAACCGGAACTGAGGACAGGAGCTCTGTGTCGCCGAATCAGCAGCTGGAAGCGTAGCCGGGACTTAAGCCAGGGGGTCATCAACAGTCGGACGGAGCAGGTACCGAGACGTGAGGGAAAGGCAAAGACGGGACACAGGCCAGGTTCGGTACACAGTCGGGCAATGAGGCACAGGAACATCAGGCAGAAGCAGAGTCAAACACAAGCCAGGGTCACAAGTAGGCAGGCAGAGGTCAAGAGGAGGTTCAGGCAAGCCGGGTCAGGATACAGCAAACTGGTACAGATCAGGTAAGCAGGCACTAGCTGAAAATACCACTCACAAGGTGTCCATGTCACTGGCAGGTTTAAATAGGCGGACTGGCGCCAATGCGCACACCAACGCGAATGTCCGCACCAACGCACACACGCGTGCGCGCCCGCATGCTCCAATACATGTCCTTTCTTGTGCATTTCCTGGAATGTGCACGCCTGCGCACCACTGTGCGCATGTTACCCGGGTTTCTCTTACACAGTACCTAATTTAGGAAGTGTATATAATAGACTGTTTACTTGCTAATATCTTGCCTGTGTTATTCGGGGGAATTCCTTTGCTGAGTTGGCGCTGTTGCCTAAAACTCAGCAGATCTATTACCTCCGCTTTGTAATAACATCTCTTTTGAACTGTTCTAGTAAATATTATCAGAACATAAATACACAGAGTTGTCTGACTTATTACTTTAAGGTGGTGCAAGGATGTTGGAACCCAGAGTGTCAGGTGGGTTGGAATGTTCATCAGGTCCTGGCAGTGCAGATGAGCAGGTAATTCCAAAAAGTCCCTTAGGGGGTTGTGCTACACACATTATTCAGACTGGGCTGTGGCTCCCCGAGTGACCAAGATAGTCACACACAAATATGTTGCCGTCCGGAAGCTGTGGGTGCCTGTCTGGGGGCAGGTTCGGCATCACTGGGGGGGCAGGGCGATGATGTCAGCAAATACAATTTGACCACACCCACTGTTTGATGCGGAATGCTATGGGCACCGCATTACTACTCTCCTTGGGGTGTCTCAGGCTGCTAAAGTGTTTGGGTTTGGCTTTAAGAAAAGGTGGCATTTCTACTGTAACTCCAGCACAGGCAACAACGCACATGCTCCTGTTTTACAACGCATGGCAAAGTTTATTTGTGCTTTGCTAAACTGCTTGTTGCTGTACTAGTGCACAATAACAAGACTGCTGTGCTGCATGCACCACACAGTGCGGTGTGTTAACGACTGCGTGATCTATCTTAATGCCCAGCCACTGCAAATGTGCACCCACAGGGCTCTGAGCTGGTAGCTCATTCCTATCGCACTGATCAATCTTTCGATCACTGTTTGCGATCATGAGCTCCTGACCATGTGACCACAATAACATTCATCAATCACGTGACGAGGAATTCAACTCCGCCTCCTGGAGTTAACATCTGCTGAAATGGCCACAGCACATGAACCCTGAAGCAGTGTGTTTACTTTGCAAAGTGAATGTTCAAGTAAAATTGAAGTGAAGCTGCATTCTCTTTCAATACCCAAACTTGTTCATGGGAAATCGAGAATAGAAAACAACAGGATTTTTCCTTGCACATGGATGATATGACAAAACACAGCTCTGCATTAAGTGAAAATTCTATACTCTTTTAGTAAGTCAAACCATTGCCTTTTCCTGACAATGAAATTAATTAGTGGGTACTGTTATTTTTTTTTTGTAATGGCTTTTTTGGTCTTTTTTCTTTTTGTTTTCTTTCACTGTGTTGTATTTGTGTGTACTTTCTTTTTGTACCTTCTTTTTCTTTTTTCTTTTTTTGTGTTTTTGTTTTGTTTTTTCTTTGTTTTTTGTTTTTTTTTGGGGGGGGGGGGGGTTACGGTTGTATTTGTGGGTACTTTCTTTTTTTTTTACTGTGTTGTATTTATGGATATTTTCGTTTTTTTATGCTTCTTTTTTGTTTTGTTTTTCACTGAGCTGTATTAGTAAGTAGTTTTGTTTTTGTTTTGTTTTTTTATTTTTTTTTCACTGTGTGGGTACTTTTTTTGGTCTTATTTCACCATATTGTATTGCATCCCAGCCCCCAACACTTTCTGGCAACCAAACATGCCACTCCTAAAACCCCCTCTATTTGATAGGGACAGCGGTATTTGCTGGTAAACAGAAGGTCTATCTCTTTAATTGTGTAAGGAGGTGTGTGTACTCCGCACACACAGGTAACCTCCCCGGGTTCAGCCTACTTTTAATTACAGCAGAGGACAATTCTTTTTAATTTGCTTGCACATCTTGTCCTGTGTCACTCTTGTCTCCCAGAGGAAACAGAGTAGATCCCTGACATCCCAAGGGAATCATACAACTATTGACTGTCCAAATCAGATCCAATTTAAAATTTGAGTTTTTTGCTACAATTTTACAAGTCTCAGTTAAACTTTTTTTTTAAATTTCTTAGACTTTTTAAAACATTGTAGTAAGTTTTAGCAGACAGACTTACAACCCGGCCAGGACTCTTTGGAAAAGTTTATTTTGATATTTAATAGATGCTCCTGTGCTAAACTTAATTATGCTAATTAAAGTCCTTCATTAAAGTCTTTGAGTAAGTCAATAGAAGTGTAACAGGAATAGCAATGGGAATATTTCAGTGTAAAAAGACTTCAGGAATCCCCAGCAATGTCTGGAATGGAATTAAAAGCCAGATCCAAAGTCATGCACCCGAGGGATTGGAACTGGATCTCGTGCACATGCTACAGCAGAAGCGGTGAGTAACCGTTATACATCAACTCTGTTCAATGAGTATTTTAAACTGTAATCTTAAAAAAAATATATATATTTTTTTGTTTTTTCCATGTATGTATTTGCAGTCATGTGTGTTAAAAAGTGGTATTGCAAGCATTTCATGTGCTTTTTTACATTACTAATGGTTCCTTTTCTTATTTATTTATTTTTTTTTGTAAAAAGGACCCCTTAGTAATGCAAGAAAGCACATGAAATGCTTGCAATACCATTTTTTTTTTTAAACAAATGATTGCAAACGCATACATGAAAAGAAAAATCTTTAAAAATAAATAAGCTAAAATTATTATTACTATCCTCCCCCCCCCCCCCCTTTTTTTTTTTTTTTTTTATTATTATTATTGTTTTCAAAAAAGGCATTTTTCAACCAGAATACATTTTTAAAAATTGAGTGGATTCTGGATAAAAGTTGTCTGGATCTAACGTTTACAAGAGTCCTATTTTCCATGCATCACTGTGTATTTTTGCGTGCGTATTGTTAGGCAGGTTAAGATGCTGCTTTCATGTTTTATCGATAACGAGCTAGCACTCGTTGCACAAGAAAAAACAAAATTGCATTCTACTTCTGTTCTAGAGTGCAGATAATGTGTTACAAAGCAATAAGAAAGCTGATTTGTGCTTTGCAGCTACTGGATAAGGCAACCTAAAATATGTTTATATATATATATATATATATATATATATATATATATATATATATATATATATATATATATATATATATATATATATATATGTTGGCTGCAGTAAATGTTGCACGTTATAATTTAGGAATCCACATAGCTGTAATGGGTCATTCACACTTGCAGTGATTGTTGCGGTCCGATCCGTGGTGGATTGCTTTTCCGTGGGTATTTTACAGGTGGTGAAGTGTTATGTTGCATCCTCGCTGCCTGTTTTAAAATGTTGACCCACCAAGCTTCAACTCCATGCAATGCAAACGGCTGCTGTGTGGCCCCATTCACTTCACTGGTTCACGTTTTGGCAATGATACCGAATGCGCCATGCCGATTCATTTTTTGCATGTGTACAGCGTCATGTGGCTGCATTTGTGTGTTTAGGTGGGAGGTCTGCTGAATCGGAGCAGAATGAAATGAAAGTGACTTTTGTGACATCTGACCCCGTTCAGTTTTTTTGATGCAGGAGCTTTCTGGACCCATATTGGATCTATGGGACTTGCATCCATTCAGCTCAGACTATCTCCGATGTATCATAGGAGATTTACTAAAACTGGAGCTCTCAGGATCTGGTGAAGCTGTGCATAGTAACCAATCAGCTTCTAACTTCAGCGTGTTCAATTTAGGCTTCGTTTCCACTTGGGACTGCAAAGTTGCATGACAAGTCGTACCCCATGATTTCCAACGAGTACCGTTCATATCTATGCGACGTCAAAGTAGTCCCTGCACTTCTTTGATCCGACTTGAGGTTGAAGGCATTGCTTCAAGTCGCAATAGTGTAAACCTAGACTAAGTCTCCATTCATACTTGTACGACTCCAAAGTTGTGCCGACTTTGGAGTGCAACTTTAACAAGACTTTTTGGATTGGCGCAGCTTGGATACGACTTTGGCTTTGACCAGTAATAATGGACAACTGTTGCACTGTATAACATTCAGGTATGACTTTCATGCAACTTTTGAGGGTTAAAATTGAAGTCTATGGCCCTCCAAGTTGCATGAAAGTCGGACCTAAGTAGTGCATGAACTACTTTTGAAGTTGCTGCAACTTTAAGTCACACATATAAGAGTGGAAAACATGGAAAATGACTTGTCATGTGACTTTGGGGTCCAAAGTTGCATGACCAGTCACACAAGTGTGATGGAGCTCAAGCTTTGACAATAAATTTGGGGCTGCTCTAGTTCAGCGCACGTTACCTTGTAACAACATATAGCACAAAGCATCAGAACACTGAGGTGTGATGTTTGTAAGCTTTAAGATGCTGCTGTAAAAATGCCGTACTATTTTGTTAACGGCTCCTTTTAGTCATCTAGTCTTGTTATCCTTATACAGACTATAATAAATAAAAATATATATATATATATATATATATATATATATATATATATAATAATAATTATATATATATATATATTATACTATTATATATATATATATATACACATACTGTATGTCATTTTGTGATAACTGAATCCTTATAGAATATAGACAAGTTCTTTATTTTTTTTGAGCTGCAGAATCCTTGCATAACCAGCAATGATACTTCATTAATGTGACCTTATCAGTGAAATCTGTTATCGGTAGGTTTCTGCACTTTATGCTCCATCATTTGTTTTATACAAGGTATTATTGAATATGCCTAGAGTGTACGCTACAAGGGAACAATTCTGTAATCACTGGTCGCTAATTGCTTGTGTCCACAGTTCTCACATCACCGGACCTATTCCTGATGGGCACAAAAGATAACAAAATTAGTCTATACAGTCATAACAATTTATATAATGCCGACCATGGATGGATCAAAATTTTGCCGGTTCAACAGGAACCATCCAAATTTCGATCCATCTATGGGAAGACTTCTTGTACTGAAGTCGATCTGTTGATCAGCTTCAATACAAACCGCTGTTGTGCTTTTCTATACATGGATCTATACTCAAACCAAAAAGTTAATGAGAAAAAAAAAAAATCGGGCAGACTTAATGAACTACTTATGCCGCGTACACACGGTCAGAATTCTCGTCGGAAAAAGCTCTGATGGTTTTCCCGTCAGAATTCCGACGGAATTTCGCTCAAACTGGTGGTCAATAACACGTTTGACCGCACTATAAAAGGGAAGTTTAATGCTTCCGAGCATGTGTCGGAATTTTGCACGTCGGAATTGCATTCACACGATCGGAAAATGTTCGGATCTCGTACACACGATCGGAAAAATTAAGAACAGGTTCTCAATCCAAAGAAATGCCGACAGAAAAAGACCGATGGGCATACACACGGTCGGAAAATCTGATGAAAATCTCCCATCGGACTGTTTCGATCTGAATTTCCAACCGTGTGTACGCGGCATCAGTCTTATTTCTGCTGTCACTTTTCTGTTTTTATGTTTCCCGTGTGATCACTGCCATCTCTTATAGCCACCAGCAGTGATCATTGTATTCTGATGGTGGGGAAACCTACCGCTGCCAAAATACAATGGCAAAGCAGGAAGGATCCCCCCCATCAACACTGGCTGTATTGATGGGGGGAACCAAGTGATTTTTCTTTCCTTCAACCATGGGTTGAAGGAAAGGAAAATCACTAGATTTCTCTGTCAACATGCTCTGTGTTGATGATAAAGGAATCTCTCCCATGGTTGAAGAAAGGAAAATTGCATAAACTATGGCTTGCTTAATCATAAAGTTTGCTTGAAATGTTAAAGCGTATCACACAACCCCAATCTGGCCATTCACTTGAGAGCTCAATCATTAGGAAACAATCTGTTCGTTCTTACCTGAAAAGGATCTGGTCTGTCACCTCCTCCTCAATCTACCTTCCATAAACATTTTATTTATTGCAGATATTTTATATAGCTACAATGATTTATGCAGAACCTTACATGTTGTACATTCACATCATCCCCTGCCCTCAAAAGATTACAATCTAAGGTCTCTAGCTTACATACATATATTAGGGGCAATTTAGACAGGAGACAACCTCCCCAGCATGTCTTTAGAGTGTGGGAGAAAATGAAAACTCCATGCATATAGTGTCTTGCTGGGGATGCTCAGCCAAGCTAGGCATGCATTCTTCTCTTTTTTTTTTGGAATATAAAGATGAAGTCCAGTTGGGATAGTGGGAACCTCTCATAAAGGGCACAGCAGGTGTATAGATCCAGAAACTCGGCACAGAGATGGTGAGATACCCTAATATAGGGCACAACAGGTGTACAAACCCAGGAACTCAGCGCATGGATGGTGGGAACCCCACATAATGGAAACAGCAGGTGTGCAGATCCAGAGATGTTGGGAATACCTCATAATATTCACAGCAGGTGTGCAGACTGGGGCACTCAGTGGAGGGATGGTCGGAACCCTTCATAATGGACACAGCAGGTTTTACAGATTCGGGAACCCACCACAAGGATAGTGGGAACCCCTCATAATGGGCACAACACGTGTGCAAACCTGGAAACTCTGGACAGGGATAGTGGAAGAGCAAAAGAAAATCTAACAAGTAGGTGCAGTAGTAATGTGACAGTGTGAAGAGGAAAGCTAGGGAACTGAGGTTAAGTGATTAGTAACAGGTTATTCAGAGGTTACCTTCTTTAGGTGGTGGTATGTTGGTTGGGAGGGGCTTTGGAGATGGTCTGATTGTCTGATGGGAAGACCCACTTTGTGATCTGTACATGAAAAGAGGACCTCTTATGGTCACCAACATTTTTTTGAAGCCACAGCAACCAATGAGTAGTTTGGGGTCTTTGAAGGCAGTCATAGTAGTATTGGTGTAAAATAATTGGAGAAAAAACAAGAAAGAGAGGCGCCTTTGGGTGCAGACTGCATAACAGTTTTAATGTTTTGTGCAAAAGACAAAGTTAAAATACACTCACATTTGATTGGTGAGTGTTGAGCAAAAAGAGTGTCCTGTGTGGTTGAAGTCAAGCGCTGGGGCTGGATCTCTGCAGGGGCTTCTCGTCCACAAGCTTGGTCTGATGTCTTCCTGGCAGTCCGAGGTGGTTGGGGTGCCAAAACCAGGCTTGGGACTCGACAAAGGAGCATGGCCGTCACATGACCCACAGCCCAGCCAGCTCAGGAAACGCGTCGCATGCTGTGACGTCATCGCTGTTCGCCTGGACCGCACGCTTGAGTCCCAAGCCTCGTTTTGGCACCCCATCCACCACGGACTGCCAGGAAGACATCAGACCAAGCTTGTGGACGAGAAGCCCCTGCAGAGATCCAGCCCCAGTGCTTGACTTCAACCACACAGGACACTCTCTTTTTGCTCAACACTCACCAATCAAATGTGAGTGTATTTTAACTTTGTCTTTTGCACAAAACATTAAAACTGTTATGCAGTCTGCACCCAGAGGCGCCTCTTTCTTGTTTTTTTCTTCTAGTGTACCGGGAATAACAGTTTCTGTTCCCACTGGATGGCTGCCAAGGCTACAGACTTATTTTAGTACACCCCATCACTCCTTCTGGTCATATCCCCTCCCTGGTCACCTATTTATTCTTATTGTGAAATGTCATTTTTAGCATTTTTTTTTTTTAGCATTTTTTTATCATTTATTTTTATTTTATTTATTTTTTTCATTTTATACATCTTCTCCCTTTGGTTATCTGTACCATCATCATTCCTTTTCCTCCAGATAACCTTGTCTAAACTCTTATGCCCAAATGTCAAAAGTTTGAGTACACTTGAGTACACGGGCGGCACAGTGGTGTAGTGGTTAGCACTCTCACCTAGCAGTAAGAAGGGTCGCTGGTTCGAATCCCAACCACGACACTTCCTGCCTGGAGTTTGCATGTTCTCCCTGTGCCTGCGTGGGTTTCCTCCGGGTACTCCAGTTTCCTCCCACTATCCAAAGACATGCAGGTAGGTTAATTGGCTTCTGTCCAAAAAATTGGCCCTAGTATATGAATGGGGACCTTGGATTGTGGGCTCCTTGAGGGTAGGGACTGATGTGAGTGTGCAATGTACAGGGATGGGGACAATTGTAGACACTCACTCAGGTTGAACTGGATGGACTGATGTCTTTATTCAACCTTACTAACTATGAAACTATGAAACTATGAAACTTACATACACTGGCTCTTGTATTACCAGCAGCTGCCTTTGTATATATGTGTATACGTTTGTATACATATAGACGTTTTTTTCCAACCACTGAAAAAAAGTTTTTTGAATTACCGTGCTTTGGTTGTTGCGCCATTTACTTGTATAAAATAATTGGAGACCCATCTTCGGTGTGGCATTCATTGCAGTCATCTGGTAGTGACATGACATTTTATGGATTTGGGTCAGGTTGGTTTGGAAAATGTCCCCAAGACAGTGTATTGCTCTAAGGGTGCAATATATGTAATACTTCTGCAGATACAGAGATTGAGTCCAAGTTTGTTTGAAGATTAGTATGGCAATTGAAACCTATTCAGGTGTAATTTACGGGCGAATGGGGTTTAGGGCCCCATTAGTTACAGTGAGGGGAATGCTTAAGGCATCAGCATACCAAGACATTTTGACAATTTCATTCTCCTAACTTTGTGGGAATAGTTTGGGGATGGCCCCTTCCTGTCCTAACACTCAATATTGAACCCTACGGACTAAGACTGGGATGCCATTAAAATTCATATGCGTGTAAAGGCAGGTGTCCCAATATCTCTCTATCTCTCTCCCATCCTTCTTCTTTTTTTAAAAAACTCGGAATGCCACTCTATGAGCTCACTCTGCATCACCCGACTTCCTGTAAGGTAAACAGAATTCTCCTGTTGATCGTTTTGGCACGTTTCAACAAATTTACCAGCTGATGGCCTGTGAAATCTGGAGATGATTGTAAAGATAAGGCAAAGAATTGCTGTTTTCATTTTTTTTACTACTGAAAAGCAAACATATTACAGTAGCGGGGCAGAGGCAATTGGCTGCTTCATGGGAAGCTGAAGAGCGATTACAAGAGGAGAGCGTGAAGTTTAATGAGCCGCTGTATAAACTTCACAAGCGAGCCTTTTTCTTTATCCCAAATAGCTTTAGCGGAGATATGAAATAAAATTTGGATATATTTATGTCTGTAATACTGATATGGGCTAACCAATGGTGGTGGCGATGACGACCAAGTCACACATTTTGAATTCTCCTGGATATTTGTATTGATGCCTGTCTGGTCTGCAGGGAACTGCGTTAATCGGGAATCAAGAAACTTGTGATCCCTGAATTTTATCATTGGACACATCTTCACATCTACAATAATGGGAGTTTCTTGTGATCAGGACTAGAAGTATGATGTATGATATATATATATATATATATATATATATATATATATATATATCTATCATCTCTATATATACCTTTTAAAGTGCAGCACTTTTTCAAGACTGTAGTCTGAGTCCAGTTTTAGTTCCATACAAAACTTTATTAAACTAAAAGTATGAGTCCAGTTTTTACTCAACAATAACTTTGTTGCTCGCCGCAATTTGGTTCTATTCTTAATCAACTGTGGCCAATTATATGCCTATCTTGGCCCTTTACTATGCCTATGTTTTGCCGGTTCCACCTTCTACACCTCATCATCCTGCTAATGACATTTTTGAATAAAACCTTTTCAAGTCTTTCTACATTTTTTATTTTCATTTAGGTAGCACCCTCTAGTCTGTATGCTAGATGTTGGAGCAGGTAAATTTAGTTGGCTCAAGTCTGAGCTGTGAATCTGGGTCAGGGTTCATTAACTCAGGGCTGGATGACTCGTCCTAGAAGCCTCTCTGGTGCCTCCCCCTGTTTTCTGGAACATTGGAGAATGTTCTAGACATAGTGGGTGGAGGTTAGGAGAAGCTGCTTGGAATATTTGAGGGCCTTAGCCTATCCCTAGTAAAGGGCTTGCATGGGGCAAGCTACCTCCATAAATAGGCATGAGTCATGCCAGAGGGGGGCAGTCAGGTGGAAGATGGAGTGCTGAGGAGGCTTTAGGCCTTTGGGGGTGCCCCCTAGTCGGTGGGGGGGGTAACCTTGGGCTGGGGCTCGGGTGCTGGTAGGATTTTACCATAACATATGGAGAAAGCCCTTCCTGGAGGCACTGGCGCAAGGAGGGAGGACGGCATTAGTTGGTCAGCACTACTGGGAGATGTTGTCAGTGTCAGTCTGGAGAGCTAGTGAAAGGGGCAGCTGCAGCCAGGTGGGTTGGCAGTGCCTGAAGAGGTGGTGCTGGGATCAGTAGCCAAGAGGATTAGTAGAAATAAGGGCGCTCTGGTGAGGCTGGATGTCCGGTCCTTTAGTAGCAGTGGAGAGATGGCACTGAGGACAAAGCTTTGAGTAGAAGCAACTCTGGAAGATCGTAAAGGGGAAAAAGGTGCCTCTAAGTGCAGAAGAGGTGCCTTTCTTTTCCTTGTAAAAGCTGGATATTGTAATACTTTGTTACACAACCAAGTGGCTCAGGTTCCTGCCTGTAATGGGCCATTCCATTTAATCTGACTAAGCGCCTGTCAGATCCTCACAGTGATCCAACTGAGTTCTGCAAGAAAGTGGGTGATGGAGGAAGAAGAGGAGCGGTATATAGCAGAGACGTGTGGTGAGGCACTGGCTGGTATCAGAGCCAGGTACACACAGGTTACATACGCCATGAACGTTTGAGCGAGAGCAATAATTCTAGCACTAGACCTCCTCTGTAACTCATGTAGCCTGAAAAAAAAAAAAAATGCGTCGCCTATGGAGATTTTTAAGTTCTGAAGTTTGCGCAATTTTAAAGCATGACATGTTGGGTATATATTTACTCGGCGTAACATCATCTATCATAGTATACAAAAATCGGGGTAACTTTGAGTTTTTTTTTATTTATTTTTTTTATTTTTTATTTTTCATGAAACCATTTGTGAGGTCAGGCACTGATGTTGGATGAGAAGGTTTGACTCGCATTCTCTGCTCTAATTTATCACAAAGGGTTCTATTGGGTGGAGGTCAGGACTCTTTATGGACCTTGCTTTGTGCACTGGTCCAAATCATTTGGTGGAGGGGGGATTATGATGTGGGGTTGCTCTTCAGGGGTTGGACTTTGGCCCCTTTATCCAGTGAAGAGAACTCTTAAGGCGTCGGCATACCAAGACATTTTGGACAATTTCATGCTCCTAACTGTGGGAACAGTTTGTAGATGACCCCTTCCTGTTCCAACATGATTGTGCACAAACAAGGTCCATAAAGACATGGATGAGCAAGTTTGGGGTGGAGGAACTTTACTGACCTGCACAGAGTCCTGACCTCAACCCGAAAGAACACCTTTGGGATGAATTGGAATGGAGACTGCGAGCCTGACCTTACAAATGCACTTCTAGGAGAATGGAGAGATATTTATATGGGGTTGGACACCTGTGGGGAAGCCCTGCTGAGCTATTGTTAGCATTTTTTGGTGGTACTTGCATGTAGAAGATGTGTTGCTTCAAAATTCTCCTGGTAGCATAATTAGAGTAGATACGATGCTGAGTCTCTGATTGAAAGAACTGAAATCCAATTAATGAAAGGGATGGACTGGGGATGGTAAGCCTTCGGAAAAAAGGGGCTAGATAACGATTGACATCCTCTAGCCAGGATCTGACCTGCTATACACCTTCCTTTTTTATTTATTTTTTAAATTGCACCCCGTGAGAAACTCACAAGAGAAGTCTGTACTGTGCAAGACTGAAGGGAAGGCTGTAGTTTAATTCCAAAGTGCCTGCAATGGAGAATAATATTTTTAACATTATTTATCTGTCAGTGATCTGTGGACCACTGAAGATCCGCATGAAAATATTTGTGGTCCCCAGGGGTTCTGCCAGAAATCAACATTGTGGCGGATGTATACTGCCCAACGTGTTCTCAAAGCGCGCTGATAGTCAATAGTGTCAGCGCACGTTGATGCCTTTTCTGTAGTTCCAGCACCTGTGAACTCAGAGGGAGGTGCCGGGAGTGGTGCAGCGAGTGGGAGGTGGAGGAGAGGAGTTCCAAAGGCAGCACTGATCACAGATGTGGGAGGGAGCGTGGCGCTCGACCACATGGCTGGATAAGGAGGTGAGATCCAATGATGAGTCTGTGGCATCAGTGAGATCCAGAGGGAGGGGGCAGCAAGTCAGAGGTGTGTGTGTGTGTGTGGCATGTAAAATTCATGTTAGTGATAAGCGGGATTCAAAATTGTGTCTTTAGTAGTCCGTGAGGTTCGAAAGGTTGGCGACCACTGTGATGGGTGGTGGGTCCTATCTTCGACACAGACAAGTCTACACACTACTTACTGACCAGTAGTGCCAGCTGAATGGCTCGGTACCTCCCATGATGTCTTGATCTACTAAATTGTATGTACTATACTAACATTAGAGTGATGCTCATTATATACCACTGGTGGAAGCAATGCAAACTCGTGAAGCTGTAGCAGCCTTGATAAAGGAAGACTTTGGAATTTATTCATCACCCTTGATAAACGTTTACCCATCCATGCCTGATCCAGTTTGTGCGATTGGGATTATATACTGCAATTGCCTTTACAAGTTCCATCTTTACTTTGTGTTGATGAGATAACCACTCGGGAATTTAACTGATAGTTACAATCTCTGATGGCCTGTCTGACCAACCTGCTAAAATTGTTTTGCATAGGGCTCTGCAACTTTAAACCAAGTACAATGGAGCTGACAATCATAGGAGTAGAAAATGCCATAGGCTTGGTGGTCCGTGAGAGTGAAAAAATTGGTGTCAGAGGGAGCAATAGTTCCCCCCCCATCTCTGGAGTCAGTGGGAGGAAAAGTACCTCCAAGGGATGGAAAAAGGCAAGCAAAGGGCCAAAGTTTGGAAACCCCTGGCCAAGGCAAATGATGACAGTGCCCCCGGGGCCTCCTGAGATAAGTGACATTCATATCCCAGGAGGCACCAAGAGCTATGCATGTCACCCCCATGCACTAGAGGAGGGGGCAAAGCTAGTGGAGCATCATTGGAAGGCTATGCTGGCTCTTATAGGTTCTGGCATAGCCTTCCGATGACACTCCACTAAGCCCAATTCCCCCCTGTTAGTGAATGGGGTGACATGCACGGCTCTCGGTGACATCAGAGGAGCATGGCAGTGTGGGACCATAGCCCAGCATCTGATAAGCAGGCAAGGAGAAAAATAATAGAAGGGAAGAGTGGAATTCCTCTTAAAGCGGTTTGGTACTCAAAATTAAATCTTTATCTTATTAAAAATACTTATTTAAGTAGATGCACAAACGAGCATTAAAAAAATAAAGCATTAGTTACCTTTTTTATTAGTCGTTCCTAGAATGACTTCCGGTCTTTCCTCCCGTGGGAGTAGGCATGGTTTTCGCTCCGCAATGACCCCTGGGAGCTGTGTGACAGTATTCCCATGAAGCAGTGGGGGACGCCGTCATCATAAAATCTCAAGAGATTTCTGCCGGAAGACACCGGTCACGTGACGATGCCGCCCGTTGTGATGGCAACCAGAAATGGTACGGCGCTGCTCGCTGAGATCTCGGAAGTAAGTGCTTGTTGGCTTCAAATGCCCACAAGTAAAATGGAAACGCCAGGCAGGAGTTTTTATATGTTACCCAAACGGACGGAATCGGCGATCGGTGGAGAAAAAAACAGCAACATGTGAGTGCAACATTAATAGTGTATTGAGAAAACAATGACAGCAAAAAAAAAAAGGTCCGCGGAATCCCGCTTTAAGTCATAGGTCCAGTCATAGTTAGGGCTGGATGGATCTCAACCAAGGTTTTGTGGAACCCTAGGATTTCCTTGAGCTGTGGCTAACTGAACTCAAACCTGATGGTGCATGCATAGTTCCAGGTCCAACGCCACGTGGCAGAGCCAGCAGCATGGCTCAAAGGGTGTCAATTTTGGCCACCCCTGTAAAGGAGGGCATTCCTCCAACTTGCCACAATGCTAAGGGGCATTTTCCATATGACTCCCGATAGACTAATCTTCTCAGGTGTTCCCTGAGACCTAAAAATGTATTTCAAGGGTCCCTCTGGGGTGAAAAGTTTGGGAAAGGTTGGTTAAGATTGACATTGTCTATTCTAACTTTATAGCACAATGGGAGTGTTAAGGGTTTTGATATTTTGCATACTACACCTGATTCTGTAATACATTTTGTTATACGTCTTTGCTCCTGCATTAGTACCCTTTTTTAATTTGTTTATTAACCCTGGCAATAGACACTAGACACTAGTCAGTAGGCAGACCCAATGTAACCAAGCTAAAAATACTTCTCACAATGCTTATAGAATGTCCCATAAACCACAAAGGTCCTGGCCACAACCCAAGTCTTTGCAGACTGCTGATTGGAGGACCTTGCAATCCAATCGTAAATAAGCTCATAAAACAGCCTGTTGGAAATACTGCAGAGATAAAATCTGTGTTGTCACCTTCTTCCGACTCCTTACTTTGTCCAATCAGCTGGTGATTTGGTATGTAGGGCAAGAGGACTCGAGTTCTGTAAGAAGAATATCATAACCCTTTATAAGCTACATGGCTTGAGTTCACGCAAACCCTTACACAGGGCTACTGGGGTTGGAGTAATAAACCTCAGCTCTTTTGTGTTTTATAGGATTTGATTAACACTGGTTCTTATAACCTTCCTGGTTTATTGAGAACAACCATTTGAATGTTGTGTTAAGTGCCACAATGTCATTTTTAGGCAAATGGTAAATCTTGCACTGTTTTGACCACTAGGTGCTGCTGGCTTATGGTGGTGGATACATTTTAAATTCTATTTGTTCTGTGAATATTGCTCCAGTTTTGGGTTATTTACCACTTTTAGCTCTCACCCCTATACACTCGTACAGAAACATTTTCACTTTTTTTCTTTTTTTGTAATTTTTGTAATGAGACGAACAAGATGTGCTTTAACTGCAGACTTTCAGCTTTAATTTGAGGGTATTTACATCCAAATCAGGTGAACGGAAAGGAAAGGAATTACAACAGTTTGTATATGTGCCTCCCGCTTTTTAAGGGACCAAAAGTAATAGAACAGATTAACAATCATCCATCAAACTTTCACTTTTTAATACTTGGTTGCAAATCCTTTGCAGTCAATTACAGCCTGAAGTGTGGAACGCATAGACATCACCAGACGCTGGTTTCATCCCTGGTGTTGCTCTGCCAGGCCTCTACTGCAACTGTCTTCAGTTCCTGCTTGTTCTTGGGGCATTTTCCCTTCAGTTTTGTCTTCAGTAAGTGAAATGCATGCTCAATCGGATTCAGGTCAGGTAATTGACTTGGCCATTGCATAACATTCCACTTCTTTCCCTTAAACTCTTTGGTTTCTTTTGCAGTATGCTTCGGGTCATTGTCCATCTGCACTGTGAAGTGCGGTCCAATGAGTTCTGAAGCATTTTGCTGAATATGAGCAGATAATATTGAACGAAACACTTCAGAATTCATCCTGCTGCTTTTGTCAGCAGTCACATCATCAATAAATGCAAGAAGAAAACCAGTTCCATTGGCAGCCATACATGCCCACGCCATGACACTACAACCACCATGCTTCACTGATGAGGTGGTATGCTTTGGATCATGAGCAGTTCCTTTCCTTCTCCATATTATTCTCTTCCAATCACTCTGGTACAAGTTGATCTTGGTATCATCTGTCCATAGGATGTTTTTTACAGAACTGTGAAGGCTTTTAGATGTTTGGCAAACTCTAAAGCAGACTAAGGACATGGATTACTGGAACCATGTCCTGTGGTCTGATGAGACCAAGATAAACGCATTTGGTTCAGATGGTGCCAAGTGTGTGTGTGGCAACCAGGTGAGGAGTACAAAGACAAGTGTGTCTTACTTACAGAGAAAATTACCACAAATACATATTGTCAAACAATCACCACATAAGTGAAAAAGTGCAATGTGTGGGTGAATTGCATCTGGTGATTGTCCAAAAAAAACCTATAAATGAGAAAAAACATTCAACCAAAAAATGTTTGTGACAGTGTTCCTGTAAAAAAGGAAAAGTTCAACCAAAAGAGATTTCAAGGTTGTCCAATGAGACTCCAGTGAACGAATAGGTGTAGTCCATAGAGGTGATAGACAAGTGAATAGAGTGACTGTATGGTTTCAAGGGAACCTCTTTATCCACCACCGCTAAGATTGCTCTCTTACCAGCTCCAAGAATGGTGAAAACAGATGGCTAATACCCAGCCAGGGCCTTTTCCTCTCCTCTCAGATCCTCTGTGGTGTCAATGGAAGCATCAGCTGCTGTGTTGGGATCTCCAATCGTGGGATTCCAATGTCCCGTGGAGGAGCGACGTGCTGACGTCACCGCGAGTGTAGCGTTCCCGTACGAAGTACGGACGCTTAGTGTTGCAGCCGGCCGGCCGCATTTTTATTTACCCATCTACTTTCATGCACATTGGAGTGCCTTTTTTTTAAATATTTTTACGCAATAAATTACCCCAGCAGGTCTTATCTATGATCCCCCTTTTTGGTGTTTTTATTTTTCCCCATGTCCGAGTCCCTACTGTGCATACTGTGATACCGCAAGTAAGGGGGTTTGCACATTGGAGTCCCACGATTGGAGATCCCAACACAGCAGCTGATGCTTCCATTGACACCACAGAGGATCTGAGAGGAGAGGAAAAGGCTCTGGCTGGGTATTAGCCATCTGTTTTCACCATTCTGGGAGCTGGTAAGAGAGCAATCTTAGCGGTGGTGGATAAAGAGGTTCCCTTGAAACCATACAGTCACTCTATTCACTTGTCTATCACCTCTATGGACTACACCTATTCGTTCACTGGAGTCTCATTGGACAACCTTGAAATCTCTTTTGGTTGAACTTTTCCTTTTTTACAGGAACACTGTCACAAACATTTTTTGGTTGAATGTTTGTTTTTTCTCATTTATAGGTTTTTTGGACAATCACCAGATGCAATTCACCCACACATTGCACCTTTTCACTTATGTGGTGATTGTTTGACAATATGTATTTGTGGTAATTTTCTCTGTGTGTTCATAGCATTTCCCACAGGTATACCGTTTAACGTCACAATAGTATATTCTTTTAGAGCAACTTTTATATATTTTTTCCTACATTTTAGTGTTATATCGCACTTGTTGTTGCTGCTTAATTTTCCAGGCATTTGAGTCCAGCGCAATTTTCTTTGTACTTGTCTTACCTACAGTCAAGCATGGTGGTGGGAGTTTCATGGTCTGGGGCTGCATGAGTGCTGCCGGCACTGGGGAGCCACATTTAATTGAGGGAACCATGAATGCCAACATGTACTGTGACATACTGAAGCAGAGCATGATCCCCCTCCCTTTTTGGAGACTGGGCCGCAGGGCAGTATTCCAACATAACGACCCCCAAACACACCTCCAAGATGACCACTGTTTTGCTACAGAAGCTGAGGGTAAAGATGATGGACTGGCCAAGCATGTCTCCAGACCTAAACCCTATTGAGCATCTGTGGGGCATCCTGAAAAGGAAGGTGGAGGAGTGCAAGGTCTCTAACATCAACCAGCTCTGTGATGTCATCATGGAGGAGTGGAAGAGGACTCCAGTGGCAACCTGTGAAGCTCTAGTGAATGCCATGCCCAAGAGGGTTAAGGCAGTGCTGGGAAATAATGGTGGCCACACAACATTTTGACACTTTGGGCCCAATTTGGACATTTTCACTTTGGGGTGTATTCATTTTTGTTGCCAGCAGTTTAGACATTAATGGCTGTGTGTTGAGTTATTTTGAGGGGACAGCAAATTTACACTGTTATACAAGCTGTACAATCACTACTTTACATTGTAGCAAAGTGTCATTTCTTCAGTGTTGTCACATGAAAAGGTCTAATAAAATATTTACTAAAATGTGAGGGGTGTACTCACTTTGTGAGATACTGTATATCCCTTTCCATTGAATAAATATCCTCAACACGTATTATTTAAAAAATAAAGAATTTTGTTTACTAGATGAACTTCTCTTTTTTTCAACCTGACTACGTAACAAATCCACTCAGTGGAATCTCATTGTTCTTTTTCTAGGACTTGAATTGTATCCAAGTGGAACACAATGTTTAAAACTGGCCGTGTGTGTTTAGAAAGCCTCCTATTAGCTGCTTTTCATTAAGTTTAAAGTTAATTATTTCCTTGACCCATTCTGAAAAAATGATCTAATTGCAATCTACACATTAGTGTATGTATACATGTCACTATTTCTCTAGATAAATATATTTCTAAAGGTGCTATTGTTCTTATGAAATTTTCAACACATGTCGGTAATAATACATACATACATACATACATACATACATACATACAAAGAAACCAAAACAAATAAATTCAGAAATAAACTTTTGTGTAATAAAATGGAATGACCCAGGGAAAAAATATTGAAATGTATTTAATACTTCATCCAAAATCCTTTTGTTTGGTAATGACAGCTTAAAGACACAGGCTCCTGTATGGAGAAACTAATTGCATGCATTTCTCAGGTGTGATTTTGACCCATTCTTCCACACTCTTCAAATCTTGCTGCAGCACAGTGTTTCTCAACCTTTTTACCATCGGGGAACCCCTGGCAAAAAGTCTGAGATCTCGGGGGAACCCCTGAAATAATGTTCAGATCTACAATTATTTCAAGAAATGGCATTAAATAATTTTAAAAAAAGTATTAAAACTTACCTATTTTATGGGAAACTTGGACATTTTTTTTTTCTGCACAGATGCTCATTATGGGGCACACAGCAGAACATGGGGCACATCAAGCGGCACACAGCAGAACCTGGTGCACATCGATCGGCATGGGGCACATCAAAGGGCATACAGCAGTTCAAGGGGCATACAGCAGAGTACAAGGAACATTATGGGGCTCACAGCAGAAAATGGGGAACATCATTGGGCACAAAGCAGAAAATTGGGTACATCCGTGGGGCACACAGCAGTACATGGGGCACAAAATGGGGTACATTAAGGGACATACAGCAGGGCACATGGCACATTACGGGGCTCGCAGCAGGGCATGGGGCACATTAAGGGACACACAGCAGGATATGGGGCACACAACAGGACACATCAAGGGACACATTAAGGGACACAGGGATCAAGGGGCACATTAAGGGACACAGGGACAGCAGAAAATGGGGATCATGGCACACACAGCAGAAAATGCGGCACATCATGGAGCACACAGCAGAACATGGAGCACACAGCAGAAAATGGGGAACATCATGGGCAAAACAGCAGAAAATGGACATGGGGCACACAGCATAACATGGGGCTCACACAGCAGGACACAGGGCACATTATGGGGCTCACAGCAGGACACAGGGCACATTATGGGGCTCACAGCAGGACACAGGGCACATTATGGGGCTCACACAGCAGGACACAGGGCACATTATGGGGCTCACAGCAGGACACAGGGCACATTATGGGTCTCACAGCAGGACATAGGGCACATTATGGGGCTCACAGCAGGACACGGGGCACATTATGGGGCTCACAGCAGGACACAGGGCACATTATGGGGCTCACAGCAGGACACAGGGCACATTATGGGGCTCACAGCAGGACACGGGGCACATTATGGGGCTCACAGCAGGACACGGGGCACATCAAGGGGAGCACAGCAGAGCACATGGCACATTATGGGGCACACAGCAGGACACAGGGCACATTACAGGGCTCATAGCAGGGCATGGGGCACATTACAGGGCATGGGGCACATCACAGGGCACGTTACAGTCGCAGGGCATGGGGCACATTGCAGGCACATGGCGGGCCTTAGGGCACATTGCAGGCACATGGCGGGGCATGGGGCACATCACAGGGACATGGGGCACATCACAGGGACATGGGGCACATTACAGGCACATGGCAGGGCACATGGCAGGGCACATCACAAACTCACAGTAGGGCATGGGGCACACCGGTACACTGTTGTAGTAATCCTAATGCAGAGTAACGTGGGAAGTGGCTGTAAGAAGTCTTCTCCCATATTGCGCTGTTCCCCACCGGCCCCTCCTCTCTTCTCATCCATCTCAGGTGATGTCACAAGCTGTTGGGGTGGACAGGAGGGGCCGGCGGGGAGCAGCGCAATATGAGAGAAGACTTATTACAGCCGCTTCCAGAGCTGCTCTGCATGTGTTAATGGAGACCCGATCTACCCGTCAGCTGTCTGTGATTGATGGGTAGATCGCTGCGGAACCCCTGGGGACTTCTTGCGGAACCCTGCTCCAGCACAACTATTGATCTCACTCTCCAGCAAGTCAGATGCTCTTTACAGGCAGGAACCACGGGCCCCTATGGTGTAGCAAAAATTAGGTAGACCCAGTGCTAGCTGTCTATGTGTCTACTAAGCCCAGTACCACATCTTCAGGCCCTACCAGCCCTCCTGGCAGCAGCTGCCTCTCTCTCTACTTCCCATGCCATCACAGTCCACTCCACCTGGCTCTGCACCTATCCCAGACTGCTTGCACCCAGTCCTCTCAAGCATGCCTCCCGACTGTATGACACCCACCAGCCCTCTTGGCTGCGACTTGTAGTTCCTCCCTGGAGACTTTCCCGTCATGTGCCCTCCTGCTGTCCTCTCCTTGCTCCTGCTGTCCTCTCACGTGTTCTCAGAGAGCTCCCTCCAAGGCCACGACAGCCTAGCACTCCATCTCCAGATTCCACCCTCAACTCCTCCCCAGCTGAGCTGACCCTCCTGTATTTAAGGAGGCCTGCCCTCTGCCAATCCAAGTTGGGGATTGGTCATGGCTCCTCAGTAAACCCCAGGCAGCCCCACTTTTTCATCTCCTCCTTCCTTTTCCAGAAGATTCTAAAATGTTTTGGAAAGAAGTGGAAGATCTCAGTGATACTGCCTTTGAGTCACCCAGCTCTTTCGTGAGTCTCTCCCAACCCAGATTAAAACACAGGCTTGGCTGCCAGCCAAGCCTGTAATTTACCTACACTTAGGTTTTTTTGTTATGTTAATGGCTACCACTTCTAGCACCCTAGAGAGTGCTATAGACGTTTGCCAGTATTGTATGCTGATAAACAGCCCCACACCATGATGTTCCTACCTCCAAACTTCACTGTTGGTATGGGGATGTTTTTTGGGGTGATGTGCAGTGCCATTTGACCTCCAAACTGTTAGAAACCATGAATCAGACAGGGACAGAAAATGCAGTAAAATCACACAATTTAATAAAATGGTACAGATAAATAAGCGTAGTCAAAACCTAGCCAGGGTTCGGTAGCCGAAGTGGATAGTCAAAACAAGCCAGTAAATCAAAGATCAGCATAGTCAAAGGCAGCAGAAATGATCAGGAACCAGAAGGGGCGTCAGCCAGGCAAGTCTTTAACAGGAACACAGCAGAGAATCTTCAGATGGGTTTGAGCAAGGGGAAGGCACAGAGGAGATGAACCAGGCAGTTTAACCACATGCTGACCGGGCCATAGCCGAAAGACAGCTACAGCGTGGTAGGCTTATTCTGGGTAGACGTCCATGGGACGTCCTTACAGAATCCCCTGGGGCGCGAACATCTATGACCGCCTGGTCCGGGGGACTCGGCGCATGACATGATGCCAGTTCCTCCCTCCCCTCTCTGTACCGATCGTTACAGTGTGAGAGGTAGAGATCGTTTGCAGCACTGTGGGCACTACAGATCCAGCCCACAGCACTCAGTGCCCATACTCTGCAATACTATGTAATAATCTGCCAATACTACGTAATACTCTGCAAATTCTCACCAATACTCTGCAATAAATTTTAACAGAAAAAAATAATTTTAATTATTTTTTACAAAATTTTCAGTATTTTTTTGATTTATAGCGTAAAAAAAAAAAAACCCAGCGGTGATTAAATACCACCAAAAAGCTCCATTTGTGTGGAAAAGAAGGAAAAACATTTTATATGGGTTCAGTGTTGCATGACTGAGTAATTGCCATTCAAAATGTGAGAGCACCGAAAGCTGAAAATTGGTCTGGTTAGGAATGGGGTTTAAGTGCCCAGTGGTCAAGTGGTTAAATAGCCAGAAAGGGCTGGCTGATAAGCAGGAATGATCACCAGATGAGTCACTGTGGAATGATGAGTGCTGGCAATTAACCGACAGCTGAGCTCTGAGAAGGGAGGGCTGAGCTTAGCCCTGACACAAACATAAAGGAGGAAGGGGAAAGGTTTGGGACTTTAAATGAGGTATACATATGATATGTGCCTCCCATCCCTGATTCAAATGAATAATAGAAAGGAACAAGGGAACACAAACATGGTGTGTATTATGGCATCCAAAGAGTTCAATTTTGGTCTCATCTACCAGCCTATATTCTCCCAGTATTTCACAGGCTTGTCTAAATGTTGTGCAGCAAACTTTAAACAAGCTTCAACATGCTTTTTCTTCAGCAATGGAGTCTTACATGGTGAGTGCATACAGGCCATGGAGGTTGAGTGCATTACTTGTTTTCTTTGACACAATTGTACCTGCTAATCCTAGGTCTTTCTGAAGCTCTCCACAAGTGGTCCTTGGCTCTTGGAAAACTCTTCTGATAATTATCTTTACTCCCCTGTCAGAAATCTTGTGGGGAGTACCTGGTCGATGCCAGTTTTATGGTGAAATTATGTTCTTTCCACTTCCAGATATGTCCCCAACAGGGCTCACTGGAACATTCAGAAGTTTAGACATCATTCTGTAACCAATGCCATCAGTATGTTTTGTAACAATAAGGCTGCAAAGGTCTTGAGAGAGCTCTTTGCCTTTACCCATCATGAGATGTTTCTTGTGTGACACCTTGGTAATAAGACACCTTTTTTATAGGCCATCAGTTGAGTGAAAACAGCTTATATTAATTTGCACTGACAAGGGGGAGGATTGCTTTCTAATCACTGATAGATTTTTAGCTGATGTCTTGGCTTTCCATGCCTTTTTTGAACTTGCCTTTCTTCATGTGTTCAATACTTTTTCGCTGTGTCATTCCATTTTATTACACATAGCCTAACTTAACTTAATTTCTAAACGTATTTGTATGTATAGATTGCATGGCTTGTTACCGACAAGTGGTGAAAAATTAATGTTAATAGCTGTAAGGGCTGGACTCGGCCCTTTCTTCTCTGAGCTGACCACTCAGCTGTCGGCTAATTGTCAGCTCCTATCTCTCCACAGTGACTCACCTTTTGATGATATCCTGCTCGTCAGTCCTGCCCACTTAAGCCGTCCAGCCCAGATGACCTCTGTCTTTGCCTTGGTCAACATCACAGAGACTATCTCCTGCGTTCCTGTTAAAGACTTGCTTGTCTGACCTTCCTTCTGGCTCCAGATCCTGCTCGCTGTCCCACCACGCTGATCCCTGGCTTCCTGACTTATTTGACTATCTGTTCCGTTTACCGAACTTTGGCTTTGTTTTGACTACATTTGTTCTATTTACTTTTATTTTATTAAACAAGTATGATTTAATTGTACTTCTGTCTCTGTCTGATTCATGGTTTCGGACAATAGCACCTTTTTAGAAAGATATATTTGCCTTGTACACCCCTAAATTGAGGGGGGGGGGCTGGATGTACCTGGCCTAATTAAATATTTCTATGTGGCGCAGTTAGCTAAGATCTGCTTCCTAGCATGACACTCCAGGCCGCTCCCTGGATATCTTTGGAGTCGTCCCTATACCCCAATAAGGAAATAAGTCACTTAGCATGGATGCAAGCTAAGGACAGACCGGTTATGCTTTGCCCAACGCTACCATTTTCATTGAACCTATGGGACAGATTACTATCTACGCATGGATTTAAATTCTTACACACCCCATTGGCTCCACTACTTGGTAATCCTTCACCCCTAAAACTTTGCTTGGTGGGGCAACAAAGGTTTGCTTTGAATAGCAGACTTCTGTGACCATAGTGGTGTTTTGTTGAAACAATTTCTCCAGGAGATGTTTCAGCTTCCAAATTCAGAAATATAATATAAAATATATACACGCACACTGCATTTTTACCCTAGTTTATAACCAGCGTCTGTTGCTTGATACAATGACTAATGTTGGCTTTGTATACCTTTTAACATTTTTATGAATAAAAATCATTGGAACAAAATATATATGTACCTAGAAAAATGGTGACGTGTTCAATACTATAGATAGAGATGGAGAGAGATTTTTGTGCAGGAAAATTTGTGCTGGTAAAATTTTTAAACGTGGGGTTGCATTGAGTAAATACCAAACCTATCAAGCCTTAAACTTGTGCACCCATGAAATTGCAAAAATCTAGGGGCGTGGCCAGCAGCTGGAGTTGATGGCTGTGTAAGGAGAGAGCTCCAGAGAGACCCGTCGGCATCCATTGCCATCCAACGACGTGGGCAAGCATCCAAGGCTCTTTTTCGGTTCCCTGCATTCTACTGACCCTGAGGAACATTATGAGGAAGATCAAATCAAAGAAAGGGCTGCGGAAACTCAGATTTTTTTTTTTTTTTTACTGCACACCTAGGCCTCAAGATGGCGTTGCGGCCTCCGATCCGCAGCCCTGCCAGCATCGAGGAAGCAGCAGCCAGCAATTCAGCCAAACCTGGTTCATCATCCCAGGGGGACAGGTGCAGATCATCCCCTGGAGCCTCCCCAATCAACAGCCCACAGAAGAGATCATTAGCACATAAATATGCAGGTGAGCTGGGGGATCATGTTCTCTCACAGGACAGCACCAGGGAGTTTGTGGAACAGATTGAGTTCCACACCACAGGGCAGCCACTGAGCGATTAGTTATGAGGGACATGCTTGTTGCGCTCCGGGGATCATTGCACGGAGACATGTTGAACTGCATCTCACAATTGAAAACTGATGTCTCAGCCATATGGGATCGGGTCAATCACATTGAGGGAAAATGGGGGCATTTGCTACAGCCCACAATGAGTTAGTCGGAGGAAGATGTTCAGGTCATCAAAAACCAAACTGGCCGACCTAGAGGACAGGTCACGCAGGAATGACCTCAAACTGTGAGGGGTGAACAAATCCATAGCCCCAGCTGATCTTAGACAAAATGTCCAGAAACTGTCACTTTACTGCCAGACACCCCTGACAGGGAAGCAATAGTGGACTGAGCACACCGTCTTCCCAAAATTCCTGCCTGAGCAGGTCCCCAGGGATGTTATTGCTCGCATCCACTTTTTTCCATGTTAAAGATGAACTCTTGCTATATGTTAGGCAAACTCCTTCACTTCCAGATCCCTCTGCAAATTCTGAAATATCCGAATATTTGTCTCCAACATACCACGATGGCTTGCAAGAAGCTTGCAACCCTCACTAAGCTATTTCAAAACCACAAAATCCCATACTCCCTTGTATACTCCCTTGTAAGTGTGGCAATCTGTGAATACTTGATGAGAGCCCTGCTGTACAAGTATTTGTGTGTACCTCTGCCTCAGTTTTCAATGACACCATGATGTCTGAGCTGGGTCAAATGGAGTTGTAATACCCCCTGAGACCTTGCAAAATTTTTCACACACTAAAATGTATTCACCTTTTTTTTTTTTTATGTGCTTCTTTCTGTTCCTATCTTTTATTTTTTGTTTTGTCCTTACTGTACCTGAGGAATGCTATGAAGAAACCATCCTAAATTCAAGCTGGCTGTTCTTGATCGAGGACTTTACAACTACAAAGCTGAATGTGATATTCATTTCAGGTTTAACGCTGCCACCCACAGGTAATAATACATCATTACAGCTGTTACAAATGACTTAATCAGCAATACTCTGAATCTCAAGTTCACAGTACTCATGATGACCCTTTCAATCATCTCTTTAAATGTACATGGGCTAAACAGCCCATTTAAAAGGAACTCTATGTTGCAGGAGTTAATTAAGCTGAAAGGGGATGTCCTCTGCGCTCGAGACACATTTTATGGCTGACAAACAACCCAAATGCACAAATAAATCCTACCCACGTATTTTCACTGCAAATCCTCCAGTTAAAAAATGGGGAGTCTTGATGGCGATTAAACATTCCATTGCCTTTCAACTACATGAAGTCCACTGTAACCCCAATGGAAGGTATATAATCCTGGTCTGTGATATGAACAATACCACATACACTTTAGTGAACCTTTATGCCCCCAACACTGGACACGCAGCAATTCATGAAAGCTATGAAAAAGCGTATTGACAAGGTTATCAAGGGATCGCTACTCCTATGTGGGGACTTTTAATAGTGTGGAAAACAAACATGGACTGTTCTAATCCTCACCTTATACACCGATATGAGTTGCAACCCTTTTTAACGGAAGCAGAGCTATATGACACTTGGAGATGCGTAAACTCATCTGAAAAGAACTACACCTATTACTCAGCTCCCCACCAAGCCTATTCGAGGATCAACCTTATCCTATCGCATCTTAACTTACTGCAGAAAACTCTATCGGTTAAAATCCATTCGATAACCTGGTCGGCCCATGCTCTGGTCGCTCTAGTTCTGAAGGAGCAATTTTCAAGTAATCCTGCATACCTTTGGAAGAATAACACTGAACTTCTCTCTACTCCTAAGCACAAAACTAGATTAACTCAGCTACTTAAAGAGTTCTTTGTGGTAAACAATACATCCGATGCAAATATAATTTCTGTATGGTGTGCCCATAATGCTTATAATAGGGGCCTACTTATACAACCTGCAGCAAGGGAGAAGAGTTAGAAGGTAAACGTGTTGAACATGTTGCTTAAATCTTTAGAATCGCAGCACAAAACAAACCCCTCCTCTCAAATTGAACCTGACCTATTTTAATTGTAGACAAAAAATCCACCTAACCCTTGTCTCAGCCCACCAGAAATACTTAAAACGATCTAAGGCAATGTACTATGCACAAGGTAATAAGGCAGGGAAATTACTGACGAATTGTCTAAGAGAGACAGCCACGTACAAAACTTAAAATTGTATTAGGGACCCCCATAGTGGAAAAATGGAGTACCACCTATCTGCACTAGCTAATGCCTTTTATGAAATGCTACAAGCACCTCCTATAATCTTAGCTCAAATAGTACCACGCCTCAACCATCGGCACCAAAATAATATTAAAAATGTCCTGAACTCAGTGACATTGCCCACGATGAATAATGAAGCTCTTGCAGCACTTAACGCCCCGATCTTAGATAAAAAAATACTGGATACTATTCACGCCTTACCAGCACATAAGTCACCTGGCACTAAAGTGTTTTCTCAATTCTTAGTTCCACATCTGGGTGCTTTTTTTTTTTTTTCCCAACAGGTTTGCCTCATCTATGCCTTTCACCCAAGGAAATGTTATAGGCCACCATTATAGCTTTGCCGAAACCAGGGACGAAGCCGGACGGCCTGCAACATTTTAGATCCATATCTGTTAAATACAGATTTAAAGATGTATGCTAAGATACTCGCAAATAGATCAGCCAAAATAACCCCTTCTTTAGTCCAAAGCAGACCAGGTGGGCTTTGTTAAGGGGAGACAGGCCCCTGATGGCACACAGAGATTGTTCAATCTTTTAAAAATAGTGGAAACTAGAAAAGCACCCACAGTGATCCTGACACTTGATCCAGAAAATGCCTTTGATGGGGTGCACTGGGGGCATCTCGTGCAACCCTTCAAAATTTTTGGGCTCCAAGAGTTTATACTTTCAGCGGCATCTGCACACCGTCAGCCACAGTCTGTACGTCCAATGCCATATCTGATAAGTTCTATATTACAAATGGAACCCGCCAGGGATGCCTGTTTTTTTTGATCTCCTCTTTATATATTTTCCCTTATGATGGAACCCCTGGCGGAGGCCATTAGAAGTGATAACACCATAACAGGCATAGATGTAGCAGGCCATAATCACAAGATAGGGCTGTTTGCGGATGTAGTTGGCACACTTACTAATCCGGCTTCTTCTCTGACCAGAGTACATTCGCTACTACAACAATATGGTTCAGAGACATACTACAAGCTTAATGTCACTAAGTCATGTATATTGCTGATTTAAATGTTCCAAAGAAACAAATAGACAAACTTTAAACAACAATTTTCCTTTCAATTGGCGATTTAAAACCATCTCATATTTGGGAGACACCCTATCGTTTCCTACATATGAAGCCAACTTTCCAAACCTACTAGATATTATAGAACAAGACTTAAAATATTTTATCGAACTGTGAACTTTCTTGGATGGGGAGAGTGGCAGCTTTAAAGATGCTACTCCTACCCAAACGTATTTACTACTTCAGAACAATACCTATTTTCTTGCCAGAGTCCTTTTTCACTCTGACGAACAAATTGTTTAGACTGTTTGTTTGTTTTTTATATGGAAAGGAGGTATGGCTAATATATCCTACTCAATACTACAGAGACATAGACGCACAAAGGAGGCATTTGCTTTACAGTAATTAGCAAGAGTTACTATGCAGCCATCTTGGACCAAATACAGAGAAACATATGGGTGCCTATTGAAAAGGCTGTATTAGGTCACAGGGCTCTACCCTCCCTACTGTTGGCTAAACTGACAGTTGCAATTAAACTGTCCACATTTTCCTTCCAAAGCAGCTACTCCTATTTGCATGGGAGAAATTAAACGCTCACATAGATCCTGAGTCTAAGGTATGTCAGGATAATTTGCCTCTCCAGATTTATGAATATCTTATACCAAACTTAAGAGCTTTCCCATGGTTGCAAAACAACATATTGACTTTTATAAGGAACTGTTATCTAAACAGCCGGGGGCCTTTTTCTTATGCACACATCCAATTGCAGCATTTTCATAACACTCATTCAGAGGTACGCTATGAGATCCATAAAGACTTATGGCATTATTTTGGTAAATGATTTTGACAAACCTAAGGGGTTATCCTGGTTCTATTTCCTTATTCGGCATTAAAGAACTTTCGCCAAAACATCTAATATGATTAATTGGGAAAGGGAGCTTGGTTCTACCTTTTACCTCTAAAGAGTGGCAATGTGCTATCCAGTCATGCTATCGCTATTCCAATTGCGCCAACCACTGGGTAATAATGCTGCAAATAATACACAAACTATTTAACTCCAGTGAGATTGTCCTCAATTTTTCCTTTAGAATCCAATACCGTTTGGAGACAATGTGGTGGCCATAACCCTCGATGGGGCGGCCTTGACTTTTGGGCTTACCGTTTTACCTCTGCTTGGCTTGTTCCTCTAGGGGTTCCCAGAGTTAGTACCCAACGACTTTGGACGCTGACACCATAAAAGTCCTTTTAGAAAGGTTTTTATTTGCAGGGGTAACTTCCAAACAGACACAGTCTCATGTGGGAACAGAGTGTAAGGGTGAAGAAACTCGGGCACTTTGAACTGCAAATTAGTAGGAAGTCTCTAATGCAAACCCAGAGAGTAGCCTCTCGCAGCTGGGCGCTTCAAAGCTGAACAAATCTCCAGCCAGAGATTATGGCAGTCAGCGCTTGAATTCTGAAAACTTGCAAAGTCTCTGACCTTGAAGAAAAGTTGCAATCAGAGTGAAAAGGAACCTTTCCTCAGTACCTGGAACGTTATCCGTCTCCTTTGCAGTATTGGGGAAATGTGGATTCTCTAGTATCCTTGACAACCCAGCAACCAGGCACTTCTCAGGATGGCAGCTTGTTGGCCCTCCTCCGAAGAGTCCTCCCCCAGTCGCTGCTGCAGTGCCCCTCCAAGTTGAGAGCACACCCGGACGCCTTGAATCCTCCCTCAGCTACTGCGTCTCGGTCCAGCCGGTTCCGAGACTCGGGAACAGATGGATCCTTGCCCCAGAC
The DNA here is from genome assembly GCA_028564925.1 of Lithobates sylvaticus. Taxonomy (NCBI): domain Eukaryota; kingdom Metazoa; phylum Chordata; class Amphibia; order Anura; family Ranidae; genus Lithobates; species Lithobates sylvaticus. The sequence goes on along the minus strand of CM053036.1, from coordinate 60,050,784 downwards.
CAAGCGGGTCTGTGGGGTCAATGGAACTGACCATATTTTGTTGCGGCACACGCTCCCGTGACCGGCACCCCTCGCGGGGCTACCCCGGTCCAACTTCAGGAACAGGCAGCTATGGCCGAACGAACCCAGAACACATGACTCCAGCATCTTATGTACCCTTCCCCAGACTCCTCAGCGGGGCCAAACGCACCCACTGATTGGCTCCGGGGAATGCCGGTACCCAAACATCCAACCAGGCTTGATTCTAAACCTGTCATGTGTACCATACTGCACACATGACCAAGCAGAACCCCAACACAGCCCAGAAAAAACTGATGCCAAAGCTAACCTACTCAATTAGCTCTCAGAACCCCTTTACTGTTCTGAGAGAAAAAATAACGAAATTTACACACCGCTACAGGTAGTATAACGCATGTTCTATGGAGCTGCAAGAGTTTACGTAGTTTCTGGAATGCAGTTTTTAAATCTCCTCAGTAGCTGGCTTTATCATTAGACCTACCCCTCACCTTGCTCTACTCAACCCCTCTATCAATAACATACCAACCCAATTTAGAAGTATGATGACACATTCTTATTGCTGCATGCCTACCGTGTTTCTCCGAAAATAAGGTTTATATTAATTTTGCCAACAAAAGACCCAGTGGGGCTTATTTTTGGGGTAGGACTTGTCATGTGCTGTCTTCTCTCCCCATCTCCCTTCCTGCCTGTCAGGAATCCCCAGTGGCCAGTGGAACTGAGTTTTTTAAGTACATGTAAAACCCTAAAATGCACTGTATTACATCATGTAAACTGTGCATGTTTCTGTCATCTATTTGTGATAAATACCTTCTTGTAGTGCTTGCGTGACCCGCCTGATCGATCTTCCCCACTCCAAACACTGCAGAGGGAGGAGGGTCCGAGATCCCCCGCTGGCAGATGAGGAGAGGGGTGCAATAGGGGATCAGCTGAGCGATGCTCATCGCTTCCATTGCCCACCTGATTGGTCTTCCCCGCTCTGAGCACTGCAGGGGGGGGCCCGCTGACAGCTGGGAGGAGAGCAGTGGGGGATCAGCTGAGCGCTGTAATGAAAAAACATACACAGTTTGCATTATATAATACAGTGCATTTTAGGATTTCACAACCCTTTTTAAACTGGGGATTATTTTTTGGGGTAGGGCTTATTTTCGGGGAAACACAGTAACTGCAAAATGGAAATCCACTGACACCTAATATTAATGAAGTAGTAAGAAGGGTTAATGTTCGATACGCTTATGAAAAACACTTTGCAGTCTACTCTGATAAACTAGGCTCTTTCACATCACAATGGACCCCATGAACTTCATGTTATTCAGATGATGACTAATATTACTGATGACCTCCTTTTTATAAGCAAGTATATAAACAAGAAATCCTCATGTTGTGTTACAGTTTTATTCATTTTCCTTTAAAGTTTTCTGTATTGGCTCAAGAATATGCTTTAAAACTTTTTGGTATATTCAATTATCAGTCTATATTGCTTGGATCAGATGTACCGGTAATCGCGCTACAATCGCATAGATAGAAAAAGTTCCATTTATCCTAGTATTTTATCTTTTTTTTTTTTTTTCCCTGATATAACATTGCTGGCCTACAAACATTTTGTTCAAGTGCTGATGGCTGTGTAGCATATTAACATAATTTTTTTTTATTTTTATTTTTTATGTGAAACTGGTCTGAGCTGCTTCATATTTAATTACTCCTGGTGTAATTGGCATGGCATATTTGGATACTGTTTAGCCCAGGGCCTCCTTCTGCTTTAATCAGTCTCTAAATGGGACGTAAAAGATCTGCAATTCACTGTATTCATTGACCATACCTTTTACAGAGCCGAGTAGAGTAATTGGATTAATAATGTTGACTATGGATGTACAAAAATGTATGTATGAGTGTCACAAAGGCAGGCAGGTTGAACACTGGCAGCAATGCATTATGGTTCGTAAACTGCATGGAATTGGAAGAAATTAGTTGAGAAGTTAATAGTTAGAATGCCTTAGATCTCTGTTGCTGGACTGCGTTCTTGAGGGTAATGACATTGTTCTAGGTTTGAAGGATACAGTTTTAAGACTCGTATTCTCTTTAGGCATCTTTCCTCATCTCCAGCATTTTTATATTTTATTTTACTTACCTTAAATGCAGATTCGCTGAGCTGCCTACCCAACCACTGAACAGCCTTTCTTTTTAATGCAGCGCTACCCCGAAGGAGATGCTGGAAATTGCCCATGTCTTTTATTTTTTATTTATTTTTTTCCCCAGAAGATTTCCTCGCAGCCAGGGACACAAACAGTCACTCTTTTCCTCAAAGAACAGTCTAGGGGTCAGTGGCGGCTGGTGTGTGTGTGCAAGCGTGCGCTCCCCCCCCCCCTTCTTTTTTTTTTTTTTTTGTGTTGGTCATCCAGCCCCACACCCCATCTAGATAGTGGGTGGGCAGCACCTCCTATGGGTGGCAGCTTCCATTGCATCTCCTCCCTCTTCTTCCCCCCTCCTAGGCATCCAATAGGATCGCCTGTCCTTTCAGCCAATCGGGAACCACTTCCTGATTGTCCGGGAGGAGAATCACTGTGACAATAGCGAATATTCATTCGCTATTGTCACACAAGTGTGTGTGCTCACTGCGCCCCAAACCCACCCTTTTTTTTTAAGCCTATTAGAGCCTCCGGCTCTAATCACGTGCTTCAAAAAATCCCCCCCCCCCCCAAAAAAACCCCAGTGGAATCCATGAGTCCAGCATGTAGATAAGGGGGGCCGGATGCCCCTGTGCCCCGTTATGGACAGGCCGCCGCTGCTAGGGGTGTTCCGTTTTTTTTTTTTGATTAACTGTGATAGGGTTGAGGGGATTGAGTGGGATACTCCCAAAAACAGAACTATGTACAATTTTTAGTTGAGTTACAGTTCATTGCCACATATCTTTAGGCTGCAGTTTGGAAGTGTTGGCCTACAGTTTGCCCTTCGGGTCAACTACAAATCGTTTTTTTCAGAAATGGATCTCGATACATGACGGTGTGCATTGTACATAAAAACGACACAAAAGTACATGGGTTATCACCTAAAGCTGTTACCCTATACCACCACTCTAATATCCATAGCCAAACATTCACAAACAAAGGTACTACTATAGAACAAGAGAGAACTGTTTAAAAAAAAAAAAAAAAATCATATATTTACTACAAATCGATCGATCTATTAAAATAACATTATACTAATTTTATGTTCATCATAGTAGCTCAAATGGCATCATTTCACAACACCCCCTAGGTTTAACCCTCATGCCTATCAGTTCTATCATTACAATAGGAGCTATGGAGAGGCTTTTTTTTTTTTTTTTTTCAAACCTCTTCATAGACTTGTTTTCTACTCTGGTATTCCCATCAACAACTGCTCCAGAAAAAAACATTCCGACCAAGGAACGGAGCATATCTCTTCTGGGTACCTAAAAAGAGTCAACATAGATGCTTTATTTCAGTAAATCTGAATAACTACTCCCATTGATGCCTATACTAGGGTGGAATTGGGTCCCTTTTTATATAATAATGATTTATTAATAATCACAGAGCTGCGTTTACTTTGTGTACTTTTGCATCTTCCTAGAGTTTAGCTTTAACATTTTGACTTGCTCAGCCCATCTAAACTTCCAAAAGAATGTTGGCTGGCTGGAAGTAGATTGGAGTGTGTAAGAACAGGTTGACTTTTTTTATTTTTTTTCAGTCAAGATTACAGAATGATGTAACTGCTATGTGAACCTTCCCCCTTTTTTTTTTTTTTTTCAATTTATTTATTTTTTTACACCTTGATGGTGAAATAGGCATGTTCCTGCAGTAGATAAACCTGCATAGGACTCTCCACCTAGCAATTATGTTGTACATTTGCATGCAAGTTCACCGGGGCCTGAACTCTAATTGGTAAATCTATCGCTTAATCTACACAGTCTATATTTACAATGATAGATTATATATATATATATATATATATATATATATATATATATATATATATATATATAAGCCAGGACTCTCTGGAATTCCGCTCACGTGTTTTCAGTTTGACAAACTTGTATTATGATAAATCAGAATCTCAGTCCCTAGCAAACCATCAGCTTTTGACACACCTACCAACATTCTGGGATGGCCAAGATGGGCACAAAAATATTTAGGCAAGATTTTTCCTATTCTCTAATGCAGATGACTTCACAAAAGTAGAATCAAAGGCATTTTGGATAGAGTAAGGGAGGGTCATAACCCGTCAGGTTTCTTTTTTTTATTTTTCTTGGACCTGAGTGCCCCATTGGGGAGAATTACCTTCACATCTTGTCCTGTGCCAAAACAGGAAATCGGGGGAAATCTCTGCAAGTTAAGGTAATTTGACCCTCCAGGTCACCAGAACTAGTGTCCTCATTAGGATTTTCCTATTCTCTAATGCAGATGACTTCACAAAAGTAGAATCAAAGGCATTTTGGATAGAGTAAGGGAGGGTCATAACCCGTCAGGTTTCTTTTTTTTATTTTTCTTGGACCTGAGTGCCCCATTGGGGAGAATTACCTTCACATCTTGTCCTGTGCCAAAACAGGAAATCGGGGGAAATCTCTGCAAGTTAAGGTAATTTGACCCTCCAGGTCACCAGAACCTAGTGTCCTCATTAGGATTTCCCTCTATTACTTTTCTGGGCACAATCCAAAATATGGGATTTTCTTTTACTTTCACTTTCAATGATGGGTCCAAAGCCTCCACCAGGTGGTAGCAAATGGAAGCTTACCAGGCCAATATGATCCCCTAGTCAAAGAAGTCATAAAGGCATATGTGATGATGTACCATGTCTACTGTTTCTCCCCCACTCCTCCTTAGAGTCCACAGGTAGCCAGATATATTAGGGGTTCCCAACTGCAGCTTCCAGCCACATTAGCTCAGAAAGAGAATGTGAGCAAACGCCCCATACAGTATAAAATCATCCAGCATCTATTATTTAAAAAATGCAATTTATTCAGCGCAATGGGGCATTGAGAACGCTTACAACCCAGCAAATGGACAACTTCCAGGTCACTTCCGGTTACACAATGAAATCAGCATGATGCTCCACCCTACGCGTTTCATCTTATGATGTCTTCCGGAGCATGCCGTTATGACTCTTTAAGGTGGTCATTATGGTCTAGTAAGCCTGTATTTGCTACCATTTGGTGGAGACTTTGGATCTATCTTCGCACCTTTTCCAAGGTGTGAATATTTTTTATCTATACACAAATGTTTTGCCTTTCTTATTTTAAACTGAATGGGTTGTTTTTTACAAGGTGTGGGTGTATAGATAAGTTTAACTTTTTTTTTTTTTTTCTGTATCTAGGATCAGTGAGTGTCCACTGCTCAATGCAGCCAGAGAGAATGACGTAGGGGCAATGAAAAAACTGCTAGATTGTGACAGCACTGACCTGTATGTCAGAGGTAAGTAGCTCTTTATAATGCCCTTCTATGGGATCCTGTATTTAAAAGGAATGTAAAAGTAAAAGCTACAATAAAAAACTTTTTTTTATTTTGTTTTGCAAATAATTGCATAAATGACCTCAAGGCTCATTACAGCTGCAAATTGTACTTGCATCTTGGTTTGAATGGATAAAATAAAATTTTGGGCTTGCCCAATTTATTCAATCTGAATAAATGGTTGAGAGAAAGCCCTACCTCCATGTGTCACACTCGTGGTACATTTGGTGTCAAGTATTGACAAAAATGGGTAGATGTGTAGGCAGGAGGATGGCTGGAGGCTATACCCAAGGAGTGATGGCCTATTACATGCTGGGCCTGTATGGTGTGCGGTGGCTGAGATTTTGCTCTACTTCTGTCGAAGTTCTGTGGAGCCCAGCATACGAATAATATATCTTGATGCCATCTTGGTAGAGCCTGTGCTGCATTTTAGCAAAAAGTTTTCACAAGATTTCAGCAGGAAGCAGATGTGCTATAAATATCAGGGACGTGCGGTGAGGTTAGTGGCTGGTGAGGCACTGGCTAGTATCAGAGCCAGATATACACAGGTTACATACACCGCAAACTTTAGAGCAATAATTCTAGCACTAGACCTCCTCTGTAACTCTAAACATGTAACCTGTAAAAAAATTTAAAGCGTCGCCTATGGAGATTTTTAAGTACAGTAGAACCTCGGATTACGAGCATAATCTGTTCCAGGAGTATGCTTGTGATCCAATGTACTCTCATATCAAAGCAAGTTTTCCCATTGAAGTCAATGGAAATGAAAATAATTTTGTTCCGCGTTGACTTCAATGGGATGCAATACCGCATGCGGCCAGAGGCAGGAGGCGCTGGAGAGCCTCGTAAATGGCCGAAAAGGCCCGAGCACACTCCGGCTGACCTCGGCAAACCTCGGAAAGAGCCTTTCTGTGGTTTACCGAGGTCAGCCATACTGTCCTCGGGCCTTTCCGTGCATTTCCTAACGCCGACGATCGGCGCTGTACGGCTCCGGCGTCCACATTTCAGGCCAAAAGCGGTATTTCACACCGCTTTTGGCCTGAATCCTGCCCGTTTTGCGAGACAACACTCGCTAACTGAGTTAGGATTTTTAGAAATACAGTGCTCGTTTTGCGAAACGCGCGTTACTCGCAAACGGAGGTTCCACCATTCCTCGAGTGTGCGCAATTTTAAAGCGTGACATGTTGGGTATCTATTTACTTGGTGTAATATCTTTCAAATTCTACAAAATCAAGTTATCTTTAGTGGTTTTTTTTTTAATTTTTTATTTTTTTTTTCATGAAAGTTGTTGTTTTTTTTTTCTCCACCCCAAAAAAAAACGCTTTGAAAAATTGCTGTGCAAATACCGTGTAATATAAATAGTTGCAACAACCATCGTTTTATTCCCTAGGGTGTCTGCTAAAAAATATATATGTTTGGGGGTTCTGAGTAATTTTCTAGCAAAAAAAAAAATTATGATTTTTACACGTAGGAGAGAAGTGTCAGAATTGGCCTGGGTGGCAAGTGGTTAATTACCATAAGTAATATACAAATAATTATATATTGTTTTTTTAAGGTAATTTTACTATATTTTCAAAAACTGTACTCAAGCAGGTGGCTTAACAAACAAACAAATTACTGACGCTTGAAGTTATAACTTCAAACCAGTAATTTCACAGTAAATGGATAAATAATAAATTATTATACTATCACATATAGCATAATATATGATTTAGCTTGATTAAAACAGTACCTTTTCAGCAGCAGCAGATTCTCATTCTCCCTCTTAACTATGTGAGAAAGACATGGGATTATGGGTAAATATTCTACCCATAAACCCATGCTTTTTCTAGTTAGGAGGACTGGGCTTAAAAGGAGCATCTGTCTTTTAGACAGACACATGCCCCCTTCTATAAGGCTGGTTTCACACCGGGGCGGTGCGGGCGGCAACGGTAAAGCAGCGCTTTTCTTCAGTCCATTTTGTGCCAGTGTTAGTGGCGAGTGCGCTCGCTCATGTTTACATCTATGCACAGCAAGGCAAGCACCCACATATTCCTCAGCATGTGTACCCTTGGGTCTTCCTCGGCATGTGTACCCTGGGGTCTCCTCCTTTTTAGCATATGTACGGTACCCCTTGAAGTCTACTTCAACATGTGGTGCGTTGATGGACATCCTATATGAATTTGTGTTAATGGTTTCTTCTAGGAGTGGTTGGAGAGACGGCTTTGCACGTGGCAGTCTTGTATGATAATCTGGAGGCCACAAAGTTATTGCTGGAAGCTGCGCCGGATCTGGTCAACCAGACGTTCTCCTCTGACTTGTATGAAGGTTAGACTCTCACATTGACTTGTAAAAGATTTGAAAGGCTTACCACAAATGCATAATTATTAAAGCTGAACTCCAACCAAACAGCCAAAATGGAGAGATGAAATACATATAGGGGGATATATCTGGGTTAGTTGGTCCGTGTCACGGACAGGTATGTTCCAAGTACCTACAGGAATTATTGATTTCACAATGGTACCCCATATACATGTAATATAAAGTTAATTTGTGCAATCAGCAATACAAAATTACAACTTAACGCCCTTTCACACTGCTCTGTAGCAAAATTGCGGTAAAAACGCAATGTTGGTGTTTGAGATGTGTTTCCTGTGCGTTTCTGTTTCTTGTAGGTTTTTGGATTGCCTGCACCTGTGAAAAATGGACATGTGACTCAAATTGTTTACTGCGATTTTGCCGAATTTTCTATTCATTACAATGGGAAGCTGCGTTTTTGATGCGGTTTTCAAAATTGCACCAAAGATGCAGCATGCAGAACTTTTAAAAACGCACTGCACCCACAGCGCAGTGGTGTGAAAAATCTCACAGGATTTAAAGGGAAACATTTTTCTTGCAAGGTAAACGAGCAGGAAATAAGTATCGGTGTGAAAGGGTGATTTTTTTTTTTTTTTTTCTATGCTACAGTTAAGTACGGTACCTAATACTTTCAGATCTTGTCCCTCCCCCATCAGGAGTTGGGCCAGCGCATTGAGTAAATCTACACTCCCAGGAGAGGAGGGGGCTATGACATGCACGCAGGGAGGGGGCTGTGCTAGGGAACTGACTCTTCCTGGAGTAGTCAAATTTTCTAGCAAGCTTACAGCACACTAAAAGTCAATTAAAAAAAAAAATGGAAAGGGAATCCACTGACGATAAGCAGGGTCCCATACTGTTTCCAGTCAAAATGAAGGGCAATCCCTTTTTAGACTATCGCCAAGTATCCACATTGGAAGATTTTTCTGATGCATGTTCAGTTACAATTGTTACGTTTTGCATTCACTATAGGAGTGAAACTTCCCTGTCGGGACACAGGGCTATAATTTATTCCCCTTATATTTATGCCATCTACAGTTGCTACTCTCCACCCATTAAAATCATAATACACATTTTAAAATAAAACTTCTCCCTGGTGGTAGGGGCCAGCAGAGTTTTGTGCTTCCAGAAAATAGCACAGCGCCCCAGTACTCTCAAGAGTACTCCACCTTGATGCAAGCATTGGGTTGGCTTCTGGGAGGAGTTATGAAATATCAAAATTCCTTGATGGCAGCAGCGTGGCTCCCTCTCTGGTGGCGCTGGGCAGTGTGGCTCACTCTCTGGTGGTGCAGGTACAGTCTCTCTTCTCTCTCTCTCTTTTCTCTCTCTTCTCTCTCTCCAGTCACTCCCCCCCCCCCCCAGCAGAGTGCATGCTGGGGCTGATGTCTGCTTCCTGTGGACAACAATGGGGCTGACAATCTTCTGGGACTACATATCCCATGATGCTTCTGATTGGCCCTCCGCTGTGGCCAATGGGAAGGTAACTGTGCACCAAGCTGGGTGGCCGCTCTCTCCTCCACTGCTGACAGGAGAAGAGGGGGGGGAGTGGGAGAGATATGCTGATCTCCCTTGTCACAGCGCGGCCGCTTGTATTCACTGCCGTGCTGAGCGGGGAAAAGAGCTTCACTGGTCCCTCGGTGCGCGACGCCCCCCCCGGCCCCCATAGCGACACCACTATACACAAAGAGGGGAGCACTCTGACACTTCGGTGAGGAGAGCACTCTGACACTTCGGTGCCCCCACCTCTGCGGCACCTCATGCACCCGCCCAGGATCGGCTCTGGTTGACACCACTAAACAACTTATTCACTCCCTTGTTATCTCTCGCCTTGACTATTGTAACTCCCTCCTCATTGGTCTATCTTTCAGCAAGCTATCCCCTCTTCAGTCTATCATGAATGCTGCTGCCAGACTCCTCCACCTTGCCAACCATTCAGGGTTCACCACTCCGCTATGCCAATCCCTCCACTGGCTTCCCATTGCCCAACAATTTAAAATTCAAAACAATAACATACAAAGCCATTTACAATTCTGCCCCGAGCTACATCACCAATCTTCTCTCCAAATATCACCCAAATCATCCTCTCTGCTCCTCCCAATACCTTCTGCTCTCTAGAACCCTTGTCTCCTCCTCCCATGCTTGTATCCAGGACTTCTCCAGAGCCTCTCCCATTCTCTGGAACTCACTACCCCAATCTGTCTGGTTATCTCTTACTCTGTCCACTTTTAGGAAATCCCTGAAAACTCATCTCTTCAGGGAGGTCTTTCCTGCCTTCGGCTAACAACCAAATCTTCTACTTCCCTCATCAGTTCACACCTCATTTGCTACCTTTTTTGTTTCACAACCCCTGCCTCTTATATTGTATGCTCGCAGGAGCTCCTGTTCTGATCTGAATTGTACTATTTATGTATTGTCTACCTTTTTATATTGTAAAGCGCTGCGCAAACTGTTGGCGCTTTATAAATCCTGTATAACAAATAAAAGTCCAGTAAAGGGAAAATGTCAAATCTTTCTTCAAATGCATGTGTTTGCTAAGTGTAAATGCATTTTTACAACAATTTTTTTTTAAATTTTTAAGAAGTTATGTCATTTTGTGTTGGGGTGCATTCATAGCCATGCACCCCTGAGTTAGATGACGCTAGACATCCTTCAGCCAGAAAATGAAGTTGAAGCTCTTTAAATTCCTGAAGTTTCGAATGCACTAGTCTGTGAACTTCATCCTAATTTCATCTTCTTGTAGGACAAACTGCCTTGCACATTGCATCCGTCAATCAGAACATTAACTTGGTAAAGTTGCTGATTCAGAAAGGAGCGGATGTGTGTAGTCCTCGCGCCACTGGGACCTTCTTCTCCTACAATCCGGATAACCTCTTCTACTTTGGTCAGTATTTGCTGTCTATGTTGTTTAAAAAAAGATTATAGAGGATCAATGAAAAGTTGACCAATGTTTTACACTGCTTCAATAGCCTTACTAACCTATCTGTTCATCTCGTGAGTTTCTGTCCATTTATTTTCTCTATCGCCATGTATCTATGATTACCTGTCAGTCCACCCATCCATCAAATTATCCACCCATCCATTCACTATCTATCATGATTACTTGCCCATCCATCCACAATGGCCGCTTCAATATTGCTATTAGGAAGGGATGACTTTTTTGGCGCAGCCATATTGAAATTAAAATTGCTTACAAGCTAAAATATGAAAATCTTTTTTTGGAATAACTACATCACCTGCTGTTAAGATGTATAACTACATTCATGGTTCAGTTATCAAACTTGTCTGTCTAAATTAGACATGTGCAATTCGTTTAGTTCCTAATTCTTTTTTTAACAAATTTTGACAAATTCATTAATTCCGAATTTTTAAATTTCCGAATTTCAAAATTTGCGAAATTACGAATTTCCGAAATTTCCAAAATTGCAGAATTAACGAATTTCCGAAATTACGAATTTTCGAAATTACGAATTTTCGAATTTTTTAAAAATTGAAAATATGAAAAAAAGAAAGGAAAATCAGTTTAATTCTAAATAATAACTATTAAATTATAGGTATTGGAATTCCCTTTCAAATTTGTCTGTTAGTGAACGTAACGAGTATGAATTTATCCCAAGTTACGAATTGGGTTGGGTAATGTACATAGTTCATTGGTCTAGGGTTGAGTAATGTACATAGTTCATTGGTCTAGGGTTAAGTAATGTACATAGGATGTACATGAATTTGCAGAACCCTCAGCTTCAAAATAGAGTGTAAAACAGGTCCAGACAAAAAATGTCTATGAACTTGAAAATTTGAATTCCTGAGAATGGGGGTGAGGGAGGGGCTTACGAATTTCCGAATGACGAATTTTTGAATTTTTGAAAAATTGAAAATCTGAAAAAAAAGAAAATCAGTTTAATTCTAAATAATAACAAACTATTAAAGTATTGGAATTCCCTTTCAAATTTGTCTGTTAGTGAACGTAAAGAGTATGAATTTATCCCAAGTTACGAATTATCTGAAATAACGAATGCCGCATCTAACCAAATGGAACGTAACATAATAATATTAATAATAATAATAAATAAGAAAAACCTTTTTCCATTTGTTTAGATGCGGCATTCGTTATTTCAGATAATTCGTAACTTCGGATAAATTCGTACTTGTTAATTTAATAGTTAGTTAATTAAACTGATTTTCTTTCTTTTTTCAGATTTTAAAATTTTGGGATTTTCAAATCTTTGAATTCCCGAATTCCGAAAATCCAAAATTCGGAAATTCGATAATACGGAAATCCGCAAATTTGTAAATTTGAAAATTCGGAAATAAGAACTTCGGAAATTCGGAAATACGAAATTCGGAAATACGAAATTCGGAAATACGAAATTCGGAAATATACGAAATTCGGAAATACGAAATTCGGAAATACGAAATTCGGAAATTTGAAAATTCGAAAATTCGGAAATCCAAAAAATAGAAATGTGAAAATTCCCGAAATTTCCGAATTTGCGAATTTTCGATTTTCCGAAAAAAGCAAAAAAACGAATAAAACGAAAATGAACGAATTTTTTGTCAGTGCACATGTCTACTTTAAATGCTTGATGGAAAGATTGGTTGCTTTCTGCAACATAATTTTACATTGCAGGCTTTCTCCTCACCATAAGAGGGGTTCAGATCTTCTAACCCAGCCCTATCCTCTCTCTAGGTGAACATGTCCTGTCCTTTGCTGCCTGTGTTGGCAATGAGGCCATCGTACGCTTACTGATAGAGACTGGAGCCAACATTTGGGCTCAAGACTCGCATGGTAAGAAGCGGTACTATATTTACCTTGACGACTACATTTGAATATTAAAACTTTGCTTCCATTCACAAATGCTGAAAAGATTGAGGATGGTGTTTTATCGCAACCATTGTCTAATTCCTAGGAAATACGGTTCTCCACATCCTCACCCTTCAGCCCAACCAGACCATTTCCTGCATTATGTATGATCTCATTCTGTCCTACGATGAGAGAGGCAGCGACATTGACGTGCAGATGATCCCAAATTTTATGGGCCTCACTCCATTCAAGCTGTCAGCATCAGAGGGAAACATTGAGGTGAGTCAACTCTGGTGTTTCATTGTCCATTGTGAATTGGGAGAATTTGCAGAACCCTCAGCAAAGTAATGATCTCCTCCATTCTCCTACAAGTCCAAGCTTCAAAATAGAGTGTAAAACAGGTCCAGACAAAATATATCTACATGTCTATGAACTTGAAAATTTGAATTCCTGCGAAGGGGGTGGGGGAGGGGCTTAAAACATGTTCCTGCTTACAGAGTGCAGGTGTCAGAAGTTAGTAATGTAAAGAGTTCAGGGGTCTAGGGTTGGGTAATGTACATAGTTTAGGGGTCTAGGGTTGGGTAATGTACATAGTTTAGGGGTCTAGGGTTGGGTAATGTACATAGTTTAGGGGTTTGGGTTGGGTAATGTACATAGTTCAGGGGTTTGGGTTGGGTAATGTACATAGTTCATTGGTCTACGTTTGGGTAATGTACATAGTTCATTGGTCTAGGGATGAGTAATGTACATAGTTCATTGGTCTAGGGTTGGGTAATGTACATAGTTCATTGGTCTAGGGTTGGGTAATGTACATAGTTCGTTGGTCTAGGGTTGGGTAATGTACATAGTTCATTGGTCTAGGGTTGAGTAATGTACATAGTTCGTTGGTCTAGGGTTAAGTAATGTACATAGTTCATTGGTCTAGGGTTAAGTAATGTACATAGGATGTACATGAATTTGCAGAACCCTCAGCAAAGTGATGATCTCCTCCATTCTCCTACAAGTCCAAGCTTCAAAATAGAGTGTAAAACAGGTCCAGACAAAATATATCTACATGTCTATGAACTTGAAAATTTGAATTCCTGAGAATGGGGGTGGGGGAGGGGCTTGAAACATGTTCCTGCTTACAGAGTGCAGGTGTCAGAAGTTAGTAATGTAAAGAGTTCAGGGGTCTAGGGTTGGGTAATGTACATAGTTCAGGGGTTTGGGTTGGGTAATGTACATAGTTCAGGGGTTTGGGTTGGGTAATGTACATAGTTCATTGGTCTAGGGTTGGGTAATGTACATAGTTGATGGGTCTAGGGTTGAGTAATGTACATAGTTCGTTGGTCTAGGGTTGAGTAATGTACATAGTTCAGGGGTCTGGGTTGGGCAATGTACATGTCTAGGGTGAGTAACAAACCTGGTGGGTGCAGGGGTCAGGTGTATATAACATGCATAGTTTTAGTAGTCGGGAGTATATACATCCAGTAAATGTATCACCTATGCACATAAATACAGTATACACTGCATACACGTACAAACACTTACCACTCTGGTGGCATGGTAAGCCATTGCTTAAGCCTCTTCAGTTCCCTGTGTCCCTATGTGGGTATTTTCCAGCAAGCTCCCAGGTATGCATTTTAAAGCGTATATAAACCCACAAACGAAAATTTCAAATATTGCAGCTAACTAGTCTTTAGATGTGGTGGCTGCAGTTTCCCCTTTCTCTTCACCTGGTGATCCTGCCAATAACACACTTTGCAAACAAATACATTAATATAAATTATCATTTTGATTCACTGATTTGTTCACCAATCTATATTTGCTGAGACATTTTGTACTTTGGTTATCGATTACACTTTTCTTGGTTCATATATATTTAAAAAGGAAACTCAACAGGTTTTAAATGTATACACATTTTTTTGTTTTGTATTTTGTATTTGTACAATCACTGAGTGCTGCATGTGTATAATTTTGTCAATTTTTCTTTTATTGATCACCTAGTGCAGATTTACATTGCACACTCATTGCACAGTTTCTATTGAGTTGTTACCGTAGGATAGGACTACAGAACATCTCCCCTTCTCCATTAAAAGGGAGAGTGGTTGTGTAGTTGGGTGGTTGCAGAAAAACTCAGGAAGTTGCAAGGATGCTGTTTTTTTGGCAGGATCAAATGGTATTATCTGTACTGGCAGAAAGTATTCTTGGCCTAAAAAAGAAAGCTCATACAGCCGCCTCATCTAAGGAGTATAAGCTACATTATATTTAAGAAAAGTGCAACTTAAAACAAAGCGCACTTACCCTTTTTGCCCCCTTTTCCCTGACCTAGGTTAACCCACCCTCCCTCTCCACAGTGCATATTTCCCTTATTCTGAGCCATGGTTCCGCTGTTTGTTTATATCAAGTGCTGCAGGTTTTCACTGCTCTGGTCGCACCTGCGAATAACAGCCCCTATAGTCTTCTATGAGATCATCTCTGACTATCTCTGGCCTCGGGAGGCAACACTAAAGAAGTCTATGGGACTGTAATGCACCAGGGCAGCCAAAACTTGCATCGCTGGATGTAAATAAACAGCAAAACCGTGGCCACATGTAGCAAAGTCCTGGGCCTCTTTAGGCCTAATGGTTACCTCCAGAGTTAGGGAGAGCTGACATCCTTCAGTGTAGAGTGGGTTACAAGGCATGGTGGGTGTAATGCAAGATGAACAGGTGGGCGCCAGACACATTTTGCATAAAAAAAAAAAAAAAAAAAACATTTATTGTCTCTTGAACAGAACTGTGGGAGAGAGGGTTAGGGCCAGGACACCCTTAGGTAGATGCAATGTTAATTGTCAGACTCCGAAACTTCTATAGGCAGACAGCTATACAGGTGAAGGCCGCCAGCCGGGCACCACTTCTGTATAGGTAGGACCGCTGTCCTCTATGACAACAATTTTGTAGCTGTTCTCCTTACCCCACACTCGCTGTGGGTCTTCACTCAACAAGCTCCCAGTCTCTCGCACTAGACTTCAGATCCAATTTAGCCACTGGATCCCCTGAGCTCTTCCACTTTAGCACACAGTATCTTCCTCAAGCTTCGCCCCCGCTTCTTTGCTGGGTCCCTGGCTTGGCACTCACAGATGCTCCTCAAGCTTCACCCCCCCGCTGACACGTTAGTTCCCTGGCTGGGCACTCACTGATGCTCCACAAGTGTCACCCCTGCTGTCCTGCTGGGTCCCTGACTTGGCACTTGATGACATTTTATCACTTCTTTGCTGTCCCTGGCTGACGAGAGGTCTGCTCTGGTACTGGCCTCAGCTTACTCCGTGGTCTCCGGTAACAAGGTGGATGGTCCCTTAGTGGCGACAGCTTCCCTTCACCTCTGACCAAAACTGGTTCCCCAGCCAGTGGAACCGTTACTTCTGGTTGGACTACAAGCCCGCAGTCCCAACCCTACACTGCTTTCCTGCTTCTGGATAGGCTTTGACAGCCTAGCAGCCAGATGTCCCCGAAATAGGCCTAAGGGTTACAACCTAGCAGCCCAGGGGAAAATTACACACGTCCACCCAGACAGCCGTTGAGGTGGCACAGAACCCCGGTCACCTGACTCCACCTAAATAGACTCTACTAGCAAGCCAAGGAACCCAAGAAAATCCCTGCCCATTGGCTGAGACACCCCATTTATTCATACTCTGTCCTTGCTATGCCCTTTCTTATCCAATGTCACCAGCTACCCGGCCAGGTAGTGACAGAAGAGAGAAGTGCAGTAATTCCAGAATTGTGGGAAATCAATTGATCTCCTAACAATTGGCCAGGGCAACTATCTCCAGGCAACTAAATTTACTAGCAGCCCTACCAAAACATCAGGGTGCTACACACGAAGGATGAGCCTCGAGTTCGAGTCGAACATGCATTCGACTCGAACATCGGGTGTTAGCCTAACAGCAAAGTTTATGGGCCATTCGCAGCAAATTTGAGCGCCCCATAATGCACTGCAAGACCACAGTGCATTGCTGTATGATGATTGGCCAAAGCATACACCTGACCTGCATGCTTTGGCCAATCACAGCACGCTCCTCAGCGAGAGCCATAATTGGCCAAAGGCTCAGGGGTACCAAGTCCACGCCCCACACTATATAAGGCTGCTTACACTGCGCCCATATAGTGTGTTATAGATGACAGAGATAGAGAGATTGCGCTAGATTAGGCAGGTTAGTTGGTGGCAGTGTATTTCATAATAAATATAAAATATAATAAAAATCAATCAGACTAGTGTACAGTTTCTAATACTCTTCAGGCGATGTACACAGTATAAAAAAAATACCCATCATGTCCGAAAGGCCTCCAAGGAGAGGCAGACGCTCACAGGCCACTAAAAGTGGGCAAGCAGCCTCTGAAATAATATTTAACAGCAGGGACCGTTCCTGCACCCAACAAGAGTAACTGTGAGAGGTTACAGTGTTCTGGCACCACCAACACCTAAAGCCAATTTTTTCAGCAGAGTATATAGTGCAGCCCGTATAGTGTGTGTGTATATATACTGCAGATCAGAGTATATAGTGCACTCAATGTAGTATGTATAATACAGTGCAGGGTATATAGTGCAGTGTACAATATATAATATAGTGTATTGAAGTGGTTAAGGGGAGCCCTAAGACAGAATTAAGAAAAAAAAAAAAAAAAAACGGCATGGACCCTCCCCTCCCCTCCCCCCCCCCCCCCCCCCTTCTCCATACCAGGCTCTTTGGGTCTGGTATGTATTTTTGCCATTTAAAAAAAAAAATCGGCCTGGAGTTCACCTTAATATCAATACCAGACCCAAAGGGCCTGGTGTGGACTGGAGGGGGGGGGGCCCACTCTGTTAAATAATTTTTACATTTTATTTTGGTATATTGCCGGGATCTGGCAATACATTACAGCCATGAGCAATTTTAAATGACATTTTTTTCCTTTTAGAAATTAAATTTTGCTGCAGTACTTTTCTAAACGTGGGGAAAGTGCGCTACTTTACAGGCAGACTAAGGGGACCCCCCAGGCACGATCTTTAAAGGAATATTTAATTTTTATTGTTTCACTTTAAGCATTCTTAAAATCACTGCTCTTGAAAAAACAGCAATTTTAAAAATGTTTTTTTTGCATGAATACACATATCCTATGGCAGTATCCGGGCCCCCAAACACTTTTTATGGCAATAACTTGCATATAAGCCTTTAAAATTTGAATTTTTTAGATTTTTCACGTTTGTCCTATAGACTTTAACTGCGTTTGTATGTTCGCACAAATATTTGTCTATTCGCAAGTTCTGGTGCAAACCGAACCGGGGGGTGTTCGGTTCATCCCTACTACACACAGAAATACGGTATGCATCTTTTGATGAGTAGGTGGAATAAGTTAGGTGAGGGGAAGGGAGCAAAAAGGATAAAGTGTACTTATCCTTTAATTTAGGGTTCTCCAAACTTTCTAAGCAAAGGGCCAGTTTACTGTCCTTCAGGCTTTGGCTGGACTGTGGTTAGTGGGATGAATAGTGTCCCTTTGTTAATGCTGTCAGTAAGAGGAATGGTGTCCCATGATTGGTGTCACCTGGAGGTGTAGTTGCCCTGGGTAAAGGCAAGCAAAGAGCCACATCCAGTCCCCGAGCTGCAGTTTGGAGACCAATGCTTTAAAATATAGAATGTATTGTAGCTTGTAGGGGTGCAACGGATCGTCGCCGATCCGTGATCCGAACGGGTCACCCCGTTCGGATCGGCACACCCCGCGATCCGCGGAGCGCTCCGCGGCCTCGGCCTTAGGAAAGGCCGCGGCTTCGGCCTAGCTCCGGAGCGTCGGCGGCCATCTTGGTACACCCGGCGGCCTTAGGAAAGGCCGCGGCTTCGGCCTAGCTCCGGAGCGGCGGCCATTTTGGTACACCCGGCCACTGTTTACAATGTGATTGCTCCGTCAAATGACGGAGCGATCACTTGTAAACAAACTGCATTACCCAGCCAATGTACTCTGCATTACCCAGCCAATGTACTCTGCATTACCCAGCCAATGTACTCTGCATTACCCAGCCAATGTACTCTGCGATACTCTGCATTACCCAGCCAATACTCTGCGATACTCTGCATTACCCAGCCAATACTCTGCGATACTCTGCATTACCCAGCCAATACTCTGCGATACTCTGCATTACCCAGCCAATACTCTGCGATACTCTGCATTACCCAGCCGATACTCTGCATTACCCAGCCGATACTCTGCGATACTCTGCGATACTCTGCGATACCCAGCCAATACTCTGCATTACCCAGCCGATACCCAGCCAATACTCTGCATTACCCAGCCGATACCCAGCCAATACTCTGCCAATACTCTGCGATACCCAGCCAATACTCTGCGATACCCAGCCAATACTCTGCGATACCCAGCCAATATTACAGTGGGGGAGATGACGTGAATATTACAGTGGGGGGAGAGGACGTGGATATTACAGTGGGGGAGATGACGTGAATATTACAGTGGGGGGAGAGGACGTGGATATTACAGTGGGGGGAGAGGACGTGGATATTACAGTGGGAGGAGAGGACGTGGATATTACAGTGGGGGGAGAGGACGTGGATATTACAGTGGGGGAGATGACGTGGATATTACAGTGGGGACTATATGGTGGCGGAATTTTCACAGGTTTTTGCAAATTCAATTATTATTTGCTGATCCGAAAAATGATCCGATCCGTGACTCCTGATCCGAGGATCGATCCGATCCGTGAGTTTTTTGATCCGTTGCACCCCTAGTAGCTTGGCAGTCTTTAGATGTGGTGGCTGCATCATTTTCTTTGTGACTTGTAACTCTGCCCTTTAAGGTTCACTCATTCTTAAATTTTTTGGGTTTAGATGAGCTTTAAAGTCCAACTTCACTGAGTTTCCAGGCTGCACCCATTGTAGGGGGTTCCCCCCCCATCCCTTTTTTATATGATGGAAAATGTAACCGGAGGAGCTGGAATACACAAGGGTGGGTGGGATACACAAGGGTGGGTGGGAACACTGATTAAACTTCCCAGGTGGTCAGGAACAGAGCTGGTAATGATGGTGATTTCACTGGTGATGCATATAATAGACGTATAATAATCTCCCTTTTTATATCTAAAATTTCACTCATGGTAAGCGGGGCCTTTTGGTGGTCCTTAATTAACCATGGTAATCTTTTTAGGTCTCGACCTAATTCAAATTCGTAAAAGTCTAGAATTATGTGCTTATCCCATTAGTTCTTGTCTTCATCTTCTCTTGCACATACTCATGTTTAATCTTTTGATCTTTCAGATGTTCCAGCACCTGCTAAAAAAACGTAAGCAGGTTCAATGGTCTTTTGGTCCTATAAATTCTGTTCTGTATGACCTCTCGGGCATCGATTCTCGGGACGAGCATCAGTCTGTGTTGGAGCTTGTGGTATCTTCTAGAAAGAGAGAGGTATGTAGGGCATATCAAAGCGTAACACCAGACAGAACATTTTTTTCTGCTAGCTTTGGATAATGTGGGGAAAATATGGAACCCCAGATAAGTTTTTACTGCTATTTGTGCCCCTGCTGGGGAGATTCGTCCTCCCTTCCCATTTATGAGTAATGCCTCGTACACACGGTCGGATTTTCCGACGGAAAATGTCCTATCGGACTATGTTGTCGGAAATTCCAACCGTGTGTGGGCTCCATCCGACTTTTTCCGTCAGAATTTCCGACGGAAAAAGTTTGAGATCCTGCTCTCAAATTTTCCGACAACAAAGTCCTATCAGACTTTTTCCGATCGTGTGTAGCGAATTCCGACGGACAAAATGCCACGCATGCTCAGATCATATTACAAGACCAAAGCTATTGGCTACTAACCTCTACGTAGTCCCATTGTACGCAATGAACGTCACCACGTTCAGAATGATCGGATTTTCCGACAACTTTGTCCGACCGTGTGTATGCAACACAAGTGTCGGACAAAATCCGTCGCAAAAAATCCGATGGATTTTGTGGTCGGAATTTCCGACCGTGTGTACGGGGCATAAGGTGTCAGACAACACAGGAAAGTACGTGTAAATTTCACCAGCTAGGACCTGGATGGCATTTAAAACCTGACAGAGGTTACATCCCTTCTCAAAGCTAAAAAGAGAAAAAAATATTGGTTAGAGTTTATCTTGCTTAACCACTTCAGCCCCGGAAGAATTTATCCCCTTCCCGACCAGAGCACTTTTTGCGATACGGCACTGCGTTGCTTTAACTGACAATTGCGCAGTCGTGCGATGTTGTACCCAAACAAAATTGACGTCCTTTTTTTTCCACAAATAGAGATTTCTTGTGGTGGTATTTGCTCACCTCTGCGTTTTTTTTTTTTTTTTGCGCTATAAACGAAAAAATTTTTTTTTACTTTTTTGCTATAATAAATATCCCCAAAAAATATTTAAAAAAAATCTTTCTCAGTTTAGGCCGATATGTATTCTTCTACATATGTTTAAATCGCAATAAGTGTATATTTGGTTTGCGCAAAAGTTATAGCGTCTAAAAAAATAGGGGATATATTTTTGGCATTTTTATGCTTCTTCTTTTTTTTTTTTTGTTTATTAGTAATGGTCGCGATCTGATTTTTTTTTTTTTTATTTTTTTTTTTTTATCGTGACTACGACATTATGTCGGACACTTTTGACACTATTTTACTTTATATTTATACAGCGATCAGTGCTATACAAATTCACTGATTACTGTGTAAATGACACTGGCAGGGAAGGGGTTAAACTCTAGGGTGCGATCAATGGGTTAATTGTGTCCTGGGGGGGATGGGCTACCACTGACATGACAGCGATCACTGCACCCGATGACAGGCAGCAGTCGATCCCTGTCATTTCACTAGGCAGAACGGGGAAATGCCTTGTTTACATCATCTCACATCAGGCATCTCCCCGTTCTATTGCTCCGTGACACAATCGCGGGAAACCGGCGGACATAGCGTCCGCGGGAACCGTGGGCACAGACTACATGGTGGACTTGTGCGCACCCACAATGCCGCGTCTTAAAGGTATGCCGATTTGTGTAGCCGTGCCATTGTGCCGACGTACATTGTAGTGCACTGGTCGGTGAGCAGTTAAAGTTTAACCAAAGCCAATATATATATTTTAATACATTGAATTTATCCTCTATCTTTCACCTCCAATCGTAAGTCACAATAAGGCCTCCTTTACACTAAAAAATAGGCAGCTGAGCCCCAGTTTTACTGCCTCCTGATCCCCCACCTTATCATTGCATGGCGGTTAGATGGGGTGGTACACATGCCATGTCAGAATTATACCCCATGTCACAGTGCCACTGGCAAACACAGCCAACTGAAGTGAATGGGCTGCTCCATTACATGCACACATTCACAGAATGTTCATGCGCCAAGTTAACAGAATGTGCACAGCACAGGCTGAAGGCATCCTCAAGGCCTCATGCACATACACTATATTACCAAAGGTAATGGGCCTTTACACACACATGAACCTTAATGGCATCCCAGTCTTAGTCCGTAGGGTTCAATATTGAGTTGGCCCACCACTTAAAAATATAACCGCTTTAACTCTTCTGGGAATGGTCAAACATTCCCATAGACACACTCCTAAACCTTGTGGACGGCCTTCCCTGAGGAGTTAAAGCTTTTATAGCTTCAAAGGGTGGGCCAACTCAATAGTGAACCCTACGGACTAAAGCCTCGTACACACGATCGGAATTTCGACAGGGAATTGTGTGATGACAGACTGTTGGCCTAAAATGCGACCGTTAGTATGCTCCATCAGACAATTGTTGTCCAACTTTCCGCCAACAAATGTTGGATGGCAAGCTTTGGCGGACAACGTCTATCGTCTGTATACAAATCCGTCACACAAAAGTTGAAAGTACAAACACGCATGCTCCGAATCAATGCTCACCAAACATGACATTAGCAGAAGCTGCCCAAAGGGTGGCGCTCAAGAGCTGAAATTCCTCGTAGTGCATCACTACGTTCGTGTTTGTTGGCCGATAATTGTTTACCGTTTGTATGCAAGACAAGTTCCTGGCACACGCCCTTCAAACAAAAGTCTGACGCTTTGTTGGTCAACAATCTGATCATGTGTACCAGGCTTAAGACTGTGTTTCCAATTAAAATTCATGTGTGTGTAAAGGCAGTCGTCCCAATACTTTTGGTAATATAGTGTAGTTCCCTGAAAATAATGCAACTAGTATCAATGCCTCATCCTGCCTAAAGTTTTCTGGCCACTGCAGGCATGTAGTGTTTAAAGCAGAGTTCCATCCAAAAATGAAACTTTGGCTTTAAAGGGGTTATAAAGGTTTGCGTTTTTTCACCTTAATGCATCCAATGCATTAAGGTGAAAAAAAATCAGACAATACAGCCCCCCCGTTTTACTTACCTGAGCCCGTTTACCTGCTGCGCTTGCCCCCAATGTCCTCTTCGCCGCTCAGCCTGGCCGTTGAGTGGCTAGAGTGGATGGACTGAAAGCAGCGTAGCCATTGGCTCGCGCTGCTGTCAATCACATCCAATGACGCGGCGTGCCGGGGGGCGGGGCCGAGTGATACAGCCGGCGGCTATAGCCGCTCACTGTATCACGGGAGTGCGCCCGCAAGAACTAACCACCATGCGAGAGGGCTCGCATGAAGGTGCTTTAGTTCTTGCGGGAAGGAGCTGAAACAGCCACAGAGAGACACCAGAAGACCAGGTTCAGGGCCACTCTGTGCAAAACAAGCTGCACAGTGGAGGTAAGTATAACATGTTTGTTATTTAAAAAAAAAAAAACCTTTAAGTACTTGTGACCCCCTGACATGCTACATTTGGCTTGTCATTTTTATTTTATTTTTTTGGGGGGGTTACCTAGTTTTCACAGGTACCCAGCTCCCACTTACTCTCCTGGCACCGTGGCACCGGGCAGAAGTTCACCTCTACCCCCCCCCCCCCCCCCTCCCTGCAATCTTCTGGGACGTCATAGGTCCCAGAAGATTGCCCAGCCATTCACAATGTGCGGCTCGTGCCCAAATAACGGCGCCACAGAGAGGAGGGGGAGAGCAGCGAGGCTTTGGGCAGCCGCATCGCTGGATCGTGGGACAGATGAGTGTCTGTTTATTAAAAGTCAGAAGCTACACTTTTTGTAGCCGCTGACTTTTAAATAGGTGGAACTCCGTTTTAACCGGCGCACACACATATACGTCGGCAGAATGGCATGGACAGGCATAAGGGCGTACAGGTACATCCCTTTCAATATGCCACCGTGCCATTGCGTTTGCACGCACAGGTCGGGACCCCCGTGTGTCCGGTCGCAGGTCCTGTGGACTCGATCACCGCGGGGATACCCGCTATCGTCTCACGGGGAGGACGAACGGGGGGGTGCGGAAGTAAACAGCATCTCTCCGTTCTGCCTAGCAACAAGTGACACTGATCTCTGCTCCCTGTGCAGAGATCAGTGACTGTCACACACAGCCACAGCCCCCCACAGTTAGCAACAAGCCCCTAGGACACACATAACCCCTACACTGCCACCCCCTGCTTAACCCCTTCACTGTCAGTGTCATTTACACAGGAATCAGTTCATTTGTATAGCACTGTTGCTGTATAAATGACAATGGTCCCAAAAATGTGTCAAAAATGTCCGATGTGTCCACCATAATGTCGCAGTCACAATAAAAATGGCTGATTGCCGCCATTACTAGTAAAAAAAAAAAAGTATATTAATAAAAATGCTATAAAAAACTATCCCCTATTTTGTAAACGCTATAACTTGCACAAGCCAATCAGGCGCTTATTGCGATTTATTTATTTATTTTACCAAAAATATGTAGAAGAATACGTAGCGGCCTAAACGGAGGAAATTATATATTTTTTGGGGGCTATATATTATAGCAAAAAGTTAAAAATAATGTTTTGTTTTTTTTTTTTTTTTCAAAATTGTCGCTCATTTTTTTGTTTGTAGCGCAAAAAATAAAAACCGCAGGGGTGATCAAATACCACCAAAAGAAAGCGCTATTAATGGGAAAAAAAGGACGTAAATTTTGTTTGGGAGCCATGTCGCACGACCACGCAATTGTCAGTTAAAGCGACGCAGTGCCGAATCGCAAAAAGTGCTCTGGTCCGGTCTGAAAGTAGTTAAGCAATGTTTTTATGCCTATAGTGTTACAACAAAATAGTCCTGGTGCTAGGATGCATGCAGCGTCTCAAAGAAGCCACCCAACCGCCTCTATTTGTAGGATACAGGCAGCATCTGAAGGAAGCCACGTAACATTCTCTGTTGCTGGGAAGCAGGTGCCTTTTCAAGGAAGCCACCCAAAGTTCTCCATTGCTAGGATGAAGGCAGCGTCTCAAAGATGTCACCAAACATCCTCTGTTGGTAGGATGCAGGTAGCTTCCCAAGGAAGCCACCTAACATTCTACATTGCAAGGACATGGGTAGTTTCCCAAGGTAGCCACCCAATATCCTTTTGTTGCTAGAATAAAGATGGATTCTCAATGAAGCCACCTGATGTCATCCATTGCTAAGACACAAGCAGCTTCTCAAGGAAGCTACCTAACCTCCTCTGCTGCTGGGATGCAGGTGTCTTTTCAAGGAAGCCACCCAAAGTTCTCCTTTGCTAGGATGACAGCTTCTCGAGGATGCCACCAAACATCTTCTGTTGCTGGGATGCAGGTGGCTCTTGTACTCCAGTACATTTTTGTCATACTCTGTATGTATGCATGTAAATGATAACATGCACAGACTTTTTATTTACAGATTTGATCACAGCACAAGTTTATTGAATCTGTGTGCAGTGGCCCATAGAAAGCAACACTCCATAGAAAAAAAAAGTTTACTAATAACGACACATTTTATGCAGCTATGTGCCTTCTCCCTAGGGCAAAAATGTTTTAAAAAAAAATAATGCAATGCTGGTTTCTTTTCTATTTCCCTAACTATTGAAAAAAAATGCACCTGAACCCAGGCCCAAGGTCACCCCCCCCCCCCAGATTGGGGGGCTGCTTCAAAGGCCCCAACAGCCTACCATTCCATCTCCAAGCTCTGAACAACTCCAACCCCCCCCCCCCCCCCGACCAGCTGGACTGACCATTTGGGATTAGTCAGGGCTCCTTAGAGTACCCCAGGCAGCGCCACCTCTCCTCTATCCAGTACTTTCCAGAAAGCTCTAGAAAGAAGAGGGAGGTCTCAGTGATGCTGCCTCTGAGTCACCAGCTGCTAATCTGAGCCACTCCCAGCGCAGACCAGATCAAAACAAATAGGCCTGGCTGCCAGCCAGACCTGCTTAAATTTGCAGACTCTACCAAAAATCCTACTCTAGCACCTACCTACCTAATGGGTGCTACAATAATATAATAAAAAAAATATTAAAGATTATGCCGACGGGGCCTCCAGGGAAGGAGGAGGAAGGACTGGTGTGGTAGGGCGAGACATTAGAGTTGACATTAAATTTAATTTTAAAAGGCATGACTCTTAGGGCATGAAACTAATTTTTGTGCTGCTTGTTTTAAACCATTATAGGCTCGGCTTATCCTAGAAATGACTCCTGTGAAAGAGTTAGTCTGTTTAAAATGGCAGAGCTGTGGGCGACCATATTTTTGGCTCTTAGCGGCAATCTACTTCATGTATATGGTATTCGTTACTGTGAGTTGCACCTTCCGGCCTCTGAAGTCCATTACGAAGGACAACGATTCACGAAATTCCATCATCATGGTACAAAAGTCTCTGAGTGTAAGTAGCTTGCTAAATTGTGAGTTGTGGACACTCCTTCATTGATCACCTCTAATGGCCTTTTCTTTTCTGGAAACCAACAGGAGGCCTATGTTGCTTATGAAGATCACCTTCGCCTGGGCGGGGAGCTGGTCAGCGTAATTGGAGCAATGGTTATTTTACTTCTCATGGTAGGAACTTTTTAAGTCTATGATTTTTTTATTTATTTATTTAATTTTTTTGGGAATTGTAGCTGCATTTGAGTCATAAGCTTGCAAATTTTACTATAAGTCAAAGTGATAATACTTTTTGACACAAAAGATGATGGACTCTATTTTAGCTTCCTTAATCACTAGTAGATGCAGTACAATCGTTGGTGGCCATCACACTTATATGAGCTTGTTGGACATTCTATTCCAAAACCAATAATGAGTTGCCCTCCCCGTTATAACAGCCTCCACTCTTCTGTGAATGCTTTCCACAATAATTTGTGGTCATGCAGCCAAAGGGCATATTTGTAAGATCAGGTATAGGCCCTATTGTGTAAAGGGAAAGGGAGCTTGGAAATACTTGCAGGGATGTCTCCTGCAAGAATTTTAAGAGCTTGGTGGGGTCTCAGAGTAATAAAACCTGTTTCTCACTACAGGAACAAGGTAGAAGAAAACAAAATGATTCTGGGGCATGATTTAGAGCAGGGCCAGTTCACGGTCCTTCAGACTTTAGGAGGGCCATTGGGAGTAGACAAGCTCCCGAAGTCAGTGGGATAGAACAATGCCCCATCTTTGGTGTCATTGGGAGAAATTGTGGTCCATCATTGGTGTCGTGGGGGGTAATTATACCCCATTGTTGGTATCGGTGGATGAAATAGTTCTCCAAGGGCTGGATAAAGCAATCAAAGGCTCTCATATGGCCCCCAGTTTGGATACCACTGATCTAGAGGAGGAGAGGGAGGTTTGGGGTTCTAATTGTGTAATTCTGGCTATACTCTCCAAACCGCAACAATGTCTGTCGAACCTCAGGGGAGGGGCTCTAAAGTTTATCTGTTGCCTAAGCTGGTTTCTCATTTTTATTTATTTTATTTCTATTTTTTTATTTTAGATTCCTGACCTTCTACGGGTTGGAGCTACCAGATATTTTGGACAGACAGTTCTTGGTGGACCTTTCCATGTCCTTATGTAAGAATCTTTACAAACCCCTCTGACATACATTGGGGGGGGGGTCAATAACAATGAGTCCAAAGTTGGGTAGTGAAGAGGTTGACAACAAGCAATATTACACAATTTTATTTTATTCAAGACTTTGGGTCTTGCTTAAAGCAGTCTTGCCCAGTTGGGCAGGTTCCTCTCCTGTGCAGAAATTACTCGCAATGTTTTGGAAGCTGCAGCAAGTCAGACAGAGCTTTTCATTTCCCAGCTAGAGGACATCCAGCATCATATGCCGCTTTTCTCTATAGCTTGATTGCCTCTGGCCTGCCCTTTTCATTTATTGGGTGACAGTTTCATTCATGGAAGCTTAGCATCATCACGTGTGGGTGTTACCTAAGGCCATCTGCATGCAAATACAGACTGATGATCTCATGGGCGAGCCAGCGATGACGTCACTCCTGCGAATGAGTGCGGGAGTCACAGTTTACGGCACGGCTCTGAAGGAGCGGCACAGGCATGCTATGCCTTCAAAGCGCATGCGTCATTGACGTCACCGGCTGCATCTAAAGTAAACATCTCCCAAACGGGGCACATTTGAGATATTTACACTACCTATAGGTAAACTTTATTATAGACTTGCTTATAGCAAAAAATCATACAAGGGAGTATACTCCCACTTTTAAAATGATCATTGGGTAGATTACTATAAATACTAAATGTACAATAATTTGTGCATCCAAAACTGACGTATATGTTATTGGGTGATCGAGGTTAGTGATACTCAGCCAGGGTGCCTTCTGGGCTTTTCAAGGGTTCCATATTTTTGTATAGTGTCGTGCATTTACATTATGTAGACAGGCCAGCTGAGGGTTCTGTTGTGAAAGTGGGGGAGTTGAGGACTTGCATGTGAAGCTGGAAGCTGAGGAATGTGAAAATGGGGGGGGGCTGTGGATTCTGATGTTGAAGTGGGGGGCTTAGTACTGTGACGTGGAATGAGGCGGGTGCTGAGGACTCTGATGTTGAAGCAGAGGGGATGCTCTGAGGGCTCTGATGTGGAAGCAGGGAGAGGGGGGGGGGGGGGGCTGGGTGACACTATTTAAGGGAGGTTTGCCATGAGGTTTTGCATTTTAGTCACTAAAAAAAGATTGAGCTACACTGGTCTAGCCTTTCTCCCCCTTGCTGAGGTCTTTTGCATGTAATTTCTTTACAAATGCTTTGTATTTGCTTTTTATATCTGCTGTACAATACCTACAATGTCTTCTGTTTCCTTCTTCAGAATAACGTTTGCCTGTATGGTGATGGCAGTTTTGGTGATGAGGGTCACCAACAGCAATGGGGAGGTAGTCCCTATGTCAGTGGCGTTGGTGCTTGGATGGTGTTACATCCTGTATTTCACCCGAGGCTTCCAGATGCTAGGACCTTTCACCATCATGATTCAGAAGGTACAATTGTCAGAGCCGATGTTACTTTGCATTTCTTTTTTTTTTTTTAATGGTACTTTGGGCAAAATTGTAAAAATGGCAGTCTATCAGTAGCAGTAACAAAGTTTTATTATCTGTCGATCCTACTATTGGGTCTGTTATTTGTACACTTCCAGTGAAGCTGTCCAACAAGTGACCAGTTATTGGGAAAGTGTGTAGACCATGGATGGATTGGTGCAACAAATACCTCAATGGTCAATAACCTTATAATCAACACTTTGAGATTGCTGTATTACTCTAATGTCCAGCGTATTGTCTCTTTGATGTCCTAGTAGAAACAGTTGTTTATTTTCTGTTCTTCTTTTTTTTCTTTTTTATCTGAGAAAATTGAATAAATATATGTTGAAAATTATAGTTACAGGGGTTGGGAGAAACCATATAACTTTGCCTTATTTAGCAAATTTTGCCTTTTGGGTTTAAACTTTTTTTTTTATCGAAAAAATAAACTATTTTTCTGTCAATGCTTAGTGATATTGAAGGTATTTAAAAACAAAACAGACATGTTCTACTTGCCTGCTCTATGTAAAGGTTTTGCACAGAGCAGCCCCCATCCTCCTCTTCTCGGGTTCTCCACCAGTGCACCTGGCTTCTCCTCCGAGTGCCCCCATAGCAAGCTGCTTGCGATGGAAGCACTCATGCATGCTTGCTTCTGAACCCTGCTCTGTGTGTCTATAAGATGCACAGAATGGGGTTTGGCCCTGGCAACTGCTTTCTCCCCAATGGCTCCCCCTGCTGTCTCAGCCAAAAAGGTGGTAGAAACCCAAGAGAGCCATATCGCTGGATCCCGCTCAGTTAGGCAGTGGGGGGTGCTATGGGGGGGGGGGGGGGAAGCAACCTTTTCAAACCATTTTAAAATGGTTAGCTGGAGACTACCATGTCCAATGGGTGACAATGCTGTTGTGTGATTTCACTGCAGAAGGAACAGCGTTGTCTCCATGACAGGGAGTGGAAAAAATAGACCTACCAGAAGGGTCGACCAGTATTAGTTTTTAGCTAGGGAGACGCTCTGGATTTTTTTTTTCTTTTGTTACAGACTCACAAATGGTTAATTTTAGTGCTGGCTAGGCTGCAGCAGAAGCTATGAGGGCAATACATCTACACTGCTAAGACATCTGCACAAATAAATCAAGGTGGAACTGTGACCTATGGGTCAAAAAAATTATACAGGGAAACTGTGTTAACTGCAACGTCTATAAAGCAAGAACACAACACAAAACTGTGGTATTGCGCTAAAAATCACATCAGACCAGCCCACTCTATGTAAAAGTCCAAAAGTGACTATAAACTTGACAATTAAAATTAAGCAACTCAAGGGTCTAGCAGCTTCCAATAATCCCATGGGTAGTGGCTAGAACTGAAAAACAAGAAAGAGAAAAGGAAGCACAGATCCTAGCGTAGGTAATCCTTTTTAATTGTTGACAAAATAAGAAGTTAAAATCATCAAACTCACATTTTCCCATTGGGGCTGCATTTGCACCTGAGTGTAGCATCTTGAGTGTTTTCCCGGCATTTTTTGTGCACTTTTGGTGTGTTTTTATGCACGATTTGCGCTTTTTCATACAGCTTTTTTTGAGCTTTGGTGTTTTTTATTAGCCAATAGAGAACTATCATCGTGTGTTTCTAGGTTTATCACCTTTTTTTAGCTTTTCCATCAGCTTTTATTATTTATTTATTTTATTGTTAGGGTGTTGTTACTACTAAATAATAATTAAGTAAATGTAAAGTAAATACACAAACACAATAAAAATAATCAAAAATTATGAATACTATGTAATAACCCTTTAAAAAAATAAAATAATAAACACTCTAACACACACAATGATTAATAATAATAATGATAATTATGTATTTTTTGGTTTGTGTTTATTTTTTTAGTATTATTAATACTTATTATTAAGGATAGGGGTTAATTATAAAAATGCACCAACAATGTGCAAATCTGCCCAATTTGAGCTACAAAAAAAGCCTTAGACCTTGTTTGAGCTTCAGGTGACTTTTTGAGTGCAGATGTGAATCAACGCCATTGAGAATTGATTATTTTCTCCTTCAGCATTTTGGAACTTCCAGCTACAAAATGCTGAGTTGTTTTGAAGTTAAGTCCAGTGGAGTGGTCTTTGCAAAGACTCTGAGCTGGTGTTTTTACATACACATGCAAGCTGAGCCACTCGTAGATTTAATGTAGACGGCACTCCTTTGCCTGTCAACCCTGCTATATTGCCAGGGGACCTGAATACTCGGAGACCCATGGTGAAGCCCAGAGGGTGTGGATGCTTGAACTGTGTGTAAAACCCTGAAGACAGTCTGCTAGAAGGGGTCAGTATCGATCGAGGCTAAAGAAAGCCTCAGGTGACACTGAAGAGGAAAGAAAACTCACACCTGACAATACAAATTCCTGACTGGTGTCATTTTATTGCCATGAAAACACATTTCCGAGGCATATCCCCCTTTTTCTAATCTATACCACATGATCAAATATTACTGGATCTGTATTTTCACACTCACAGATTTTCTATGTTCAATTTGCCTAAAAAGCTTCACCAAAGAGGCCCCTTTCCATACCCAGGCTCCATCGCAGCAGCATGGGCTGCAAGGGATATGGTTGCCCCACTAGCCACAGGGAAATTTCCAAGTTATTAAAATGCTAACTGTCTTTAAATTGAGTACATTATTCATTTTTTTTGTAAAATGTTTAGGAACTTTCATACTTTGTTGGTGGGCTGCCGTTTTCATCCTCTAAAACTGTCTGTCTGCTTTTTTTTTTCTCCTTAAGATGATATTCGGAGACCTGTTGAGATTCTGCTGGCTCATGGCGGTTGTCATTCTTGGATTTGGTGCAGGTGAGAAGAGCTGACTTCTATATAGTTCTCTGTAGACCCACTGCTGTTTTTTTATAGACATTTAAAGCAGAATTATGTTTTTTATTTTTTGTGTAGCTACATTGGTCCAGCCTGGCCCAATGTTAATATACATTTTTATACCTGGTTTATCCCTGTTGAAAAGGAAAATCGCTGTAGAAGCTACCGATACTACAATGATCTTTTCTGCCTTCCTGGTCCTGTTCTGACCAGCTACCCTACTGCATAGTACTGCTCAGCACAAGCATCATTCAAAGCAGGCCTTGTAGTTTTTTTCAATGAATAGTGATTGGATGAGAAGGTGATGTCATAACCCCTCCTCTCCAATTCATCCAATCAGGGAACATTTTGCATGCATTGAGAAAATGCTGTGCATTCTCTGAGTGGCAACTCCAAGTGGCATACCTCCCAACTTTTTCAGATGGGAACGAGACGCCTATTGGCAAAAGCATATAGGCATAGAACACAAACCCTGTCACGCCCCCGTAAAGGAGAGTTATACAAAAATAACATTAGTTAAATCCACAAGTTCTTTTTTACCACTACTTTTTTCTTTTATACTGGCTCTTGAAACTTACAAATGCAACAATTTAGAGATTGGATGAAAGGTTTAGCACTGGGGAACACTTTTTTTGATGGATAAATAGTCCGTTTTGTATATAACTCTATATATATCGGACCAAAATAAGGGACAAATGAGTAGGAAAGAGGGACTTTGTTCCAAATCAGGGACAGTCCTCTGACACCAGGAACAATTGGGAGATATGCAGTGGTGATTATGCAGCATGGCAGCCACTAGGCATGGAATCGGGAATACAGCCGTATTGGAGGCAGTTACTACAGTAATTCTGCTCTTCCACAGAGATTTCCCAGGTATGGAACATGCATACTTACATTAGCCAAAGCTGGACCAAGGTAACTATGAAAAAAAACATACCTGGAATTCAGCTTCAAACCACATAACTCAAGTCATAAATGGAAATAGGGAAATTTGTGCACATACATATAAGTATCTTAATTTAAATTTTTGCACATAGAAAAAGAAAAGCCTACGTATGTTGCCCTTATTTAAAATGATAAAGTACCCATATACTGTACAGTTTCATGCCTGCATATCAACAGCTGCAGATAAATCAGAACTATAGTCACCTTCAATCCAGCGATGCGCCGCCCCAGGTCCCCCCCCCCCCCCCAGTCACTGACCTTTTGGGCCACCAGCTTCCAGGTCTGCTGTGATTGGCTGGGCCAAGATGATGCCACTACCGGGCATGAGTGGGTGTTCTGTGAGCTTCGGCATTGCTAAATTTATGCAGTGAGCTGTGTTAGTAGCTTTAATGCAGTTTTGCATTAAAAATCCTGCCTGACTGCCCGTTTTTTTTATTTCCTACCATAAAGAACCATGTAAGATAAACACCTTGCTGTCAATCGGCAGAATGTTGAGCAAGGGTCAAATGGTGAATTTTTGAGAAAAAAAGACTACAGCTTATTTGATTCAATTAGTCAGCCTTAAAAATAGAAATAATCACAAAGGTTTTAGAAATCGATAATCCTGCTTGAATAATTCCAATTTTCTCTCTTTGCAGCATTCTTTGTCATATTTCAAACACAAAACTCAGGAGATCTGGGGCAGTTCATGACGTATCCAATGTCTCTGTTCAGCACTTTCGAACTCTTCCTGACCATCATTGATGGTCCTGCTAATTATAGTGTGGACCTGCCCTTCATGTTCAGCGTGACGTACGCGGCTTTTGCAATAGTTGCAGCTCTTCTGATGCTGAATCTGCTGATCGCCATGATGGGAGACACTCATTGGCGGGTGTCCCACGAAGGAGACGAGCTTTGGAGGGCTCAGGTAATTCACAATGCTTGATAAGTTAAGCCAAAATGTGCTTTGCAATTTGAACTGAACCAAAGTAGAGGTCTTTAGTGGAAACCAAAATGATCAGGGCAGCTGAAGTTCTAAATAAATCCTGACTTTTCTTGTAAAGGTATAGCTTGGCTCCTACCTCTAATATATGTCACTAATAGTGTGCAAAATAGTAATTTCCTGCAGGAAAGAGGCTGTGTACAAATGAGGGCACCCCCCCCCCCCCCGCCATGTACAATTTACTGATCACAAATAAATTCAATTTATCTTCAGAAGAGACCCTTTCGGTCTCTTCTGTCATAAATGCTCCCTCCTGCCTGTCAGCCGCCATAAACACTGAGCCACATATGTGCCGCTCAGTGAACATTTACGACCCTGATCTGTGCTGCTGCGATGTGACTCCCCAGTGCAAGCGTGGTAGTGACATTATTGTGGCCCGGCCAATCAAGCAGCCAAAGGCACAGAACCCAGAAGGAAGACTGGTTGACGATGGAAATGCCCGGGACCCGCTGGTTTGTTCGCAGCGCTGGAGAGCACTTTATGGCATGGTCCATCTGGGGGCCCCCAAAAAAGACGTGACAGTGGACTTTACTACCGTTTTCAAAATTTTGCCCAGCTAGACCTTTCTTGCATTTCTGCATATCTGAGCTTGTAGTGGATAGAAAGACATGCCCATTAGGCACAGAACGATGTTGTCTTCCTACTTGCACATGCAGGCATATCCGCTCTAAGACTGTTTTTATGTTTACAGGTTGTAGCCACTACCCTCATGCTGGAACGGAAAATGCCAAAAATCCTCTGGCCCCAGGTGGGAATCTGTGGGAGAATGTATGGTCTTGGCGACTCTTGGTATCTTCGGTAAGAACCATTCCAGTGTGCTAAGCTGGTCAAGTTTTGGCACCACCTGGGTCAACAAAAGTCAATTTGAAAATTAAAAATAGAAAATTGTCAGCCAAACAGTGAATGATTCCAGTCAGATGCAGTCTGTGTTTGAGAATTCAGACATCCGCTGCTGTCTGAATACAGTGGAGAGCAGTGAAGACTTTTCCTCCAGCCATGCTATTTGTCATGGATTTGGAAGCAAAATTGACAGATTTCTAAGGAAGTATAGCTAGCCTTACACTAGAGACAGCTATGGTAAGGCTCTATTATGTGATATATAATGCTGTTTTATGATATACAGTACTGTGCAAAAGTTTTAGGCAGGTGTTCAAAAAATGCTGTAATTTAGGAATGGCATTAGAAATAGAAGTGTTTTAATATATTTATTTTTTTCATCAATAAACTAAATGGACAGTAAACGAACAGAAGGGAAACCCCAAATCAAATCAAAATTTGGTGTGACCACCCTTTGCCTTCAAACCAGCATCGATTTTTCTAGGTGCACTTGCAAACCGTTTTTGAAGGAACTTGGCAGGTAGGATGTTCCAAATATCTTGGAGAACTAAGCACAAATCTTCTGTGGATGTAGGCTGCCTCAAATCCTTCTGTCTCGTCATGTAATCCCAGATGGATTTTGATGAGATCAGGGCTCTGTGGGGGCCAAACCATCATGTGCAGGACTCCTTGTTCTTCTTTACACTGAAGATAGTTCTTAATGACATTGGCTGTATGTTTGGGACGGTTCATCATTGATCCTGACCAAATATCCAACTCCAATTACAGAAATGCAGCCTCGAACTTGCAAGGAACCTCCACAATGCTTCACAGTTGTCTGCAGACCCTCATTGTACCGCTCTCCAGCCCTTCACCAACAAACTGCCTCCTGCTACAGCCAGATACTTCACATTTTAACTCACCAGTCCAGAGCACCTGCTGCTATTTTTCTGCACCCTAGTGCCTATGTTTTCCTGCATAGTTGAGCCACTTTGCTTTTTTTTTTTCAACATATGGCTTTTTGGCCTTCAGACTTCTCCTATGCTTACGCTGACGTCATCAGCGCATGCATACTGAAGAAATGGCCTGCTCGTGCTGTCAGTTCAGGACCAGTGTCATGACTGGCGGCTCCTGTGCACCTGGAAATAACTCCAGGAGACATGTCGCCGGTCACAGCAGTGTGCGGGGACCACTGCAACAGCTTCGATCTAAGCTAAGTATTTTTAATAATGAGCTACTATCATTATGCCTTTGTCTGACTTACAGGGCTTTTTTTTTTTTTTGGTTTACAACCACTTTGAGGATTTGGAGATTTGGTCCGGGTCAATGGTGTCCTTAATGGTGAGAAATACAGGCAGATACTTATCCATCATGCCATACCATCAGGGAGGCATGTGATTGGCCCCAAATTTATTCCACAGCAGGACAACCATTCCAAACATACGGCCAATGTCATTAAGAACTGTCTTCAGTGTAAAGAACAACAAGGAGTAGGGGAAGTGATGGTTTGGCTCCCACGAAGCCCTGATCTCAACCTCATGGAGTCTGTCTGGGATGACATAAAGAGACAGAAGGTTTTGAGGCAGCCTACATCCACAGAAGATCTGTGCCTGGTTCTCCAAGATGTTTGGAACAACCTACCTTTCGAAAACTGTGTGCAAGTGTACCTAGAAGAATTGATGCAGGTAGGCAACCAAAAGGTAGTCACACCACATATTGATTTGATTTAGATTTTTCTTTTGTTCGCTCACTTTGTTTATGTTTATCAATTTACAAAATGCAATTTATATATAATACATATATATCTTTTTTTTTTTTAAAGCATTCTTATTTTACAGAATTTCTTCACACCTGCCTAAAACCTTTTCCAACATTTGAAGGGGTGCAACAAAGCATAGATGGAACTCGACATATAAACACTAGTATTTTTAGGCATAGGGCATTGACAAAAAAAAACAACAAATCCAAAAATAGTTTAAAAATGGCGCATTCATGGGGCGTGTCGGGCCACTGGAGATCTGAACCCTGTCCCAAGAACCCTGTCTACAGCACCTGGGAGCACAGGGTTTCTGCAGTACTTGGCAACTAAAAACAACCCAAAAGGCAGCATATTTAGTATTGTTTTTAATGCGAACTGTTAGATAAGGTCAGTTTGGTTTTCGTTGCAGGCTAGCTGGTTAGTGAGCTGGCAAATTTTGTCTGTTTTGGATGTGCGTTGGCTTAGCTGCAAATGCCAATTATAGGTTAGGGGGATGCCCCTTTTTTTGCACGGTTTGTAAATTGATGCATCCCTATACCTTTATAATGAGGGGTGGGCTCTCTCCCTGCCCTTAATCTGTCTAACTGCTATATATGTGCTCCTATTTGGGAGACTCTTAAAATTTATAGAGTTAGGACCACAGTAAACTAGGATGCCTTGATGTGACCACTGAAGCTTAAACATATGTTTGCAGATGTGTACGACTAAACCCCTTGTTTTTAATGTGACCTGTTAGGGTCAATTCGGTTTTGTTGCAGGCTGGCTGATAAGAGCGCTGGGAAAGTTTGTCTGTTTTGGGAAGCATATTTTAGTGTTGTAAATGCCTCCTGACTGCAATACAATGATAAATGCAGGGGATTAAATTGGGCTTTAATTATTTTTGTTTTTCCTACCATCTGGCAGAGTTGAAGAGCGTAAGGAGTTGAAAATGGAAACCGTGAACCAAAATGCAGATGCAATTCAGAACAATGACAACAAACAGAATGGAGTGGGGGATAACCAGTCTCAGAAGGTTGACTTCTCAAATGAAAGGATCATCAACAAGCGGGTTTCTATATCAGAAAGTCCAGTTTTGCTTCGTAAAATATCCCAGCGGAAAATGAGCAGAGGTTGGAGTATTCTCAAGAAAGCCACCCTCGAACAGCTACAGGGGAAAGTAAATTATGCTTTGGAAACTGAAGAAAACATCTATAATGTATGAGTCAAATACCAAGCTGATATTGTGAAGATTCAGAGATCTGTTTGAGCAAGAATTTGCCATTTTTCGATTGTGGGGAAAAACATCATTGCTTTACATTTGTGAATGGAAATCTCAGATTGTGTTAGAATTTGAGAGGGAAAGGAACTCTATAATACAAGATACGTGGCAGTGTTTTTACACTTTAATCTTTGTGGACCAACAATTGAGAAATACAATTCCTTTCAAAGGATACTAAAAGTTCTTTGAGACTGAATTTCCGAATTGTCAGACAATAGGAAGGACTATTATCCAATAGAAAAACTTTGCAAGTGACATCAAAGCCTTAAAGTGGACTACAGTAAAGACCTTTCCTTTTCCTTATAATAAGGCATTTGGAAAGCAATAGTACCTTTTCCCACTCAAACCAAAACAAAAAAAGGCTGGAATTACACTTATGCACTTGTTAGTTCCCTACATTTTCTCTGTTTGAGATTGACTTTCATTTACATCGCCGATGGATTGACTGCATAAGAGCTAGGAACACATTGATCTTTTCATTGCTATGGTCCTAAAGCCCATTGTAAACAAACATTGGCTTGTGTCTTTAAGCTTGGAAAGGAATTTTAATGGATCTTGGACATGCAGGTCTAAGTTGGCTTCAGTGGAATAAGATACACAGGATTTGTTATGGTACTATAGCTATCAGCACTTTAAATGAACCCTGCACAAGAGGGCATCCCCAATGGCAGAAAGTCGGCTCTTTTGTGTTTCTTGTTAAGAAAATGTTTGGCTATGAAAATCCCAGTTCTATTCTAGATTGCAGCTAAAGCTGTCTAAAGATGACATGGATGAATCTGTCAGTGTCTCCATTACTTTGGGGGAACATTACTTGGCAAGGTTCAGTCAACTGAATTTTTTAATTCCTGGATCCTGCTCCAACCATGCTAATAGAAATCATCATCTGCATTGCATAAAAAAAAAAAAAAAATCTATAATTCACTATCCCAAGATATTTTACTTTAAAAAAATATGGTGATAATGCCTTTTTTGTTCTGTATTAAGTCTATTTTTTAGTATTCCGTTTTGGACATGGTTATATTGGTTTACTGGTAAGTGTGCAACTTTGTTCATCTGTAAAATCTAATTAATTTTTATTTTATTGCACACAAAATACCTTCAGCCCAAAATACCTAGGAACATATAAGTTAGATTGTACTGAGGGGCCATTGCATTCCTTCAAATAAAGTTTTTAGAAGACCCTTCAGGCAGATCATAGTGATGTGGCCTAAGGAAAACAAAACACTGGGCTTAAAGCTAAACTCCAAGCTATTTTTTTCCCATGGGCCCACACTGCATGGGTCGACTGCATATTTTTTTTGTCTTAGGGATTGGAGAGCCGAGATATACTCTCCTAATCCTCAGATTCTCCCAGCGTAAGCGCGATCCTTCGATCCTCTGAAAAATGAATCCTTTTGGGTGGTGGAATGTTCCTGGCGTTATCACGCCCATAGACCGGTTCTGTACATCCAGAGCTGGTCTATGGGTGTGATGACATCAGGAACATTCCACCACCCAAAAGGATTTGTTTTCAGAAGGATGGGTGGGTAAAGGCTCTGTGATCACCCCTAGATCAAAACAAGCAGTTGACCCATGCAGTGTTGGCACAGCCCCACTGCATGGGAAAACTAAAATTTTGACCGGAGTTGGGAATCTAATTTCTGAGGAAGGTTGTAAATGACAGAGATCTCTTGCATCGTACAATAACGAGTATAAGCATATAACATGATGAAAAGGGACTAAAGCAATCAAAATGCCCAAACTCAATACAAGCAGTACACAATGCAGTAAAGCCTTCTTAAAACTGAAGGTATTCATGTCTCATTCCATCACAAATCCTCCAAAAAAAGATTATTCCTCATTTTAGGCTAGTGAGCAGAATCATACAATTCATTTCTTTATGCCCCATTAGCCAGATGCACATCCAGAACCGCTGGTGAATACTGCAAAAATAGCCTAATATGATCAAGCCATTTATTCCAAACGGCACACAGCTTTTTCAGGCTATTTGGCCACCATTAGTGAAATGTATGGGAAAATTGGCTTCTATGGAGTAGAACTTGGGACCCAATGGGGTTGAATTACTAAAACTGGACAGTGCAAAATCTGGTGCAGCTCTACATAGAAATTCACCAGCTTCCAGGTTTTATAGCCAAAGCTTAATTGAACAAGCTAAAGTTAGAAGCTGTTTGGCTACCATGTGCAGCTGCACCAGATTTTGCACTCTCCAGTTTTAGTAAATCAACCCCATTGAGACTGTATAACTATAGAGTTATGATGGGACTAATGCAATCAAAAAGACCCCACACAGAGCTAATCAGAGCATAGCACTGTAAAACATGTCCTATTCCATCACATATGCCAAAAATGAGGAGATTATTCCTCATTTTAGGACTACCAAAACTTTCTGACAGCCAAAACCTTCTACTAAAATGTAATGTTTCCTGGTTGGTATATATAGACAACTCAACTGCTTCCTTCAAATTAGACTTCACTTCTGACTGTAAACTGTATGTTTAAGAGCCTGCCAATATTCCTTGAAAAATTGGAAGGACCCTTTCTTGCTGTAATGAAAGATGGTGGTAGGCTTCACGTGGTAGCATGATGGGACATTCCATGTTGGCATGGGGAATAAGGGGAAATGTGTTAAATAGTCAGGGCTGTCCTGCAGAAAGATGGATGCTTGGGAGCTTTGAGGTCCTGGCTTAAACGGAATCTGCCTGGATAGAATTATGAGAGCTGCTGCTGATGACTTTGCATTTAAAGGCATGGGGACTGTCACCCTGATTCCTTTCCTTGTGCATTACTGATCTGGAAAAAGCAATCCTGATTGGTATTCCGTCTTATCAGACTGCGCTGGATGGCTGGTTGTTTGAGGTCATTGACTTTATAGGTAATGAAGCCAGAATGAGATGGATAGAATGGAGCTATACCTGAACAAGTTGGGAATGTTATCGCCTAACTTTCTAGTTTCTCAGGTTTACCTCAATACCTCCATTACTCTTTCGGCAAGTTTAGCGGAGGGCAAATTATAACTTTTGAAACAATGGAGCCCAGAAAACAAAGTTAGGATTAAAAAGAGATGAGTCCTTAATCTTTTGAGCTTACTGCCAGGGTCACAGAAACCTAAGGGATACCAGTGCTGAAATTACTATAGGGGCGGGGCTTGGAATTTTTACATCTTTCTTAAATGTGCAAGCTACCCAACTGTCACACTTATCAAGTCGGAATTCTTGATCTGAATTCTAGTTAAGGTTTGGTGATTTACAGAGCAATGGAACTATCGGATCACAATGACAGAGGAGAGTGCAGCAAGCCCAGCTTGTGTATTTTTCTCTGTGATGATGCGGTCACTTTTCATATACCCAAAATGGGGTTTACAGTTTTGGGTGGGCTTTATCTGTAAATCTTGTATAGTTTTGGTTGAATGGAAAACTGTTCTGTATGGTAGCTGCATATAAAGATACGGTATATATGATGTCATTTATGGTAATCCTGAATGCTATTGCATTTTTGGATTATTAGATACAGTAACTAGTAATCACAGTGAATTCTCTGAGCTAATATTTACTCATGGCTGTTCTCTCCTGGGTATGAAATACAAGTTTCACTATTTATTTTCTATGTTCATAAGCTCACCACAAAGTTCTTGGCAGGAACCACCATAGTTATTGGCTGGAATCCTGTGAACAAGCAAGGCTGGTTCAGTAGTGGGGTAACTCCTGTACTTATTTCTTATTCTATACTTA
Source organism: Lithobates sylvaticus (assembly GCA_028564925.1). Taxonomy (NCBI): domain Eukaryota; kingdom Metazoa; phylum Chordata; class Amphibia; order Anura; family Ranidae; genus Lithobates; species Lithobates sylvaticus. Next base: position 60,009,554 of record CM053036.1, on the reverse strand, counting down.
AACTGACTTTAATTTTACAGTTTTTGGCTTATTTAGTGAATAATAATAAAAAAATTCTCATTGGTAGATCTAAAACAACCTATTAAACCTGCACATATCTTCAGAAATCCAAGTTCAAGATCCCGACTATTGTGCGGAGTTCCAGCCTGCCCACTCTCCATCTTAGAGTGGTGGATGACCTCCTAGGCCAATAGCAGTTTGGAAATTATGTTCAGTGTTGGGTCAAAGCTTGAATTAATGTGCAAATGTTTCTTTTGCAGTTGTATAATTTGGCACCCCAGGATTTTAGGCTTCCAGCAGTGCGCAGACATCTGAGATCTGTTTTATTAACTTGAAAGTTTTTCTAGTTATTTTTTGGCAATAAAAAGTTGTCAGTCTGTTTGAACAAGCCACAAATGTCAAACCAATAGTTATATAGTCAGGTCCATCCAGTTCAACCATTAGAAGAAAAATAAATAAATAGAAAGACTAATAGAAGGTTCAGGTTGCCTGAAGGGTCCTTGGGTTTCTGGATCAACATTTTAAAGTTTGCTCTCCTCTGAATGGAGCTCTGGTTATACAACCCACTGCATGAGTGTTTAGCCTTTTAGGCAATGGATTGTAGATATATGGATATAGCCAACCTTGCTCTCCTTCTTTGTTGACCTGGCCAAAAAGCCAACCAAATGTAGCAAGTGGTCACACAGATTTCCTGGCCATATACATGTTCTTTTTTTATTTAAATGCACTATTTTACAGAAAAGTGAATGGTCTACTTGGCACACAAGCATTTCTGTGTATATTAATTTAGCCATCATAGAGTGTGTGGTCTGAGCCAAAAGTAGATCCATCCAAAAACTGTAATTTGTATTGAATGGAATACGACAAGGCTGGAGTTATTACAGGAGCTCACATATTTAAGACAAAGTCAGATCAGATCACGTAATGTTTTATATAAGTTTTCTTGTGCCCCCCCCCCCCCCCCACCGCCAGGAGAACACAATGGCTCTGCGGGAGAAATTCCCCCATAAACGCTGACTGTGTTGATGGGGAGAATGAAGCCATTTTCTTTCCTTCGCCCCTTGGTGGAAAGAAAGAAAAGAGATTTGTCCAATTTGATAAGGCCAGTATAACGGCCAGTCAACTAGCATTGTCAGGAGGAGGAAAGCAATTACAGTGGCATATTGCTCTCATGTAAAAAGTCTAATGAGCTGGCCAGAGCAAGGATCTAGGATTCAAAAATAGTTTTGGGTTTGCTCATGACAATGAGACCGAGAACAACCAACGTGTTTCAGGGGCACCAACACTCCCCCTTCTATGGTAGACACAGGAATACAAAAAAGGGAAATTGTTGGAACAATAATGAAAGATCATAGAATATACACAATTTTAACAAAAGTATTGGGACACCTGCCTTTACACACACACACATGAACTTTATTGGCATCCCAGTCTTAGTCCGTAGGGTTCAATATTGAGTTGGGCCCACCTTTTGCAGCTATAACCGCTTCAACTCTTCTGGGAAGGCTGTCTACAAGGTTAATGAGTGTGTATATGGGAATGTTTTGACCATTTGTGAGGTCAGGCGCTGATGTGCATGTGAAGGCTTGGCTTGCTAATTCCGCTCTAATTTATCCCAAATGTGTTCTATCAGGTTAATGTTAGGACTCTGTGCAGGCCAGTGACGTTCCCCCACACCAAACTCACTCATCTGTGTCTTTATGGACCTTGCTTTGCGCACTGGTGAGCAGTAATGTCGGAACAGGAAGGGGCCATTACCAAACTGTTCCTAGAAAGTTGGGCTCATGAAATTGTCCAAAATATCTTGGTATGCTAATGCCTTAAGAGTTCCCTTCACTGGAACTAAAGGACCAAGCCCAACCCCTGAAAAACAGCCCCACACCATAATCCCCCCACCAAATGATTTGGATCAGTACACAAAGCAATGGCCAAAAAGACATGGATGAGCGAGTTTGGGGTGGAGTAACTTGACTGGCCTGCACAGCCCTGACTTCAACCCGATAGAACACTTTTGGGATGAAATTGAGCGGAGACTGAGAGCCAGGCCCGCTCGTCCAACATCAGTGCCTGACCTCACAAATGCGCTTCTGGAAGAATGGTCAAACATTCCCATAGACACACTCCTTTACCTTGTGGACAGCCTTACCAGAAGAGTTGAAGCTGTTACCAAAGGGTGGGCCAACTCATTATTGAACCCTACAAACTAAGACTGGGATGCCATTAAAGTTCATGTGTGTGTAAAGACAGGTGTCCCAATACTTTTGGTAATATAGTGTATATCAAAGCAAAATTATGTTCTCCAAGGAATTCATATAGCTGGAACCAGTAAAACCAGGCCATGGGGAAATATAAAATATGCCATGGAGATATGTGATACATTTTGCATACATATGATGTATGTGATTATAGTTTTGCATATATTGTACGTGATAGCTTTTATGGTTTCCTCATGACCTGGTTAACTTGTATGCATAACTATTTTGAATTGTATTTGTTATGGTATATTCTAAGATCTTTCATGATTGTTTCAACTATTTCTTTTTGCATTTCCAATTTTTCTCTTGTCTCCAAAATGCATTTGGTTGTTCTGAGCAGATAGCAGTATTAAAAGATTTTGGACTCCTGGGTCTTTCCTCTGGTGCAGACCTTTTTAGCTTTTACACATCTATCTTAAATGTTGGGTCTTCTAGATGAGGACCACCCTGTTTTTGTTGAGAGCAGGCCTTACTAGAGTTACTACACTCTAGCAGAACTCTACAACCATGAACTGCTGGTAGGTTGAAGTCAGCATCTCAAATGTATACATGTTCTATATCATCCTCATTACAGGTCTGCTTTTAAGTTTGTTTATCTTTTTTGGGTAAAAAAAATATTTTCTAAATGCTCCTTTTTTTAAACTAAACTCCAGGCAAAAAACTAAAAGTTCATTTAAATGTATTCTTTAATAGCCCCAAAGGATATAAACACATGTGTGCACCAAGAGTAGAGCTGTGGGAAAGACCCAGTTGGCTCAGCCCACTACTGACTTGCAAACAAAAACGACAGAAGGGGGGCGGAGACAAGACCGGTCACCCTGCACAGGGAGAGAGCGCAGCAGTGACCGATCTTTATTACAGGAAATTCCTGTACAGAGGCAAAGTCTCACACTGGATAATTGCACAGATCTGGGGGGAAATAAACAGAGCACACCAAGATTCAAGGAGGACTACACATGGCAATTGAACAATATTTGCTTATCGCAAAGTTCAGCTTTAACCTTCGGGTTTTCAAAAGTAGGATTATTTGACCACCTGTAAGATGGCAGTAAAGCTAAACAAGGATTTCTATTTTTCCGGAACCCTCCTTTAGAAAAGTAAGTATGAGATCTAATCACCGATAGCTGTCTCCTTCTCCGAGCTGCAGGCAGTCTTGTATTTCTGTTCTAGAGAGAAACAGCCAAGTTTAACATGAAATTAAGTTGAATTGTATAAAGCTGCTGCTTTTGCACTTTTAATTATGTCAATAGTATAATGTTAATATAGAAATAAAATTTTATTTTCTATAAAAGGTATCCTGTGGTTAATGAACTTAAGTTTTTTCTGTTGGGTATATGTTATGGGGGAAAAAAGTAAAGGAAGATGGATTTAGTTTGAAGTAAAGCCTAAAAGTGTAGCCGTTTCACCATTTAAAAAAAAAAAAACGTTTTTTTTACTTTACTAATAAATTCACTAATTAATATAATCATATAATACAAATGGACAGATATTTAACAGTGTAAACTGCCAATATGACCGATCATTGCCCCTAAGTCCAATGCATAGATAGGACCAGTGTCCACCCCCATTACTATACCCTGCCTGCTGGGCTTATTGTTTATTCCTCCTCTGCTGGGCCTTCCTTTACTGTTGGGGGATGAGCTGAACACCCCCTGGTTCGGTTCACACCAGAACATGCTAACAGACAAAGAAATTTGTGCGAACACCGTTAAAGTCTATGGGACACGAACGTGAAAAATCAAGTGTTCATTTTAAAGGCTTATATGCAAGTGGTTGCCATAAAAAGTGTGTGGGGACCTGGGTACTGCCCCAGGGGACATGTATTAATGCAAAAAAAGTGTTTAAAGTGCCGTTTTTTTTTTTTTTTTTTTTTTTTTTTTTTTTAGGAGCAGTGATTTTAATATGCTTAAAGTGAAACAATAAAAAATTAAATAATCCTTTAAATATCGTGCTGGGGGGTTCCCTTAGTCTGCCTGTAAAGTAGCACATCTTTGCCATGTTTATAACAGTACTGCAGCAAAATTAAATTTCTAAAGGAAAAAATTGCTTGCGGCTGGAATGTATTGCCCGGCAATATACATAAAAAATCATTGAAAAAACGGCGTGGGGGTCCCCTCAAAATCCATACCAGACCCTTATCCAAGCATGCAACGTGGCAGGCCACAGAAAAAAGGGGAGGCCCCCCTCCTGAACCATACCAGGCCACATGCCCTCAACATGGGGAGGGTGCTTTGGGGTCCCCCCAAAGCATCTTGTCCCTACAACCCTTGCCCGGTTGTTGTGGGGGGTCTGCGGGTGGGGGGCTTATTGGAATCTGTAAGCCCTCTGCATAGTAACCAATCAACTTCCAGGTTTTAGGCCCCTTGCACACTTGTGCGACTTCAAAGTCGCGCGATTTTACCGTGATTTTTGCCGCGATTTCAAGGAATGCCTGTGTATGGCCCTTTTCACCCTTTTACGACTTGTCCCACGATTTGGGACTACAAAGTAGCATGACAAGTCGTTCCCCATGATTTCCAATGACAGCCATTCATATTAGTACGACTTCAAGTCTTTCCGACTTCAAATAGTCCCTGCACTACTTTGGTCCGATTTTGATGCCACTTGCACAGGCATTCCTTGAAATCGTGGCAAAATCGCTGTCGCGAATCGCCGCAAAATCGCGTGACTTTGAAGTCACACAAGTGTGAAAGGGGCCTAAGTGTCAAAGCTTAATTGAACAAACTGAAGCTATACGCTGATTGGTTACCATGTACAGCTGCACTAGATTTTGCACTCTTCGGTGCACTCTTAGTTAATCAACCCCAGTGCACCTTACATTAATGGCCATTGGGAGGAAGAATTCCCAATATATGGTGTCACTGGGATAAAAAAATGCCCCATTGTAGGTGCCAGAAGGAATGAGACTGTCCAGCAAGATTGAGGACATTTTTGGAGCTATGCACCTCTAAAATCACAAGTCTATTTCAAATATATTCCATTTTATTATGGCTCTAAATGATTTGCATATAAACCTATTTAGAAATGCACAAATCAATGTCCTTTCCTTTTTAAGTGAGCTTGTGAAATAAGACCAGAATAACCTGTATCCTCATCCTAGAAACACTCTGCCAATTTACATACATTAATTGAGCAGTGGGTTGGAAAATATTTGAGAGATGTTGCCGGAAACTATTTGTATGAGCTGTAATTAACTGCCATGGAATTTGCATTTACATGCATAACAACCATGGATAACTGTAAACCTCCAATATTAATTGATAACTTATGTAAGTTAATTATTAAACTAATCCTTGTAAACAAAATAGAACTTGTTTAATTTTAAGAAAATCATGTAAGAATGAACAAATTCCTGGTACAATAAGTAGCTAATAAATAACTAAATATTTAACCTGAAAAATTAGGGATTGGTTGAAGTAAAAGATTTGTTTTTATTTTAATAAATTTATAAAAAAAAAATTGTAGCATGAAAAAAATGCACAAAACTGAAAAAAAAAGCCTCCTGTTCCAGAAATGAGAAGTGAAGAGGATTGCCTTATATGTCCATTATTTTCAAGGAGCATTCTCCCTAATTTTCCAAATGTAAGGGTCTATTTCTAAAGGATTCACAATGCAATGCTCACAGCAAAAGTTTGCTGGACAATCGTCCATCTGTATTTTACAAAGTTCCCTGTATTTTTTCATTTTTTTTTTTTAACCACTTCAATACTGGGCACTTAAACACCTTCCTGCCCAGACCAATTTTCAGCTTTCAGCGCTGTCGCACTTTGGCAATTGCGTGGTCATGCTACAATGTACCCAAACTATATTTTTATCATTTTTTTCCCACAAATAGAGCTTTCTTTTGGTGGTATGTGATCGCCTCTGGGATTTTTATTTTCTGCTAAACAAATAAAAGACCAAAAATTTTGAAAAAAAAACGTTTTTTTGTTTTCAGTTTCAAAACGTTGTAAATAAATACGTTTTTTTCTTCACTGATGGGCACCGATGAGGTGGCATTGATGGGCACTGATATGTGGCATTGATAGGCGGCACGGATGGGCATTGATAGGCGGCATGGATGGGCACTGATAGGCGGCATGGATGGGCACTGATGGGCAGCATTGCAGTGTAATGTATTGTACTGATGGATGCCAATCAGTGCCAAACAATGCATGCCAATCAGTGATGCCCATTGTGGGCACTGATTGGCATCCATTGTGGGCACTGACTGGCATCCCTGGTGGTATAGGGTGGCATACCTGGTGCTGGGGATCCCTGGTGGTCTGGTGGCGTCCCTGGTGGTCCAGTGTGGGCATCCTTGGGGGCTGCGCTGATAATCGATCAGCACAAACCCCCCCCCCTGTCAGAGGAGCAGCCGATCGGCTCTCCTGTACTCGCGTCTGACAGACGCGAGTGAGGAAAAGACGATCAACGGCATTTCCTATTTACACTGTGATCAGCCGCGATTGGACACGGCTGATCACGTGGTAAAGAGTCTCCGTCGGACTCTTTACCGAGATCGTAGTTGCGGGGTGTCGGACTGACACACCGCAACAACGATCGCTGCGATGCACGCCCCTGGGGTTCAATATCCTGATCACGTCATATGACGCGAGGTCAGGCTTTTGAAACCCCTTTGCCACCGTAATGCTGCTATATGGCGGGCAACAAGTGCTTAAAGAGGTTTAGCCCTATTAGTCTATATTTTTTAATGGAAATTTGCCTTATTCTCCCTTTTTAAAGGATATCTAAAGATTTGTTTTAAAAAAACAAACCTGTCATACTTGGCTTGCCTCCTCCTGTGCAGTTGGTTTTGCACAGAGTGGCCCTGATCCTCCTTTTCTGGGGTCCCACAGCGGCGCTCCTGGCTCATCCTCTTCTTGAGTGCCCAGTTGGAGGGCCGCTCTCCCTCGGGGCACTCATTAGGGAATGCTCCCATATCCTGCTGCGTCCATTGACACAGCACTACTTGGCCCCGCTCCTGCATCATTGGATTTGATTGACCGCAGTGGGAGCCAATGGCTGCTATCAATCTATCCAATCGGGACCTGAGATGCTGGCTGGAGCTGGTGTGCTCATTCCCGTCGCTGAAAAGACCAGGTTCAGGTGAGTAAAAGGGGGGCTGCTGCATCACAGGAGGTTTTTCACCTTACTGCATAGAATGCATTAAGGTGGAAAAACCCTGAGGGTTTACAACTCCTTTAATTCTCACAGCACATTCTTTCCCTGTAATCTTTTGACATTTTCAAAGAAGGGTTCACTCTATTCTCCCAACATTCTGTGAATTTGCCCTATTCACGCATTAGAATTTGCTCATCACGTTAATTAATATTCACCGACCAGTAGCTACATACATCTTTAATATAGAGATTCCATTAACGAGCAAGATCCTCCCATCAGCCACAGTGCCACACATGACCCTAGTTTTTGACAGTAAGAAATTCGATCTTCCCTATTCACCCATCATTTTAATGAGCATTTGTCCAATTCACCCGTCATTTTTAAAGAGATTTGCCTTACTCTTATACCCCCTTCCTGCCCAGGCCAATTTTCAGCTTTCAGCGTTGTCACATCTTTAATGACAATTGCGCGGTCATGCAACACTGTACCCAAACTAGATTTTTATCTCTTCTTCTTTTTTTTTTTTTTTTTTAAATAGAGCTTTCTGTTTTTTTTTTTTTTTTGCTATAGAAACAAAAAAAGGGTGAAAATTTTGAAATAAAACCCCACATTTTTCATAGTTTGTTATAAAACGTTGCAAACAGGTAATTTTTCTCCTTCAATGATGTTCTCTGATAGGTGGCTCTAATGACAAAGTACTGATGGGCACTGATTGGCAGCACTGCTGGGCACTGATAGGTGGAATTGATTAGCAGTACTGATGGTCATTGGTGGGCAATTTTAGGACCAATGTCCCTGTAACAGAAGTCGGTTACCGGCTTTTTCTTCTGATAGCATGAGGAGAAAAATGGCTAATAACCGGCTGTTATTAGTGGTAAAGGGGCGCTGTGATTGGTCCTTTACCCCGATCTGTGATCAGCTGAGTAAGAAGGACTCGACGATCACAGTAACACGCCAGCAGCGTGATCGTGGGAGGAAGTCTATGGACGCCCTCTCGGCACTGGAAGCCCGCGCTGTAGCCGTCTTTTGGCTATAGCGCAGGTGGAAAGTGGTTAATCCAACAACATTTTACTTTAATACATGGATGTTTACTGGTCATATCAAAGTGCAAATGGAGGGCAAGAAATTAGAATGCAAATATAAAACCTTGTGAGCTGCCAAACTAAAACCTCAAAATTTTTTAAAAAAAAAGGTGTCAAGTAAACTATAAAGTAGCTGCCAACACTCCCCACACTTCCTCAAAATATGACAATGCAAACATATGTATCTCAATGTGCAGCGCTAAAATAATTTGATTAATCATATGCAGGGTGACACAAATATGGATAAAATATACAACAAATATTTAACCTACGAAGTAAAATGAACGTATCACAAATACATTGCAAGTGCTCAATTGTACTAATATATATATATATATATATATATATATATATATATATATATATACTGTCCAAGGTGAAGTGCAAGTGCTCAGTGTATGTGTACACAATCCTCAATGGTATTTTGAAACAAACCGTAATGGTAGTCCATAATAGCAGCAAAGAAATAGGTGTAAAATGGTGTCTTTATGCTGTGCGCACTTTCCCCCACCAGGTGTACCCTCGCCTTAAGGGCTTAAGCATGTAGTTAGTGGGAACAGCTTAAATGATTATTCTGTGTTTTCCTCATCCATACAGTGGCTGGTTAACTTTAAATATGGATCCCATATTCCTTCCACCTCCTGGTAAAAACGCTGATTAGACATGTGCAATTCGTTTAGTTTTTTTTTTTGTTTTTCGTTTAAATTCGTTATATTTGTTCATTCGTTATCGTATGAATGAACGAACGATTCGCTAAAAATTTTACCGAATGTTCGAATCGAACGAATTTCGAAAAACAACTAAAATCCGAATTGACCAAATTAGAAACAACGAAACTACGAAAGAATAAAATCCGAAAAACGAAAACGGGAACAACGAAAATCAAAATGAACGAAAAAATTTGTACATTCGTAACTTTTTTTTTTTGTTGAATTGGTAATTTTCCGTGTCCCTTACAATGGCGCTGCTTAACGTGCTTCGAATGGATTGAACGAAAAAATTCGTACATTCGTAACTTTTTTTTTCGATTCGTAATTTTCCGTGTCTCTTAAAATGTAATAATAGCATACACATTACATAAAATTATGAATTATGCTCCGATTACGAATCTACGAAAACAATGTTACGAAAGTACGAATAAATCAATCTAACGAAAGTACGAATGTAACTAAATCTACAAACATACGAATACCCATGCTGATCTACCCCAAATATATATATGCACCACCCGATCTCGCATAGGGCATAGATATAATAGACATGTGCGCCATCAATAAATTTGTTTTGTTCCATTTCGGATTAGAATTAATTAGTATTTCGTAATTTGTGTCCGAAATTTAATTTGGATTTGTACGAAATACGAATTTTCATTAGATTCGTTAACTTTTCAGAACAATTACGAATGTTCGTTATGATGAAATTATCATTATGAGGGGCTTCCACCATCCCTGTGCTGTGCTAAGTTCCTGGGTTTTTAACTTTTAGGTTCGTTAACTTTTCGTAACAATTACGAATGTTCGTTATGATGACTTTATTATTATGAGGGGCTCCCACCATCCCTGTGCTGTGCTGACTTCCTGGGTTTTTTAACTTCATCATAACGAATAATCATAATTAACGAACATTCTTATTTTGTCCAATTCTGAATCTCCCATCGACTACCAGTACCAGTCTCCCACTCCCATATTAAAAAAAGGTCATTTCCTCAACCCTCCCTCAGCAGCAGAAGAAAACCTCTGACAAAACACCAGTCACGTTTCCGTTGTTCCCAAATGTACGAATTTACGGAAATTCGTACGAAACTAATCGCACATGTCTAAGATATAATAGGTGTATACTGTACAAGCCAGCATATTATCCATATAAAACGGGCCATCGTGATCCAATGTATAAAACTATACACTCATAGTGCAAAAACGACACCTAGTGGTAAATACTGATATAACATTGCACAGTCACCTTTTTATAAGAAGTTGCTCCATGACTAATTTTGCTTGTGGGACCGTAAATACCCACATTTATTGCGTGGTGACATTAATGTCACCACATCTATCAGAAAGACCCCACTATCTTTATGTATCACCGTACTATACATGCAAACCAAAATCGGCACCTATATTGGAGGAGTAATTACCCATCCTTACTCTATATATAGGTGGGAGCATATATTGAAATGACTGCATCATGTATATTACTAGTGAAACCCCAATCGATGAGGGGACCTCAATTGTACCAGATTAATCGAAAGAATACCGTGAAAAAGTAAAAAAATATGTTTTTTAAAAAAGTTAAATTAAAATTAATGATTTAAAATCAGATCTTAAAAATTGGCCAAAAAACAGTTAAGATCAAATTCCCTGTTCAAACCTCTGGGCGCTAAAGTGCCCAACTCGTATACCCACCAAGACTCCCTTTGGCTGAGTGTCCTAATACAATGGCTACCTCTCCAGTGTTTCTTATATTTTTCTATACCACAGAAGGTCACCCCTAGCACTTTTCTATTGTGTACCGTCCTGAAGTGCTAAGATAGGTATTCTTCGTTTTTTACCTTTGACAATTTGATAGACATGATCTTTTATTCTTATATGCATTGTCCTCTTTGTTCTTCCTATATACATCATGCCACATGGGCATTGAAGGACATAGACTAAACCATCTGTATTGCATGATATAAAATCCCTAAGGGTGTATTCCTTTGTGGGTGTTGGTGAACTTATCTCTTCTCTTAATGTTACTCGTGGCCACCCTGACACTGTAGCATCTGCCACAGGCATAAAAACCCTTTCCATTAAATAATGTTATAGTGTTAACTCTTGGGGGTTCCACTACATTTTTAACCAGTTGATCTCTTAAATTAGTGGAATGTCTATATATGAAACTTGGTTTATCCGGGATGAGTGATTTTAAAATATCACATTTTAATACATTCCAATATCTTTCAATAATTCTTTCGACATGTTTGTGTTGAATATTATAATCCATTATTAAAGCAGGGGGTCATTCTTGTCTTTCCTGTGCTGGTTTATTCACTAGTAACGCATCTCTTTCCATATTGCCTACCTCTTGTCTCTTCTTATCTATAAAAACGTGATCATACCCTTTCATAATAAATTTGCTCACTAGCTGTAATGACTGTTGATCATAGTCACTAGCAGAGGTGCAATTTCTTTTAACCCTGAGGAACTGTCCTCTCGGTATGTTTACCAGTCACTGTTTATGATGGCAACTGTTTTGTGGAATATACGAATTCCTATCCGTAGCTTTAAAAGGGGTTTTCGTAATTATCTTATTGTCATTAATAATTTCTAGGTCTAAAAAGTGGATCTTCATATGACTACTTTTCCAGGCCAGTGTAATATTTTTGTTATTCTGGTTCATTCCTTCTAGAAATGTATTAAGCTCATATTTTGTGTGGCCATCATTATTTTCCAGCACTGCCTTAACCCTCTTGGGCACGGAGTGCACCAGAGCTTCACAGGATGTCACTGGCGTCCTCTTCTAATTCTCCATGACGACATCACAGAGCTGGTGGATGTTAGAGACCTTGCGCTCTTCCACCTTCCGTTTGAGGATGCCCCACAGATGCTAAATAGGATTTAAGTCTGGAGACATGCTTGGCCAGTCCATCACCTTTACCCTCAGCTTCTTTAGCAAGGCAGTGGTCGTCTTGGAGCTGTGTTTGGGGTCGTTATCATGTTGTAATACTGCCCTGCGGCCCAGTCTACGAAGGTAGGGGATCATGCTCTGCTTCAGTATGTCACAGTACATGTTGGCATTAATGTTTCCCTCAATGAACTGTAGCTCCCCCGTGCCGGCAGCACTCATGCAGCTCCAGACCATGACACTCCCACCACCATGCTTGACTTTAGGCAAGACACCCTTGTCTTTGTACTCCTCACCTGGTTGCCGCCACACACACTTGACACCATCTGATTTAAATAAGTTTATCTTGGTCTCATCAGACCACAGGACATAGTTCCAGTAATCCATATCCTTAGTCTGCTTGTCTTCAGAAAACTGTTGGCTTTATTGTGCATCATCTTTAGAAGAGGCTTCCTTCTGGGATGACAGCCATACAGACCAATTTGATACAGTGTGCGGCGTATGGTCTGAGCCCTGACAGGCTGACCCCCCCCCCCTTCAACCTCTGCAGCAATGCTGGCAGCACTCATACATCTATTTCCAAATGACAACCTCTGGATATGACGCTGAGCATGTGCACTCAACTTCTTTGGTCGACCATGGCAAAACATGTTCTGAGTGAACCTGTCCTGTTAAACCGCTGTATGGTCTTGGCCACCGTGCTGCAGCTCAGTTTTTAGGATCTTGGCAATCTTCTTATAGCCTTGGCCATTTTATGTAGAGCAACAATTCTTTTTTTCAGATCCTCAAAATTCTTTGCCATGAGGTGCCATGTTGACCAGTATGAGAGTGTGAGAGCGATATCACCAAATTTAACACATCTGCTCCCCATTCACACCTGAGTCCTTGTAACACTAACGATTCACATGACACTGGGGAGGGAAAATAGCTAATTGGGCCCAGTCTGGACATTTTCACTTAGGGGTGTACTCACTTTTGTTGCCAGTGATTTAGACATTAATGGCTGTGTGTTATTTTGAGGGGACAGCAAATTTACACCATTATGCAAGCTGTACACTCACTACTTTACATTGTAGCAAAGTGTAATTTCTTCAGTATTGTCACATGAAAAGCTATAATAAAGTATTTACAAAAATATGAGGGGTGTACTCACTTTAGTGAGATACTGTATATACACAAATCCTGCAATCAGGAATACAGGAAATTGGGTTACAGAAATAAAGAGTCATAGAAATGGACAATCCGTTTTAAAACACAGTGGAGTTGATTTACTAAAACTGGAGAGTGCAAAATCTGGTGCAGCTCTGCATAGAAAGCAACCAGCTTCCATTTTTTTTTGTCAAAGCTTAAAGCGGTTGCAATCCGCAAAAAAAAAAAAAAAAAAAAAAAAAAACCTGTAAGGCAAAGGCATAATGAGCTAGTATGCACCGCTATTATGCACTATTACGAAATACTTACCTTAGAACGAAGCGTCGGCATCGCATCCCAGTCACCGCTGAGGGAGCTTGGCGTTTCTTCCGGGTTTGCGGCTCCGGTGCCGTGAGTGGCCGGAGCCACGATGACATCACTTCTTATTTCTGTCAAGGAGCTCTGATTTTTTGGCAGCATTCGCCGGAACCTTCAGAGGGCATGCGCTGCTGACGTCAGCGGCTGCATGCAAGGTGAATATCTCCTGAACCGCACAGGTTTAGGAGATATTCATTTTACCTACAGGTAAGCCTTATTATAGGGGCATACAACCACTTTAATTGAACAAGCTGAAGTTAGAAGCTGATTGGCTACCATGCACAGCTGCCCCAGATTAAGGCGGCTGAGATAGAACACGAAAGAGACATAGCGGAGGAGAGCAAAAAATCCCACGAAAATCTTTAAGTATGTAAACAGTAAGGGAGGTCAGACCATATTGGCCCCATAAAGAATGTCCTGTGGTCTGATGAGACCAAGATAAACGTACTTGTTTCAGATGGCGTCAAGCGTGTGTGGCAGCAACCAGGTGAGGAGTACAAAGACAAGTCTGTCTTGCCTACAGTGAAGCATGGTGGTGGGAGTGTCATGGTCTGGACCTGCATAACTGCTGCCGGCACTGGGGAGCTACAGTTCATTAAAAGAACCATGACTGCCAAAATGTACTGACATACTGAAGCAGAGCATGATCCCCTCCCTTTGGAGACTGGGCCGCAGGGCAGTATTCCAACATAATAATGACCCCCAAACACACCTCCAAGATGACCACTGCCTTTCTAAGGAAGCTGAGTGTAAAGGTGATGGACTGACCAAGCATGTCTCCAGACCTAAACCCTATTTAGCATCTGTGGGGCATCCTCAAACGGAAGGTGAAAGAGCGCAAGGTCTCTAACATCCACCAGCTCTGTGATGTCGTCATGGAGGACCCCGCCCCCCTCTGACATCATGGGGAAAGCCATAGGGAAGTCCCCATTAAGTCTCCGTGCGTCAGAGGGGGCGGGGTCACCAGGTGGCCCCGCCCTCCGTTATAAAAGAGCTGTCAGACGCAGGGAAGCCTCACACAGCGGGAGCCTCGCATTGCGCGGAGCGGCCCAAGAAGAGACGCCGACGCAGTGGAAGAAGATGCCGGACGAGAAGACCAGAGCAAGAAGAAGCGGATTGGAGGAAGAAGATGGAAGAAGAAGATGGAAGAAGATGCCGGAAGAAGAAGATGAAGAAACCGAAGGATGAAGAAAGGAAGAAGGAAGAAGACCAGAAGAAAGAAGATGAAAGAAGATTTAATAAAGGAATTGTCAAAGACCGTCTCCTGTCATTTTTACAATTTTTGTCACTTTTTTTGGTGAAATGGTAGAGGTACTTTTGTACCCCCTTACCATTTCACACAGGGGGGGTCGGGATCTGGGGGTCCCCTTGTTAAAGGGGGCTTCCAGATTCCAGTCCCCACACCCACAGACCCCCACAACCAATGGCAAGGGTTGTGGGGAAGAGGCCCTTGTCCTCATCAACATGGGGACAAGGTGCTTTGAGGGGTCACAGACCTCCAAAGCACCCTCCCAATGTTGAGGGCATGTGGCCTGGTACGGTTCAGGAGGGAGGGGGGCGCTCTCGTCCCCCCTATTTTCCTGCGGCCTACCAGGTTGCGTGCTCGGATAAGGGTCTGGTATGGATTTTGAGGGGGACCCCACGCCATTTTTTTTTTTTTTTGTGGCCGGGGTTCCCCTTAAAATCCATCCCAGACCTAAAGGGTCTGGGATGTATTTTGAGGGGGACCTCACGCCATTTTTTTTTTGGCTGGGGTTCCCCTTAATATCCATAGCAGACCTGAAGGGCCAGGTAATTGAATTTGGGGGGACCCCCACGCTTTATTTTTTTATTTTTTTTTTTATCAATGACTTTTTTTTTATCAATGACTTTCAATGAATGACTGTTCTCTGTGTTACGGGAACCGGCAATTCATTAGCCGCAGATGGCTGCCTTAGATGACACAACAGGCCAGAAGGGTAAAGGTGGTTTAATGTGATACTGCAATGCTGTACTAACAGCACACACACACTAATCCCCAGAATCACAGCAGATAATGTCAGCAGTCAGCAGCACTCAGCAGAATAATCACAGCACAGATAATGTCAGACTCAGCAGCACTGCAGAATGGATCACAGCAGATAATGTCACTGACACGCTGGAACACACTACACGAGGCCGCCGGCGCGGCGGCCTTATATAGTGTGGGGCGTGTACTAAACCCCCTGAGCTATAATTGGCCACAGGCATCCTGCCTGTGGCCAATTATTGCTCTCCTCGCCGCTGGCTCTATGATTGGCCAAGCATGCGGGGTCACAGTGCATGCTTGGCCAATCATCAGCCAGCAATGCACTGCGACTGGCGCAGTGCATTGTGGGCCGTTCGCATCACACAAATTTGATGCGAACGGCCCAAATAGTTCTGGGCTCGACGAGCGGTCGAACGCCCGATGTTCGATTCGAACATGGGTTTGAAGTGAACACCGGGCCCATCCCTATTTGCAATAAAGCCTAGTACACACTGTGAGTTTAAAGAGCTTGGGAGGGACCGCTGTACTAACTATCCAATATTAGTACAGCAATATTTCTGATGAGCTATTGTGTTCTGAAAGGGGGATGCGCCCCCCCCCCCCCGCCAGAACACACCGGCCAGTGCTGTCAGCTATTGGCTGAGAGAGCTGATCTGATGCCGATCAGCAGGCCTTTTTTGGTCATGCTCCTTTGCGGATGTTTGGCTGGCTTCTGTCGGACCAGCTGCCATAAACACGGGCTGAACGCCGGACAGTTTCTATTGAACTGGCCAATTCCACCCAATATTCGGCCCGTGTGTACGGGGCTAAAGTGTCACCTGCCGGTGACCAACTGGAGTGGTAATTATGTATGTGGGAAATGACCTGATACACAATATCCAGTAAAATTGTATAATTTGTTTATTGATTATGTAAAGGAGTATGGTGTTCGTTTTCGGGTTTTAATGAGTATTCTCTCTGAAATATTTGATTAAAAAAAATATATATTTTGTATAGTGCTTTCGTAAGGCTTTTTACAGTCTACTGTACAAGGTTCCATTCATTTATGCTTTGCTCAGTTTCATCACCTCTGGCAGATTTTCAGCGTAAAGCATAGTTAATCACTTTTTAAGGTCATCATCATTATTATTATTACACAGGATTTACATAGCGCCAACAGTTTGTGCAGCGCTTTACAATATAATGGGGGACAATACAGTTATAATTCAATAAAATACAAGAGGGTTAAGAGGCTCTGCTCGTAACAGCTTACAATCTATTAGGGTGGGGCAAGTAGTACAAAAGGTTATAACTGGGGGATGAGCTGATGAAATGATAAAAGTTTAGTTAGTTAGTTCTTAAAGAGATGAGTTTTCAGGGAATTGCCTAAAGGCAGCCAGAGTAGAAGATAGCCGGACAGATTGAGGTAGAGAGTTCCAGAGGTTAGGAGATGAGCATGGGATGTGGAGACAAGAGAGCTTGAGAGTAGGAGTTCTTGGGAGGAACAGAGAGGAGAGGATGGTTTGGGTGATATTTGGAGACAAGATTGGCGATGTAGCTCGATGCAGAGTTGTGAATGGCTTTGTATGCTGTTGTTAGTATTTTGAATTTATTTCACTGGGCAATGGGAAGAGAGTGTAGGGATTTGCAGAGAGGGGTGGCAGATATTGAGCAGTTGGTATGGTGGAGAGGTAGGCCTATGAGAAGGGAGTAACAATAGTCAAGGCGAGAGAAAACAAGGGAGTGAATGAGTAGCTTGGAGGTTTCATTAGTTAAAAAGAGACAGGTGAAGGCTACAAGCTTTTGACAGCAATTGGATTTTGGGCTGAAAGAACAGGTCAGAGTCTAGGATTACACTTAGAACCCTGGCGTGAGGCGAGGACTGATAGAGACATTATTGATCTTGATGGAAAGGTCATGGAGGGGGCCACAGGCAGGGGGAGGGGGGGATATTATCAGCTTAGTTTTAGAGAGATTTTGTTTTAAGGAAGCGGTGCAATGCCCATGCTGCTATGTCAATAGTAATAGTAAGTTAGTAATGTGAGAGGAGACTGAAGGAGTATGATGAGGAGTAGAGAGATAGATTTGGGTGTCATTGGTGTAGAGCTGGTATTGGAAGCCATTGGAGGTTATCAAGTGACCAAGGGAGGAGGTGTACTGTAGATAGAGAAGAGCAGGGGTCCAAGAACAGAGCCTTGGGGACCCTTAAAGAAACCGGAAGTGGAGAGCAGGAGACACAGTTATAGGTGACACTGGGCGTGCTGTGATAGGTAGAAGGAGAACGAGGAGAGAGTAGAATCTTAGAGGCCAAGGAAGTGGAGTTTATTGAGAAGGAGTGGTGGTCAACAGTATCAAAGACTACAGAGAGTTCTTGTAGTAAAAGTATAATTTAGTGGCCATTGGTTTTTAGCAGTTAGTAAATCGTTACTAAAAAGAAAAGTCCTGCTACACATATGCACACACATAAGACACAAAAAGACAATGGGGTTTATTTACTAAAGCTGGAGAGTGCAAAAATTCTCACTTCTGCTTAGAAACTGATCAGATTCTAACCCTGGCTTGGTCAGTTGAGCTTTGGCAATAAAACTGGGCTTCAGCCAAGGACGCTACGAGTCCTTGATCTGAACAACAAACGTTATATGATTTCCTTAGGACGCCTATTTTATGTTTAGACCTGCCTGTTGTTTCTCCCCATGCTCCGCATTTGCAAGCACAGTACAACTCGTATCTGGCTATCATTAGGACAGTTGTTCCGTTTCTGAGATTGATGGGGTCCCCCTCGGAGGTGATAGTTCAGTAACACCTGTCTTGTAATTACTCCTCATTTGCATTGTTTTCACATGTTATAAAACCTGTCTCTGCTTACATTGTCCCCAGTGGCCACTACCCCTCCCCGCTCTAGCGACAATCTGACACTAATTACCTCTCTAGTTGCTACCCCTCTGTGACCTTGGTTATCCTACCATAACCTGTCTCAGCCCTTGTGGAGACCCGTTTACACCCTTTGACACTTCATACTACCTACTCATGACCACGTTCCCGTGGAACTAATTGTTGCAAGTCCTTGTTTTTGTTGGATATGTTTGCAGATTTTTGCAGGTTATCATCGTTTGGTTATCAATATATATTTCACTCTCTAAGATACTGTATTGTGACACCCTGTACTTAATGTCTCTACCATAGGTTGTTCCGCATCCTTATCAGGCTTACACCGCACATCGCTCCATAGTCCTCGGGGGCTATATATGTTACCTTTCGAAACAAATGCCCTCTCCTGCCTACATGTAACCACACATGACCTCTCGGGACCGTGAGGTTGACTCCATTTAGGACCCGTACTCTACCACTCCCACACACAGTGGACTCAGTGAGATCCCACTGATCCCTTCTGGTGCCTTGTACACCGGGTCGACCAGTGGTCTGACCCGCCACCAGATCAGACCCTCTCATTTCCTACTCCCCAGATCCCCTTCCCTGAGGCCTATACCGCCCAACAGGCCTACCTCCCTGTGTCATTCCCCTTCTCTTACTGTCGCTCCTCCTCTCTTCTTCTCTCCTCCTTCTCCCACCAGGTACTCCCTATATTTTAATACTTGCGTGGGCCGTCTTGCTTCCCTTCCCGGACAGAGCTCCTATACTAAGCACTGGGGGGAGGGGGAAATATACATAAAAAAATAAAAAAAAGAAAAGGTGTCACACAAAAGAGGGAGGACGTTATAAGTGGTAAACAGAGGGGAACTCCAATTGACAAACAACGGAAACATAACTATACAACGTATCAATCATGAGGGCTATCAACAATGGTCCTTCTTGTCCCACTCTTAAACTAGTTTCTCTTAATGCAAAAGGACTAAACATCCCCGAAAAACGTTCAAAACTTCTCGCCACCATGCGCAGCATGGGGGCGGACATAGTCTTCCTGCAAGAGACCCATTTCTGCTCAAAATCCTCACCTAAACTGGCCAATTTCTACTATCCTCACAGCTTTCATGCTATGAACCCGGAAGCTAAAACTAAGGGGGTCTCCATTCTCTTATCTAAAAATGTCCAATTTCAGGTGGAGGAAACGATAGCAGATGCGCAGGGTAGATTCCTTTTCCTACAGGGCACATGGAAAGATAAACCCCTAACTCTAGCTAATATATACAGCCCCAATTCTTCCCAAGTCCCATTCTTTTGCAATATTTCACAACGCTTGGCTGCCTTCCAAAAAGGTATGCTGATTGTAGGCGGGGATTTCAATGTTCCCCTGGACCCCCTCATTGACACGTCCTCAGGGATTTCACATTTACCGTATAAAGCATTACGTCAAATTAAGTTGTGCTTTCAAAACCTCCTACTTCATGACACATGGCGCACATTACACCCCAAGGAGAAGGACTATACATTCTTTTCCAACCCCCACAACCGATACTCCAGACTGGATTACTTTTTCTTGACCCAACGCGACCTCCCACTCTTGACCAAAGCCACCATAGAGCCCATGACGATATCCGATCACCACCCCATCTCGATCTTGTTGACAGCTCCGGAAAAGACTAATCACACCAAGACCTGGAAAATGGATCCAACGATCCTTTCAGACGTAGCGAGACACGAGGAAATTCGCCTCTGTATAGAAAACTACTTCACAGACAACAATACGCCAGACACGACCAGCTTGACTCAGTGGGAAGCGCACAAATGTGTCGTCAGGGGGAAAATCATTTCAATGACTGCTAAAATTAAACGGGACAAACGTAAAACCCTTTCGGACATGTTTACCAGGTTGAAGACACTTGAGTCGTTACACAAACGCACGCTAGCCCAGACTTTACAACAGGAACTTATAGAAACCAGATCTCTGATTCAGGAAGAATTGAGTAGGAATGCCAGGAAAAACTACATGCTCACGCAAAAGCTCTTTTATGAGTTCGGTAATAAAAGTAGTCACCTGCTAGCCCAAGCACTTCGTAATAAGAAAGCAAAAACTACGATCCACAAACTTCACTCGCCCAAGGGGGAGGTTTACACAAAAAACAAAGACATAGCCACAGAATTTGAGAGGTTCTATTCAACACTATACAATATTGAGGGCTCGAACCCCTCAACTACTTTACCTAGCTCTAGGACACTCAACATTCAACAGTTTCTAAGTCAACACTGTCCAAGGTCTATTCACCAGGAGGCTTCTGACTCTTTGGAGGGTCCGATTACCCAACTAGAATAGGAAGCAGCTTTGAAACAGCTGAAACCTGGCAAATGTCCAGGCCCGGACGAGCTACCAGCTAGTTATTATAAAGCTTTCAAAGACTCCCTTGGCGCCCCGTACAGAAGAGCCTTCAATTCCATATCCCCAAATTGCCCCCTGTCTCGAGATATGTTGGAAGCGCACATTGTGGTTCTTCCCAAAGATGACAAAGACCCTACTCAGGCAACCAGCTATAGGCCAATATCTCTACTCAATGTAGACATTAAAATTTTCTCTAAGATTTTGGCCAATAGGTTATTACACCTTCTCCCATCTCTAGTTTCTAAAGACCAAGTTGGCTTTGTCCCTGGACGCGAAGCCAGGGACATCATCATAACACGACATCCAACCAGCGAGGTTTCTTTCTCTCATTGGATGCAGAGAAGGCATTCGACAGGGTCGCATGGGATTATATGGCTGCGGTATTGCACTCTATAGGGCTGGGTCCACGCATGCTCAACCTCATTCTATCCCTGTACTCCAACCCTATAGCAAAAATTAGAGTGAATGACACCCTGTTGAATGCCTTCTCCATTCATAATGGAACGAGACAGTGTTGCCCTTTATCTCCGTTACTTTTCATTCTCACTCTGGAGCCTCTCCTAAATAGCATAAGAAACAATCCTGACATCCAAGGAATAAAGACCACACATAGAGAGTTTAAACTAGCCGCATTTGCGGACGACATTCTGATGTTCCTTACCCAACCACATACTACAATCCCAGTTGTGCTAGAAGAATTTAAACGCTTTAACGTACTTTCCAACCTCAAAATTAATTTTTCCAAATCTTTTGCTCTCAATATCTCGCTGCCCCCCCAAACGGTAGACCTTTGCAAGGAAAATTTCCCCTTCCAATGGAAAGCTGATGCAATCACTTACCTAGGCATTCAACTCCCCGTCAAGCTACAAGATCTTTACATTAAGAACTACCTCCCACTGTTGAACAATTTAATGACCGACTTAAACCGCTGGAATAAACCCATCTTCTCGTGGTTTGGCAGGGCGGCAATACTAAAAATGAACGCACTACCAAGGATCCTCTATATACTCCAGACTGTGCCTATACACATACCCCCCATATTCTTTAAATCTTACAGGCGTCTCTCCTCCAATTTTCTCTGGGGTGGCCACAAACCCTGAATAAGCTATACACACCTAACATTACCTAAAACGGTAGGTGGGATAGGTCTGCCTGACGTTCAAAATTACTACAAAGCTGTTCATTTGACACGAATTATTGACTGGAATGTACACGCTTCCATGAAAGATTGGGTAGCCTTGGAATCCTCCCTTATCTCTACACCCCTTGCTTCTCTACCATGGGTTGCAAACGCTCTGAAGCTGCCGGACGTGGGCCTACACCCGCTGATCAAACCCACTATCCACTCCTTTGTTAATTTGTGTCACAATACTTCCATCTCTTCTATTCCGGGCCCCATGTCTCCGCTATTACTGAATCCCGACTTTCCCCGGGCATGACAAAGGGATACCTCAAAGATCTATGGCCACACTCCAAGATCCTAGCACATCATTTCTATGCCCGTGAGCGATTATTATCCTCTACCCAACTAGCCGAGACACATGACTGTCCTATCATCCCGTTTTGGAAATATAACCAGATTACTCACTTCTTGGGCTGCTTGGGCAGACGGGCCTCTTGCTCCAGAACCCTGTCAACCTTTGAAAAACTATGTACGCAAAAGACTCCCCTGTCGCACCTTATATCGGAGACTCACTCTCTTCTTTTCACAGAATGCCGGCCTAACGAATCTACCATATGCAGATCTTGGGAGAGAGATCTCAATGTTAACTTATCGGAGGAAGATTGGCCCAACATACACACAAACATCCACAAGGGGTCCATGAACGTCTCAACGCAGGAAAATGGTTACAAGATCCAGACACGCTGGTACCGCACTCCATCACTACTACACAAATTTAATCACGATGCCCCTGACTCTTGTTGGAGGTGCCGATCAGAAAGGGGTACATTGTTACATATCTGGTGGCAATGTCCTCGTATACAGGATTTCTGGAAAGAGGTTCACCGCATCACTACTCAGGTCACGTCTTATGACATACCCTTTACCCCTTCTCAATTCTTGCTTCACCACACACATCTCCCTCAATCATCTTACCACAAGTCCTTGGCAATGCACATGATTAATGCGGCAAAACACTGCATTCCTGTTCATTGGAATACCCAAAACATCCCCACCCCCAAGGAATGGTTTAGAAGAATTAAAAGAATAGCCGAACTCGAAGAGCTCATTCATTGTTCTCGCGACACACAACAAAAATATGGCAGCAAATGGGCCTGCTGGATTCACTTCCAATCGACCACAGAATTTTCTCGCCTATGTAACCAACCACCCTGAATTTAAACTATTTGAAGCCAACATACTAAGTATACAGGCACTCTATAATTTCACTCCCCCTTCTCTTGCGGGGAGACTGTGTTCCCGCCACATGGAAAAATTTGCTCATCCCACCGGGCGGTTCTTGCCACAAAAACATTAGAAAACTCAAGCTCTGTCTGGGGAGGGAGGCAGGAGATGGTCACCTCTATCACTTATCTATCCCTCCCTCCCTTCCTCATGCCTTATCTCCCCTTATATTTATCCCCTTTCGTTAACATGTTCGCATAGCTATCTACCCTGTACCCATATTGACAAATAGGATAAGTTGTGTTGAATTTTCCCTGCGTAATGTATATTTCCTAACTAGGTAAACAAAGCTATGACCCGCATAGTTCTTTAGATCTGCTTATACGCTCAGGGGTTATAGTCTATATACTACCCAACACATTTAATCACACATCACTCCTCCTGTTGAGTTCTACGTACTGGTCTGACCTCAGGTTATTCTGTCTCCCCTTTCCCAAGGTTGCGAATAGTCTGACTCAGTATCTCTCTTGTTACCTTTACATCTGAAACTTCATTGCCTCTACAGCTTATTATTCAAATGTATGCCGGTAGATCTATGTGAAATTTTCTTTATGTATATCTTTCTTTATTTCCTTAAATTGTCTTACTTATCGTAGCTGATGATGGTTTCTCTTTTTGTCAATACGGATGTTATAATATGCACAATGAGTTTACTGTCCTGTTAAACTGTTTGACTTCTTTCAATAAACTTTTTGGAAAAAAAAAAAAAAAATAAATAAAACTGGGAAGCTCAAAATTAAATATATACGCTGCGCTGGAATGGCTATGCACTAGATAATCTGTATCTTAATCTATAGTTATAGATCCACAAGAATATAACAATGTGCATAAAATAGTAAACATACAACTGGTGTAAAGTGCAAGTGCAAAATATAGCAAAAACAAATAATGTGCACAAAATCTGTAAACGCACAACTAAAACGCATAGATAAATATAAAGTGCACAAGTGCCAAAAAAACTCTGTGAGGTTATATGGACCCTTTAGAGTTACAAGGTGCCATGCACAATAAAACACCAAAAAATAAAATATCAATAATAATAATATTAGATGAAAAGAGTGTTAAATGCATACATATGTGATAGCAAACATGTATAAAAGAAAAAAAAAATGCAAGTGCATAAACCACACAAGTGTCTCTATATTATTAAAAAAACAGTTCTTTGTGGCAGCCTGTCTTGGGCTGTGATAAGAACCGCAAAATGTTGATTGATGTGAGACTAGATGCAGGTGATGTGATTTCCGGTGATCATACTATTGACATGCTGGTTACATCCAACCGTGGCTCTGAATCATGCATAGGTGAAATCCGGGAACCCTTATGGTAATAAGCTCACCTCAGAGCGTGTGACCAGCTTTTACACTGAGTCAAAGCATGCATATGAACCACTATAGGGTTCTCAGCTGTTTTACTGGATCAGTAGTATCCTCAGTGCAATGATCTCAGAGGCACATGAAAAGAAAAAGACTAATAGTGCAATACCGTTTTACAAAATTTAATAGACAAGTTAAAAAATATTTTTGCACTTTTTTTTTTATAAATCTTTTATACATGTTTGCTATCACATATGTATGCGTTTAACACTCTTTTCATCTAATATTATTATTATTGATATTTGGTGTTTTATTGTGCATGGCACCCAGTGCCGATCCTGACCTCCCTGGGGCCCTAAGCAAAATTCTGCTGAGGGGCCCTTTACCTGACCTGTGATGCTGTGAGCTATGTAAACCATTTGCCATTGCTACACAGTCACACCTGACACTTCAGCGCTCCCAATACAATCCTCCCTCCTTTAAACAAAACAGTCAAAGAATAAGTACAACAATATAGAACAGACATGTATACAATATATATATCTTTACATATCTGTGTGTGGATCCCCCACTTACATCAGGGTCCCCAGAGAGCCACCCTTACACCAGGGTCCCCAGAGAGCCCCCCCCTTACACCAGGGTCCCCAGAGAGCCACCCCTTACACCAGGGTCCCCAGAGAGCCACCCCTTACATCAGGATCCCCAGAGAGCCCCCCTTACACCAGGGTCCCCAGAGAGCCTCCCTTACACCAGGGTCCCCAGAGAGCCTCCCCTTACACCAGGGTCCCCAGAGAGCCCCCCCCTTACACCAGGGTCCCCCCCCTTTACACCAGGGTCCCCAGAGAGCCTCCCCTTACACCAGGGTCCCCAGAGAGCCCCCCCTTACACCAGGGTCCCCAGAGAGCCTCCCCTTACACCACACCAGGGTCCCCAGAGAGCCTCCCCCTTACACCAGGGTCCCCAGAGAGCCCCCCCCCACCTTACACCAGGGTCCCCAGAGAGCCTCCCCCTTACACCAGGGTCCCCAGAGAGCCTCCCCCTTACACCAGGGTCCCCAGAGAGCACCCCCTTACATCAGGGTCCCCAGAGAGCACCCCCCTTACATCAGGGTCCCCAGAGAGCACCCCCCTTACATCAGGGTCCCCAGAGAGCACCCCCTTACATCAGGGTCCCCAGAGAGCACCCCCCTTACATCAGGGTCCCCAGAGAGCACCCCCTTACATCAGGGTCCCCAGAGAGCATCCCTATAAAGCCCCTCCTTACATCGGGGTCATTGCCCTTTACATCAGAGTTCCCCCTTGCACTGTAAGGTGGAATCCTGCATACTATGATGTAAAGGGGAACTCTGGGACTGTGGGGAGGACTCTGGTGACCAGAGAAAGAAAACACTAAGATAAGGGGGTTTACTGATAAGGGGGAAACCTTTATATCAGTGCCCCCTTACAATATTGTATTGACCCCCCCTAGACTGGTCTGGCGGTGCTGTCACTGACCTCCTCTCAGGTGCACCGTGCAGGGCTCAGTCAGTCGGCTCCAGCTTGGTGGCTCTGGTTTTATCCCATAGTTTCCTCACCGCAGTCCATACATGTCTGACTTCTCCCATGACCCCCATCCTGGCAGCACTCCCTCTCTTGACTCAGGGGAGGTCAGAGGCTGCGGATGGGACAGGGGAGGTCAGAGGCTGTGGGGGGAGGGCAACAGGAGAGGTCAGAGGCTGCGGGGGAGGGCAACAGGAGAGGTCAGAGGCTGCGGGGGGGGGGGGGGCAACAGGAGAGGTCAGAGGCTGCGGGGGGGGGGGGGGGGGGGGGGGGGCGGGCAACAGGAGAGGTCAGAGGCTGCGGGGGGGCAACAGGAGAGGTCAGAGGCTGTGGGAGGCTGTGGGGGGCAACAGGAGAGGTCAGAGGCTGCGAAGGGGGGGGGGCAGGAGGTCAGAGGCTGCGAAGGGGGGGACAGGAGGTCAGAGGCTGCGAAGGGGGGGGACAGGAGGTCAGAGGCTGCGAAGGGGGGGGACAGGAGGTCAGAGGCTGCAAGGGGGGGACTGGAGGTCAGACGCTGCAAGGGGGGGACAGGAGGTCAGAGGCTGCAAGGGGGGGGCAGGAGGTCAGAGGCTGCAAGGGGGGGACTGGAGGCCAGATGCTGCAGGGGGGGGACAGGAGGTCAGACGCTGCAAGGGGGGGACAGGAGGTCAGAGGCTGCAAGGGGGGGGACAGGAGGTCCGAGGCTGCGAGGGGGGGGGCAGGAGGTCAGAGGCTGCGAAGGGGGGGGACAGGAGGTCAGAGGCTGCAGGGGGGGGACAGGAGGTCCGAGGCTGCGAAGGGGGGGGACAGGAGGTCAGAGGCTGCGAAGGGGGGGACAGGAGGTCAGAGGCTGCAGGGGGGGACAGGAGGTCCGAGGCTGCGAGGGGGGGGGACAGGAGGTCTGAGGCTGCGAGGGGGGGGGGACAGGAGGTCTGAGGCTGCGAGGGGGGGACAGGAGGTCTGAGGCTGCGAGGGGGGGGAAAGGAGGTCCGAGGCTGCGAGGGGGGGGCAGGAGGTCCGAGGCTGCGAAGGGGGTGGGAAAGGAGGTCCGAGGCTGCGAGGGGGGGGACAGGAGGTCAGAGGCTGCAGGGGGGGACAGGAGGTCAGAGGCTGCAGGGGGGGGACAGGAGGTCAGAGGCTGCGAGGGGGGGGGGCAGGAGGTCAGAGGCTGCAAGGGCGGCAGGAGGTCAGAGGCTGCGAAGGGGGGGCAGGAGGTCAGAGGCTGAGGAAGGGGGGGGCAGGAGGTCAGAGGCTTTGAGGGGGAGGGGGGACAGGAGGTCAGAGGCTGCGAGAGGGAGGGGGCCCAGGAGGTAAGAGGCTGCGAGGGGGGGGGGCCCAGGAGGTAAGAGGGTGCGGAGGGGACGTTTTATTTTTAAAAATGGCGCCACTTGGCGCCATCGTGTCACTGGTGCCGCTGCCGCCACTGTGAGGGCACTGTGAGGGAAAATTGCACCAGCCCAGGGGACCCCGAGGCACTGCAGGTCCAGTGCAGCCCTCTTCCGGATGCCTATCAATAGGTCAGGATTAGGTTAAAGGGTCATACCAACACCATCTATTGGTGTGCTGCGATGAGTAAGGACTATTGCAACAGCGAAGGAGGACTATTCCCCCAAGGCTATACCATCCATCCAGCCCACTACTTATAAACATACAGATCAGACTCAGCTCCATAAGGCCCTGAGGAAGAGGAAAAACCCTCAAAATGCTCAGTTGATTACTCCATCTCACCATCCAATGAGACATTGGTTTTGTTTTATGACCTCTTAGAGGAATCGTGATGTTATTCAAGTTACTAAATGTGAGTACTCCACCTACTTCTGTTTTTCAATAAAACTTTTCATCAAGGATAATGTACCAGGCCACGCGCCTTTCTCTTTCTTTAGTTCTTTGAACTCCCCCTTGTTGGCTGAGGCAGAGGGGCATGCAATATCCATCTAGTAAGCACCTTAAGGAAGTACAACACATTTATATCTAGGCCCTCCGCATAGAGCAGGAGAGATTTTTCAGTTGATGTTGTTCTCCGTGGTGCAGGTTGAGGTCTATTTTGAGTGGATAAACTTGGTTATGCAGCTTTCTGTAGGATTGGTAATTCCTGGATTTGGTTCTGGAGTCCAGGGCTTTGAATTGTCTTGAATTAATGCCTGTAGCAAAAAAGGAAAGACACAGCAGGAGATGGCTCGGTTGCTGCTCACCCCTAAGATATAGCAAAGAGAAAAAATCCCCCCAAAAAGGGTAGGTGGGGTTTTTAGGCAGCGGGTTCGAAAGAATTAGTTAAATGATTGATACAAGGATTATCTAAATATAAATGTTTATTAAAGATGTCACAGAAGTGACATGATGGGTATAAGACATGAGCCCCAATGGGGAAAATTAAACAGAGCAAAAATATGTAAAAATACACTAGCAGACAAGACTTTCACAACAACATGATTTAACAAGACCAATGCTGGTGGTGGGAAAGCGAGCCTGATGCATTTCGACCCGTAGCTATATAGGTCTTCTTCAAAGGAATTTTGTCTGCTAAGAGAAGGAAGGATTTGAAGACAAATATATTGCAAACGTATATGTATTTCATACAGTTATCTCAACGTGAACTAACAAGGAGAGGACATAAGCAGTAGTACAGCGTTGCAGAATATTTACCAAAGCGTGTATGTTTTTGATAAAATAAAATTCCCATATGGGGATTCCCTGAGGAGGTTCCTGCTTTCCGGATGACCCTGAGAACACCCCCCAGACATGCGGGCCGGGTCGAGAGAGGCGGTCCAGGTTCGTGACTTACAAGAGGTCGCATCCAAATATTGACCTCCTACATGTAGGCCGGCAGTTGGGGATGGAGGGGACAGGGAACAAACCTGCCATGAGAGTCCAATACCAATCAGTTACAAGTCCACCATATTAAGTAATTTGAAACAATTATTCAAAAAATAGATGATGTAATTTTAGGAGGCATATAATCCCAGAATCCAGTGTCTGCCTAGTGACCAGTGAGTTTATATCCCAGCTTTCCCCCCTCTCAGCAGGGTGGTAGCAATTTGGGAGGGGAAAAGGGTGTGTGAACGGTGACTGGGAAGTGTAAGAAAAGAGGGGGAGAAAAAGAATGAGAGGAGAAAAGATGTGGAGGAGGGAGGGGAGGGGGATGGGGAAGGAGGGGAAAAAGGGAAAGGAGAAAAGGAATGAAGGGGAAAGAAGGAAGGAGAGGGAAAGAAGAACACCATATTATTTTTAGTCATTCAAACTTTCACTGCCTTTTTACCCCACATAAATCCCACCTAGTATACCGACACATAGCCACAGTAATTGCAACTAATATAGAGTTACACACACGCATGCCACATGATTGGACATGCACCCCCACTTTGTATTCACTTTTTCCTTGTTTATCACTTCCATGTGGCACCATCTCACTGTCCTTTGTGCAATCAAAATTTCCCCCACTGTTATCCATTTATTTAGCATCATCACTTATTTTCCTATCTGCATGTTACCTCCTTCCCCACTTTTCCTCCTGTCCATTTCCCCCCCCCCTTCTCTCCTTCTTCTTTCCCCTTCACACCATCCCATGCCACCCACCCTTCCTTTCCTCTTCTCCTTTTCTCCCACCCCTTTCCTGTGTCCTCATTTTTTTCTCTCCTTTATCTCTCCCCCCCCCTTCACAATTCCCCCCCACCTTTTTTCTTATTTCTTCTTCCTCCTTTTCCTTCCCCCTTTTTATCACCCTTCACTCTATCCCCTTTTTCATCATCTTCCTCTATGATCTAATATCTCATCTCTCTTTTCTCTACATGTGCGCGCCATGTACTTTTACTCTACCGTCTTCTTTTCTCCCTTCGCCTTATTCTCCCCCCCCCTTTTCCCTCCCCTCCCCCTCTCTCCCTCTCACTACCATTCTTCTCCATCTCACTATCTCTAATCTTTCTCCCCCCCCAGTTCTTCTTTCCCTCTCCTTCCTTCTTTCCCCTTCATTCCTTTTCTCCTTTCCCTTTTTCCCCTCCTTCCCCATCCCCCTCCCTCCTCCACATCTTTTCTCCTCTCATTCTTTTTCTCCCCCTCTTTCCTTACACTTCCCAGTCACCGTTCACACTCCCTTTTCCCCTCCCACGTTGCTACCACCCTGCTGGGAGGGGGGAAAGTAGACATGTGCAATTAGTTTTTTTTCGTTTTTCGTTTTTTTTTCGTTATTTTCGTTCGTTCGTTTTCGATTGTGCTGCTTAACGTGCTTCGAATGGATTGAACGAAAAAATTCGTACATCGTAACTTTTTTTTTTCGATTTGTAACTTTTTTTTCGATTCGTAACTTTTTTTTTGATTCGTAAATTATTAAAATGTAATAATAGCATACACATTACATAAAATTATGAATTATGCTCCGATTACGAATCTAGGAATGTTACGAATGTTACGAATGTACGAATAAATACGAATGCGTCCGAATTTCGAATAAAAGAATAAACTAAAATTAATGTAATGGAATTGGCCTTACGATTTCCCAGCCATGTCCACTGGCACTTCACATTCTAAAGACTGAAGCTTTGACCTAGATGGTTCCATACATACTTGTATGTCCAAGGGAGCCATTTGTAAAGAACTTTGTGTCCCGGCTGTGTCATCATGTAGCAACCCACTTGGCATTTGAGAAGTCTTTAGTTGCTCATAAGAGGTTGTTGGTGGTCCTTTTGCCCCAGTCACAACCAATTTGGTCAGATCTGGCTTTACAGTTTGGTCTTCCTTTAAGTAATTTGGTGTTTCCTTGTCCGAGTGATTGTTTACTTGTTGATCTTGAAAAGCTTTGACATAACGATGGATCTTCTGCTGACTAAGGTCATTTTTTACCACCACCCTATAGTACCAGAAGATTAGGTTAGAGTGCTTTTTGGGGAACTATTTTCAAAAGTAATTCTACAATAATTATTTTCATCTCTTCAGGTACCTACCTTCTTTAACCAAAGGTGGAGGTTTTATAGTGCACTTGTCTAAATTTGTAACATCTGTAAAAAAAAGTGTTCTAAAACCAGTGGTATGCACCTTCCCATACCTATCAAGCAATCACTTTTATATTCATGGTGTATTGAATGTATGTTTAGTGATAGAGATTTCATAAACTGGGGGAACAAAACTTTCACATTCACTCCCTTAATAAGGCTCCTTTTCACACTGGGGCGGTAAAACGGCGCTAAAAAACAGCTGGAGGGCCAAGGTTGCCTACCCCTGATGTAGGGTAATGTAGTGGATTGATGAATGGCGCTACTATGCAATTATAGAAAAAAAAAGATCTTTAAAAGCACACCTTGGTATAGTGACAATTGTGTCCTTTATTCACATTTCTGAACCTTGCAGGATCCCTTTTTTTACCTTGAAAAATGCATTCTGCAAGGTCCCAAAAGGTTGGCCTGTGATTCCTTTTGCTATATGTGAAAAAAGGACAGGATCATCATTATACCAAGGTGTGCTGGTGAACATCCTATTTTCCTAAGAGAAGTGGTTACAACTGGTTCATGTATGTCTTTTATTATGATGATGAATTAACTTGTACAATACACTTTAATCGATTATCAATAATAATAAAATGAGACACATATGTATATACACTACATTGTCAAAAGTATTGTGACGCCGACACGCACATGAACTTTAATGGCATCCTAGTCCGTAGTGTTCAATATTGAGTTGGCCCACCCTTTGCAACTATAACAGCTTCAACTCTACTGGGAAGGCTGTCCACATGGTATAGGAGTGTGTCTATGGGAATGTTTGACCATTCTTCCAGAATCTCAGTATTGATGAGATACAATTGTGTTTACTCAGACATAAAAATATCTATCTATATTAGCCAAGTTGCCCAAGTCTTACCCTTCAGAATGAAAGGATGAGGGTTGCTGCTGAGTCAAACGCCTGACTTCAAACAGTCTTAGGCTTGATTCACACTTAGGGCTCTTTCACACGGGGCGGATCAGTGCAGATCCGCCCCGTGGATAGCCGCTTGCTCAGCGGGGATCGCCGTAGCGATCTCCGCTGAGCAGAAGATGACAGGTCCGTCCCTGCACTCCGTGCCGGGCCGGACCTGTCAGAGCGCCGCTCTCTCCTATGGGAGATCGGGTGACGACGGACCGTAGAGTCCGTCGTCATCCGATCCGCTCTGCAGACGGATGAAAAAATTGGGTTTTCCTCCATCTGCAGAAACGGTGCATGGCGGGCACGGACGAGAGCGGGTGTCAGCGGATGCTCATCCGCTGACACCCGCTATCCATAGGGATACCTGTATGTCCGTTTTTCATCCGAAAACGGAAGGGTGAAAAACGGACATACGGTCCGTCCGTGTGAAAGAGCCCTTATGCATTTTTAGTAGACATGTGCGATTAGTTTCGTACGAGTTCGTAATTCGTACAAATTTTTCGAAATTCGTACGAATTTACGAATCCCTAATACGAATTTTTTCGAATACGAATTTCGTACGGAATACGAAATTCTGTTTACGAATTTCGTCGCCGAATTTATTCGAATCCGACTACCAAATATCGAATTTCAACTAATATGAAAGAAATTATTATAGCAGATATAACGAATGCATTCGAATGAATTCAAATGAATTTGAATGATTCGAATGACAAAGTGTCATTTTTTCAGAAAAAAAAGCTATTTAAAATCACTCGCGGCTATTTCCGGCAAATGAATTGTCGGCTCCGTAACACAGAGAACAGTCATTCATCGATATAAAAAAAAAAGCGTAGGGGTCCCCCAAATTCAATAACCAGGCCCTTCAGGTCTGGTATGGATATTAAGGGGGACCCCAGCCAAAAAAAAAAATGGCGTGGGGTCCCCCCTAAATATCTATACCAGACCCTTCAGGTCTGGGATGGATTTTAAGGGGAACCCCGGCCAAAAAATAAAATAAAAAAATGGCGTGGGGTCCCCCTCAAAATCCATGCCAGACCCTTTATCCGAGCACGCAACCTGGCAGGCCGCAGGAAAAGAGGGGGGGACGAGAGCGCCCCTCCTCCTGCCTGAACCGTACCAGGCCACATGCCCTCAACATTGGGAGGGTGCTTTGGGGGTCTGAGACCCCAAAGCACCTTGTCCCCATGTTGATGAGGACAAGGGCCTCATCCCCACAACCCTGGCCGGTGGTTGTGGGGGCCTGCGGGCGGGGGGCTTATCGGAATCTGGAAGTCCCCTTTAACAAGGGGACCCCCAGATCCTGGCCCCCCCTGTGTGAAATGGTAAGGGGGTACAAAAGTACCCCTACCATTTCACCAAAAAAGGTGACAAAAATGGTAAAATGACAGGAGACGGTCTTTGACAATTCCTTTATTAAAATCTTCTTTCTTCTTTCTTCTGCTCTTCCTTTCTTCATCTTCTCCTTCCGGCATCTTCTTCCATCTTCTTCCATCTTCTTCTTCCTCCGATCCGTTTCTTCTTGCTCTGGTCTTCTCGTCCTTCTAGTCCGGCATCGGCGTTGGCGTCTCTTCTGGGCCGCTCCGCGCAATGGGAGGCTCCCGCTCTGTGAGGCTTCGCTCCGGCTGACAGGTCTTTTATAACGGAGGGCACCTGGTAACCCCGCCCTCTCTGACGCACGGGGACGTCATGGGGACTTCCTATGGCTTTCCCCATGACGTCAGATGGGGGGGGGCGGGGTCACCAGGTGCCCTTCGTTATAAAAGACCTGTCAGCCGGAGCGAAGCCTCACACAGCGGGAGCCTCCCATTGTGAGGAGCGGCCCGAGAACAGACGCCGACGCCGGAAGAGAAGGATGAGAAGGACGAGAAGACCGGCGCAAGAAGAAGCGGATCGGAGGAAGAAGAAAATGGAAGAAGATGGAAGAAGATGACGGAAGGAGAAGATGAGGAAACCGAAGGATGAAGAAAGAAGATTTTAATAAAGGAGTTGTCAAAGACCGTCTCCTGTCATTTTTACCATTTTTGTCACTTTTTTTGGTGAAATGGTAGGGGTACAAGTACCCCCTTACCATTTCACACAGGGGGGGGGATCTGGGGGTCCCCTTGTTAAAGGGGGCTTCCAGATTCCGATAAGCCCCCCGCCCGCAGACCCCCACAACCACCGGGCACGGTTGTGGGGATGAGGCCCTTGTCCTCATCAACATGGGGACAAGGTGCGTTGGGGGTCTCAGACCCCAAAGCACCCTCCCAATGTTGAGGGCATGTGGCCTGGTACGGTTCAGGCGGGGGGAGGGGGGGCCGCTCTCGTCCCCCCCTCTTTTCTGCAATAGCCGCAAGTGATTTTAAATAGCTTTTTTTCCCTGCTTTAAAAATACACTGTTTCAGGAACAGTTATTAAAACTCTATATTAATATATTGCATGAAATGTCCCTGGGGCGAATCATCAAAGCATTCGAAGCACTCGTTTTTATATCGAACAGCGATCCATTATATTAATAGGGTTCTATAGCTGCACTGGACTTTAGGTTGAAATTAGATAAGACCAGATTTATTTGTTCTTATTGTTGTGTTGTGGCAACAGGTCGAATTGTTTGCTACAGTGTGTTGGAGGGTCTGGGTAGACAAACACTGTGGGTGCTATTTTCGTTATGTTGATCACGAATACGAAAAAAATTGTGACCAGATTCCGGACGAAATTTTATTCATTATTCGGACATTCGTGCATGCATCGGAAATTTGAATCACCCCCCCCCCCCCCCCCCCCCCCCCACCCCACACCCAACCCACCCCCACCCCCACCCCCCCCCCCCCCCCCCCCCCCCCCCCCCCCCCACCCCCCCCCCCCCCCCCCCCCCCCCCCCCCCCCCCCCCCCCCACCCCCCCCCCCCCCCCCACCCACCCCACCCCCCCCCCACCCCCCCCCCCCCCCCCCCCCCCCCCACCCCCCCCCCCCACCCCCCCCCCCCCCCCCACCCCCCCCCACCCCCACACCCCCCCCCCCACCCCCCCCCACCCCCCCCCCCCCCCCCCCCCCCCCCCCCCCCCCCCCCGAATTACAATACTAACGAATTTAACCGAATCCGAATTTTTTTCGAATCGAAAAATCGCGGACGAAATTCAAAATATCTCAGGGTCTTAGTGATAGAAACCCCAAATTTGGATATGTTATAGTGCTAGTTCTACTGTGTGTGCATACACACAGTAGAAAAATGGTCGAAAAATGTCATTCTCTGCTGCAGAAAAGTGCTTGACATTTTGTGACCCGACTTTGGGGCCACATATCTCGGGGCCACTTATAGCTAGAAACCCCAAATTTGGTATGCAAACACAGTAGAACTAGCACTACAACCTCTCCAAATTTGGGGTGTATATCACCAAGTGACCCCGAGATACGTGGACCCAAAGTCGGGTCGCAAAATATTTTCGAATTCGGTTGAAATAATTTCAAATGCAGTTGAAATATTTTCAAATGCAGTTGAAATATTTTCAAATGCAGTTGAAATATTTTCAAATCTGGTTGAAATTATTTCAACAGCATTAGAAACTATTTCAACCAGATTTGAAAATATTTCAACTGCATTAGAAACTATTTCAACCAGATTTGAAAATATTTCATCTGCATTAGAAACTATTTCTATCACCAAGTAACCCCGAGATACGTGGACCCAAAGTCGGGTCGCAAAATATTTTCGAATTCGGTTGAAAAAATTTCAAATGCAGTTGAAAAAATTTCAAATGCAGTTGAAAAAATTTCAAATGCAGTTGAA
Source organism: Lithobates sylvaticus (assembly GCA_028564925.1). Lineage (NCBI taxonomy): Eukaryota > Metazoa > Chordata > Amphibia > Anura > Ranidae > Lithobates > Lithobates sylvaticus. The sequence goes on along the minus strand of CM053036.1, from coordinate 59,973,848 downwards.
AAAAATTTCAAATGCAGTTGAAAAAATTTCAAATGCAGTTGAAAAAATTTCAAATGCAGTTGAAAAAATTTCAAATGCAGTTGAAAAAATTTCAAATGCAGTTGAAAAAATTTCAAATGCAGTTGAAAAAATTTCAAATGCAGTTGAAAAAATTTCAAATGCAGTTGAAAAAATTTCAAATGCAGTTGAAAAAATTTCAAATGCAGTTGAAATAATTTCAAATCATGTTGATACTATTTCAAGCGGATTCGAAAATATTTTGCGACCCGACTTTGAAAAAAAAAATGAAATTGATTCTAACAGTCTGCAGAAGATCTGCAAAAAAAAGAAGTGAAATGGCTGTTAATAGTCTACAGGAGATCTGCTATTAAATTATATATTTTTTTCTATTCTGTTCTAATCTTTTCTATTTGAATTATAAATTTTGGAAGATGGTTATTTACTTATATACATCTGTCACATAAAAAAAAAGGATGTGAAATGGCTGTCACGGATGTCGATCGCAAGGCAAGTACATATGCTGTATGTCATTGTCCACTTGCCACAACACCTGCCACAAGCGCTAAGACACCTGCCATGAGTGCCACGTGACCGACCACAAGTGCCACGTGACCTGCCACGTGACCAAGTTGTGGATTGTCCACTTGCCATGTCACCTGCCACAAGTTATGGGGTTCCTAGCACCAAGTGACCCCCAGATATGGGAGATATATCAAGTACTTTTCTACAGCAGAGAATTACATTTTGTGACCCGACTTTGGGGCCACATATCTCGGGGCCACTTATAGCTAGAAACATCAAATTTGGTATGCAAACACAGTAGAACTAGCACTACAACCTCTCAAATTTGGTGTTTCTATCACCAAGTTACGTGGACCCAAAGTCGGGTCGCAAAATATTTTCGAATTCGGTTGAAATAATTTCAAATGCAGTTGAAATATTTTCAAATCTGGTTGAAATTATTTCAACTGCATTAGAAACTATTTCAACTGCATTAGTAACTATTTCAACCAGATTTGAAAATATTTCAACTGCATTAGAAACTATTTCAACTGCATTAGAATTTGAAAATATTTCAACTGCATTAGAAACTATTTCAACTGCAATAGAAACTATTTCAACCAGATTTGAAAATATTTCAACTGCATTAGAAACTATTTCAACTGCAATAGAAACTATTTCAACCAGATTTGAAAATATTTCAACTGCATTTGCAACTATTTCAACTGCATTAGAAACTATTTCAACTGCATTAGAAACTGTTTCAAATCTGGTTGAAATAGTTTCTAATGCAGTTGAAATAATTTCAAATCCAGTAGAATTTTTTTTAAATTCGGTTGAAATTTTTTTAAATCCGGTTGAAATATTTTCAAATCCGGTTGAAATAATTTCAAATGCGACTGATTTTTCGAATTCGGTCAAAAACGAAACAAAATCCGAAAACGAATTTAACGAATCTAACTAAACAAAATGAATTAATTAACGAACTAAAACGAAACAAAACAATTTTTTTATTTTTGCACGTCTAACGCGGATGTCGATCGCAAGGCAAGTACATATGCTGTATGTCATTGTCCACTTGCCACATCACCTGCCACAAGTTGTGTATTGTTCACTTGCCACAAGTGCCACGACACCTGCCACGAGTGGCACGACACCTGCCACGAGTGCCACGTGACCGGCCACGAGTGCCACGTGACCGGCCACGCGTGCCACATGACCGGCCACGAGTGCCACATGACCGGCCACGTGACCAAGTTGTGGATAGTCCACTTGCCACGTCACCTGCCACAAGTTGTGGGGTTCCTAGCACCAAGTGACCCCAAGATAGGGGCGATATGTCAAGTACTTTTCTGCAGCAGAGAATTACATTTTGTGACCCGACTTTGGGGCCACGTATCTCGGGGCCACTTGTAGCTAGAAACCCCAAATTTGGTATGCAAACACAGTAGAACTAGCACTACAACTACAGACTATTAGTATCTATTTCGTTTTCTCACCAGATCTCCTGCAGACTATTAGCATCTATTTCTTCTTTTTTTAGCAGATCTCCTGTAGACTATTAACAACCATTTCACTTTTTTTTTTGCAGATCTCCTGCAGACAATTAGTATCTATTTCGTTTTCTCACCAGATCTCCTGCAGACTATTAGCATCTATTTCTTTTTTTTAGCAGATCTCCTGTAGACTATTAACAGCCATTTCACTTTTTTTTTTGCAGATCTTCTGCAGACTGTTAGAATCAATTTCATTTTTTTTTTTTTTTTTCAAATTCGGGTGGCAAAATATTTTCGAATCCGCTTGAAATAGTATCAACATGATTCGAAATTATTTCAACTGCATTTGAAATTATTTCAACCGCATTTGAAACTATTTCAACCGGATTCGAAAATATTTTGCGACCCGACTTTGGGTCCACGTATCTCGGGGTTACTTGGTGATAGAAACCCCAATTTGGAGAGGTTATAGTGCTAGTTCTACTGTGTTTGCATACCAAATTTGGGTTTCTAGCTATAAGTGGCCCCGAGATACGTGGCCTCAAAGTCGGGTCACAAAATGTAATTCTCTGCTGTAGAAAAGTACTTGACATATCCCCCATATCTGGGGGTCACTTGGTGCTAGGAACCCCATAACTTGTGGCAGGTGACATGGCAAGTGGACAATCCACAACTTGGTCACGTGGCAGGTCACGTGGCACTTGTGGTCGGTCACGTGGCACTCATGGCAGGTGTCTTGGCACTTGTGGCAGGTGTTGTGGCAAGTGGACAATGACATACAGCATATGTACTTGCCTTGCGATCGACATCCGTGACAGCCATTTCACATCTTTTTTTTTTATGTGACAGATGTATATAAGTAAATAACCATCTTCCAAAATTTATAATTCAAATAGAAAAGATTAGAACAGAATAAAAAAAATATATAATTTAATAGCAGATCTCCTGTAGACTATTAACAGCCATTTCACTTCTTTTTTTTTTTTGCAGATCTTCTGCAGACTGTTAGAATCAATTTCATTTTTTTTTTTCAAAGTCGGGTCGCAAAATATTTTCGAATCCGCTTGAAATAGTATCAACATGATTTGAAATTTTTTCAACTGCATTTGAAATTTTTTCAACCGAATTCGAAAATATTTTGCAACCCGACTTTGGGTCCACGTATCTCGGGGTTACTTGGTGATAGAAACACCAAATTTGAGAGGTTTTAGTGCTAGTTATACTGTGTTTGCATACCAAACTTGGGGTTTTTAGCTATAAGTGGCCCCGAGATACGTGGCCCCAAAGTCGGCTCACAAAATGTAATTCTCTGCTGTAGAAAAGTACTTGACATATCCCCCATACTGGGGGTCACTTGGTGCTAGGAACCCAATACTTGTGGCAGGTGACATGGCAAGTGGACAATCCACAACTTGGTCACGTGGCAGGTCACGTGGCACCAAATTTGGAGAGGTTGTAGTGCTAGTTCTACTGTGTTTGCATACCAAATTTGGGGTTTCTAGCTATAAGTGGCCCCGAGATACGTGGCCCCAAAGTCGGGTCGCAAAATGTCAAGCACTTTTCTGCAGCAGAGAATGACATTTTTCGACCCGACTTTGGGGCCACATATCTCGGGGCCACTTGTAGCTAGAAACCCCAAATTTGGTATGCAAACACAGTAGAACTAGCACTACAACATATCCAAATTTGGTGTTTCTATCACCAAGTAACCCCGAGATACGTGGACCCAAAGTCGGGTCGCAAAATATTTTCGAATTCGAAAATCGGTAGAAAACTAAACGAAATCCGAAAACGAATTTAACAAATGTAACGAATCTAACTAAACGAAATTAATTAATTAACGAATTAAATCTAAATAGAAACTAAACGAAAAAAAACAAATTTTTTCCTTTTGCACAGAGAACAGTCATTCATTGATAAAAAAAGCAAAAAAAAAAGCGTGGGGGTCCCAAATTCAATAACCAGGCCCTTCAGGTCTGGGATGGATATTAAGGGGGACCCCAGCCAAAAAAAAAATGGCATAGGGTCCCCCTCAAAATCCATACCAGACCCTTATCCGAGCACGCAACCTGGCAGGCCACAGGAAAAGAGGGGGGGAAGAGAGCGCCCCCCCTCCCGCCTGAACCGTACCAGGCCACATGCCCTCAACATTGGAAGGGTGCTTTGGGGGTCTGAGACCCCCCAAAGAACCTTGTCCCCATGTTGATGAGGACAAGGGCCTCATCCCCACAACTGTGCCCGGTAGTTGTGGGGGTCTGCGGGCGGGGGGCTTATCGGAATCTGGAAGCCCCCTTTAACAAGAGGACCCCCAGATCCCGGCCCCCCCCCCCTGTGTGAAATGGTAAGGGGGTACAAATGTACCCCTACCATTTCACCAAAAAAGTGACAAAAATGGTAAAAATGACAGGAGACGGTCTTTGACAATTCCTTTATTAAAATCTTCTTTCTTCATCCTTCGGTTTCTTCATCTTCTCCTTCCGTCATCTTCTTCGGCGTCGGCGTCTGTTCTCGGGCCGCTCCTCGCAATGGGAGGCTCCCGCTCTGTGAGGCTTCGCTCCGGCTGACAGGTCTTTTATAACGGAGGGCACCTGGTGACCCCGCCCCCCCATCTAACGTCATGGGGAAAGCCATAGGGAAGTCCCCATGACGTCCCCGTGCATCAGAGAGGGCGGGGTTACCAGGTGCCCTCCGTTATAAAAGACCTGTCAGCCGGAGCGAAGCCTCACAGAGCGGGAGCCTCCCATTGCGAGGAGTGGCCCAACAGAAGAACAGACGCCGATGCCGGACAAGAAGGACAAGAAGACCGGAGCAAGAAGAAGCGGATTGGAGGAAGAAGAAGATGGAATAAGATGGAAGAAGATGCCGGAAGGAGAAGATGAAGAAAGGAAGAGCAGAAGAAAGAAGACTGAAGATTTTAATAAAGGAATTGTCAAAGACCGTCTCCTGTCATTTTTACCATTTTTGTCACCTTTTTTGGTTAAATGGTAGGGGAACAAGTACCCCCTTACCATTTCACCCTGGGGGGGGGCCGGGATCTGGGGGTCCCCTTGTTAAAGGGGACTTCCAGATTCCGATAAGCCCCCCGCCCGCAGACCCCCACAACCACCGGCCAGGGTTGTGGGGATGAGGCCCTTGTCCTCATCAACGTGGGGACAAGGTGCTTTGGGGGTCTCAGACCCCCAAAGCACCCTCCCAATGTTGAGGGCATGTGGCCTGGTACGGTTCAGGTGGGAGGGGGGGCCGCTCTCGTCCCCCCTGTTTTCCTGCGGCCTGCCAGGTTGCGTGCTCGGATAAAGGATCTGGTATGGATTTTGAGGGGGACCCCACGCCATTTTTTTTTTTTTTTTTTGTTTGCCGGGGTTCCCCTTAAAATCCATCCCAGACCTGAAGGGTCTGGTATGGATATTTGGGGGGACCCCACGCCATTTTTTTTTTTTTAGCTGGGGTTCCCCTTAATATCCATACCAGACTTGAAGGGCCTGGTTATTGAATTTGGGGGGATCCCTACGCTTTTTTTTTTTTTTTTTTTCTTTCATATTAGTTGAAATTCGATATTTGTAGTTGGATTTACTAACGATTCGTAACTATTCGTAACTATTCGTAACTTGAAATTGAAATTCGATATTTGTAGTTGGATTCGAATTGTTCTCTGTGTTATGAGAACCGACAATTCATTAGCCGTGTTAACGATTCGTAACGATTCGTAACGACTAGCTATAAGTGGCCCCGAGATACGTGGCCCCAAAGTCGGCTCACAAAATGTAATTCTCTGCTGTAGAAAAGTACTTGACATATCCCCCATATCTGGGGGTCACTTGGTGCTAGGAACCCAATAACTTGTGGCAGGTGACATGGCAAGTGGACAATCCACAACTTGGTCACGTGGCAGGTCATGTGGCACCAAATTTGGAGAGGTTGTAGTGCTAGTTCTACTGTGTTTGCATACCAAATTTGGGGTTTCTAGCTATAAGTGGCCCCGAGAAACGTGGCCCCAAAGTCGGGTCGCAAAATGTCAAGCACTTTCTGCAGCAGAGAAGAACATTTTTCGACCCGACTTTGGGGCCGCATATCTCGGGGCCACTTGTAGCTAGAAACCCCAAATTTGGTATGCAAACACAGTAGCACTACAACATATCCAAATTTGGAGTTTCTATCACCAAGTAACCCCGAGATACGTGGACCCAAAGTCGGGTCGCAAAATATTTTCGAATTCGAAAATCGGTCGAAAACTAAATGAAATCCGAAAACGAATTTAACAAATGTAACGAATCTAACTAAACGAAATTAATTAATTAACGAATTAAAACGAAACTAAACGAAACAAATTTTTTCCTTTTGCACATGTCTAGTTACGGGAACCGGCAATTAGCCGCGAGTTATTTTAAATAGCTTTTTTTCCTGCAAAAATGACACCTTGTACAGAGACAGTTCTAAGCACGGGAAACATGCCCCCCTTCATAGACATACTATAGAGTATATAGTATATATATATATATATATATATATATATAGTATGTCTATGAAGGGGGGGCATGTTTCCCGTGCTTAGAACTGTCTCTGTACAAGGTGTCATTTTTGCAGGAAAAAAAGCTATTTAAAATCACTCGCGGCTAATTGCCAGTTCCCGTAACACAGAGAACAATTCGAATCCAACTACTACCAAATATCTAATTTCAACTAATATGAAAGAAATTATAATAGCGGATATAACGAATGCTTCGAATGATTCGAGATTGAGTATATCTAATATAGAGAACTGTTCCTGCACAGTGTCATTTTTGCAGGAAAAAAAAGCTATTTAAAATCACTCGCGGCTATTGCCGGCAAATGAATTGTCGGATCCGTAACACAGAGAACAGTCATTCATTGATAAAAAAAGCAAAAAAAAAAGCGTGGGGGTCCCCCCAAATTCAATAACCAGGCCCTTCAGGTCTGGGATGGATATTAAGGGGGACCCCAGCCAAAAAAAAATGGCATAGGGTCCCCCTCAAAATCCATACCAGACCCTTATCCGAGCACGCAACCTGGCAGGCCGCAGGAAAAGAGGGGGGGAAGAGAGCGCCCCCCCTCCCGCCTGAACCGTACCAGGCCACATGCCCTCAACATTGGAAGGGTGCTTTGGGGGTCTGAGACCCCCAAAGAACCTTGTCCCCATGTTGATGAGGACAAGGGCCTCATCCCCACAACTGTGCCCGGTAGTTGTGGGGGTCTGCGGGCGGGGGGCTTATCGGAATCTGGAAGCCCCCTTTAACAAGAGGACCCCCAGATCCCGGCCCCCCCCTGTGTGAAATGGTAAGGGGGTACAAATGTACCCTACCATTTCACCAAAAAAGTGACAAAAATGGTAAAAATGACAGGAGACGGTCTTTGACAATTCCTTTATTAAAATCTTCTTTCTTCATCCTTCGGTTTCTTCATCTTCTCCTTCCGTCATCTTCTTCGGCGTCGGCGTCTGTTCTCGGGCCGCTCCTCGCAATGGGAGGCTCCCGCTCTGTGAGGCTTCGCTCCGGCTGACAGGTCTTTTATAACGGAGGGCACCTGGTGACCCCGCCCCCCCATCTAACGTCATGGGGAAAGCCATAGGGAAGTCCCCATGACGTCCCCGTGCATCAGAGAGGGCGGGGTTACCGGGTGCCCTCCGTTATAAAAGACCTGTCAGCCGGAGCGAAGCCTCACAGAGCGGGAGCCTCCCATTGCGAGGAGTGGCCCAACAGAAGAACAGACGCCGATGCCGGACAAGAAGGACAAGAAGACCGGAGCAAGAAGAAGCGGATTGGAGGAAGAAGAAGATGGAATAAGATGGAAGAAGATGCCGGAAGGAGAAGATGAAGAAAGGAAGAGCAGAAGAAAGAAGACTGAAGATTTTAATAAAGGAATTGTCAAAGACCGTCTCCTGTCATTTTTACCATTTTTGTCACCTTTTTTGGTGAAATGGTAGGGGTACAAGTACCCCCTTACCATTTCACACAGGGGGGGGGCCGGGATCTGGGGGTCCCCTTGTTAAAGGGGACTTCCAGATTCCGATAAGCCCCCCGCCCGCAGACCCCCACAACCACCGGCCAGGGTTGTGGGGATGAGGCCCTTGTCCTCATCAACGTGGGGACAAGGTGCTTTGGGGGTCTCAGACCCCCAAAGCACCCTCCCAATGTTGAGGGCATGTGGCCTGGTACGGTTCAGGTGGGAGGGGGGGCCGCTCTCGTCCCCCCCTGTTTTCCTGCGGCCTGCCAGGTTGCGTGCTCGGATAAAGGATCTGGTATGGATTTTGAGGGGGACCCCACGCCATTTTTTTTTTTTGGCCGGGGTTCCCCTTAAAATCCATCCCAGACCTAAAGGGTCTGGTATGGATATTTGGGGGGACCCCACGCCATTTTTTTTTTTTTTAGCTGGGGTTCCCCTTAATATCCATACCAGACTTGAAGGGCCTGGTTATTGAATTTGGGGGGATCCCTACGCTTTTTTTTTTTTTCTTTCATATTAGTTGAAATTCGATATTTGTAGTTGGATTTACTAACGATTCGTAACTATTCGTAACTATTCGTAACTTGAAATTGAAATTCGATATTTGTAGTTGGATTCGAATTGTTCTCTGTGTTATGAGAACCGACAATTCATTAGCCGTGTTAACGATTCGTAACGATTCGTAACGACTAGCTATAAGTGGCCCCGAGATACGTGGCCCCAAAGTCGGCTCACAAAATGTAATTCTCTGCTGTAGAAAAGTACTTGACATATCCCCCATATCTGGGGGTCACTTGGTGCTAGGAACCCAATAACTTGTGGCAGGTGACATGGCAAGTGGACAATCCACAACTTGGTCACGTGGCAGGTCATGTGGCACCAAATTTGGAGAGGTTGTAGTGCTAGTTCTACTGTGTTTGCATACCAAATTTGGGGTTTCTAGCTATAAGTGGCCCCGAGAAACGTGGCCCCAAAGTCGGGTCGCAAAATGTCAAGCACTTTCTGCAGCAGAGAAGAACATTTTTCGACCCGACTTTGGGGCCGCATATCTCGGGGCCACTTGTAGCTAGAAACCCCAAATTTGGTATGCAAACACAGTAGCACTACAACATATCCAAATTTGGAGTTTCTATCACCAAGTAACCCCGAGATACGTGGACCCAAAGTCGGGTCGCAAAATATTTTCGAATTCGAAAATCGGTCGAAAACTAAACGAAATCCGAAAACGAATTTAACAAATGTAACGAATCTAACTAAACGAAATTAATTAATTAACGAATTAAAACGAAACTAAACGAAACAAATTTTTTCCTTTTGCACATGTCTAGTTACGGGAACCGGCAATTAGCCGCGAGTTATTTTAAATAGCTTTTTTTCCTGCAAAAATGACACCTTGTACAGAGACAGTTCTAAGCACGGGAAACATGCCCCCCTTCATAGACATACTATAGAGTATATAGTATATATATATATATATATATATATATATATAGTATGTCTATGAAGGGGGGGCATGTTTCCCGTGCTTAGAACTGTCTCTGTACAAGGTGTCATTTTTGCAGGAAAAAAAGCTATTTAAAATCACTCGCGGCTAATTGCCAGTTCCCGTAACACAGAGAACAATTCGAATCCAACTACTACCAAATATCTAATTTCAACTAATATGAAAGAAATTATAATAGCGGATATAACGAATGCTTCGAATGATTCGAGATTCAGTATATCTAATATAGAGAACTGTTCCTGCACAGTGTCATTTTTGCAGGAAAAAAAAGCTATTGAAAATCACTCGCGGCTATTGCCGGCAAATGAATTGTCGGATCCGTAACACAGAGAACAGTCATTCATTGATAAAAAAAGCAAAAAAAAAAAGCGTGGGGGTCCCCCCAAATTCAATAACCAGGCCCTTCAGGTCTGGGATGGATATTAAGGGGGACCCCAGCCAAAAAAAAAATGGCATAGGGTCCCCCTCAAAATCCATACCAGACCCTTATCCGAGCACGCAACCTGGCAGGCCGCAGGAAAAGAGGGGGGGAAGAGAGCGCCCCCCCTCCCGCCTGAACCGTACCAGGCCACATGCCCTCAACATTGGAAGGGTGCTTTGGGGGTCTGAGACCCCCAAAGAACCTTGTCCCCATGTTGATGAGGACAAGGGCCTCATCCCCACAACTGTGCCCGGTAGTTGTGGGGGTCTGCGGGCGGGGGGCTTATCGGAATCTGGAAGCCCCTTTTAACAAGAGGACCCCCAGATCCCGGCCCCCCCCTGTGTGAAATGGTAAGGGGGTACAAATGTACCCCTACCATTTCACCAAAAAAGTGACAAAAATGGTAAAAATGACAGGAGACGGTCTTTGACAATTCCTTTATTAAAATCTTCTTTCTTCATCCTTCGGTTTCTTCATCTTCTCCTTCCGTCATCTTCTTCGGCGTCGGCGTCTGTTCTCGGGCCGCTCCTCGCAATGGGAGGCTCCCGCTCTGTGAGGCTTCGCTCCGGCTGACAGGTCTTTTATAACGGAGGGCACCTGGTGACCCCGCCCCCCCCATCTAACGTCATGGGGAAAGCCATAGGGAAGTCCCCATGACGTCCCCGTGCATCAGAGAGGGCGGGGTTACCAGGTGCCCTCCGTTATAAAAGACCTGTCAGCCGGAGCGAAGCCTCACAGAGCGGGAGCCTCCCATTGCGAGGAGTGGCCCAACAGAAGAACAGACGCCGATGCCGGACAAGAAGGACAAGAAGACCGGAGCAAGAAGAAGCGGATTGGAGGAAGAAGAAGATGGAATAAGATGGAAGAAGATGCCGGAAGGAGAAGATGAAGAAAGGAAGAGCAGAAGAAAGAAGACTGAAGATTTTAATAAAGGAATTGTCAAAGACCGTCTCCTGTCATTTTTACCATTTTTGTCACCTTTTTTGGTGAAATGGTAGGGGTACAAGTACCCCCTTACCATTTCACACAGGGGGGGGGCCGGGATCTGGGCACCCTTGTTAAAGGGGACTTCCAGATTCCGATAAGCCCCCCGCCCGCAGACCCCCACAACCACCGGCCAGGGTTGTGGGGATGAGGCCCTTGTCCTCATCAACGTGGGGACAAGGTGCTTTGGGGGTCTCAGACCCCCAAAGCACCCTCCCAATGTTGAGGGCATGTGGCCTGGTACGGTTCAGGTGGGAGGTGGGGCCGCTCTCGTCCCCCCCTGTTTTCCTGCGGTCTGCCAGGTTGCGTGCTCGGATAAAGGATCTGGTATGGATTTTGAGGGGGACCCCACGCCATTTTTTTTTTTTTGGCCGGGGTTCCCCTTAAAATCCATCCCAGACCTGAAGGGTCTGGTATGGATATTTGGGGGGACCCCACGCCATTTTTTTTTTTTTTTTTAGCTGGGGTTCCCCTTAATATCCATACCAGACTTGAAGGGCCTGGTTATTGAATTTGGGGGGATCCCTACGCTTTTTTTTTTTTCTTTCATATTAGTTGAAATTCGATATTTGTAGTTGGATTTACTAACGATTCGTAACTATTCGTAACTATTCGTAACTTGAAATTGAAATTCGATATTTGTAGTTGGATTCGAATTGTTCTCTGTGTTATGAGAACCGACAATTCATTAGCCGTGTTAACGATTCGTAACGATTCGTAACGATTCGTAACTTTACTAACGATGCATAACGATAGGAAAAAAAATTTACGATTCGTACGAAATTCGTATTTCGTACGAATTCGAACGGAATTTCGTACACGAATTACGATTTTTTTTATATACGAAACAGGATGAAACGAAACGAAACAAATTTTTTGACAGTTCCCATGTCTAATTTTTAGTGCTTTTTGCTTCTTGCAGATTTGCACTACAGTCCATTTAACATGGTTTCCTATGGAACACATTCTGCAGAGCAAATCTGCAAAATGCAAAAAGCACAAAAAATGCATAGGTGTGAATCAAGCCTTGGACTCCGTTCACACCTGAGCGATTCTCTGCTTGAAGGTTGTAGCTGTAAAAAGCTCAACAAGCCAAGTCACATTTTTTTCAATGGCCCCTGTTCACATATGAGCGGTCTGTTGCCTGAAGCAAAACGCCCTTTTGTCAGACTACAAGCATTTTTGGCCCCATAGACTTCGATAACAAGGGTTTTGTCGCTCATTTTCTGCTCAAACAGAATCTCTCCATCCCTAATTTCCTCTCCCGCTCCTCCCCCTAGTCTTTTCTATTGGCTAAACAAAAACGCCTGAAGCTATAAAACCCTTGTAATACACTTCTAAAATGCTTTAAAAATAAATTGTAAAAAGCTGCAAAAACACTTACAAAATGCCAGAAATACGTCAGTAAGTTGCTACGCTCAGTTGTGAATGGAGCTTTATAGAATGCATAACTTTGTAAATACCATAGCTCCTTAAACAAGATGAATGCAATACAGCTACACGGTTCTTTTTATTTGATACTGTTATGCCTTCTTAGTACCTGGGAGATTATATGTTGGGCTTTTGATCTGGCAACGACTGTCAGGTTTGAGGTGGCCCTTGACCCCTGACTCTCAAGTAGAATTCTGCACAATTATAATAGTTTAAATTGAATGTTGAGATTAACTCAATGGTTCTCTTAATCCCTTTGCTGCCAGGTCAATTTTTGCATTTTGTTTAAAACACAAATTTAGACTGAAAGATTAGTTAAAACAAAAAACAGTATATATTTTCTGAAAGCAGAGACCCTAGAGAATAAAATGGTGATAGACTAGTTCAGATTTGTTATGTCAACTGCTTATCATGAGAAACTTTTCAGTAACAAAGACACTAACCTTAACTTTAGTGAACACAAATGTAATACATTACCCATTTTAAGATGAGGTGGCACCAAGTAAATGCATACCCAACACGTCAAGCCTTAAAACTGTATGCACTCATGAAATGACGATAAACTTTGATACCCCAAATTTTCCTTTAAAAACGCCTACAGGTCTCATCAGTTTTGAATTAATCATAAATAGTGGGCCTAGCGTTATCGTTCTCACTCTGGCATTTGCGTATATATGTAACATGTATTGTGCTGTCCACATTTTTCTCAATATGTACATTTACATATGTATGTACAGTATGTGGTTTTGGCATAGGCTCAAAATAATTTTATGGGAGTGGGTGATTTGGGTGCTTGAGTGTAACTCTCCTTTGTTCCACTTTTCCCCCCACTTATTTTTATTGGTATCACATAGGAGACCAATAATCAGGTCTATTAGACCCCTGATGTCTCTCCTGTACTCCAAGCAGATCACACTCTATTTGCTTCTTTCCTGGCCACAGTGGCCAGGGAAAATGACAATAGAACCTGAAAGTAACAAAATCCTCATCTCTTCCGGGTTCTTACTGTAGCACTGACCCCCGAAGGAGCTGCTGGTTTTATTGGGCTTACCGTTACCTTCTTTACCTCGTCTAGGGTTTCCCGTGGTAGATGGCCCAAAGAAATGCAGAAACTGACACTGAATCTTACTTTTGGGTTATTTATTTAAACAATAACAAAGTTTCTTTATGTAGAATAGAGGGTTAGGAGGAAAGTTCAGGTACTTTTGGACAGCAAGAATAGGAAGTCTCTTATTGAAGAAATCCAGAGAATAACTGTTTCACAGCTGGATTCTCACCACCCCCGGATAGACCTCCTCTTACTAGGCCTAGCAGCCGGCAGGGTGTTAAGCAAAGAAAAGTGTCTGCCACAGACTTGAATGTAGAATACTTGAGGAAAAGTGTCTGCCACAGACTTGAGTGTAACTGAGGGACATGAACAAGTATAGAGAACTATCATACGGTACCAGTATCTCTCAACCGGTCCAGCGATACCGTATGAATGTAGATCCAAGTGTCTGTCAAGAACTAGGTACTCACAGAGGCCAAGATGCCGAGAGCGGTTGCCCTTGTGACTCGGCGCCCACTGCCCTGAAAGTGATACAGGGACGGTTGGCACCAAGAGGCACAATGGTGACCAGGCGTGGGATGGTGACCAGGCGTGGGCTCCTGATGTTGTAGAGAAGGGTAGACTGGAACAGGATAGTACGTCCACGAATTCCTAGTTAGAAACACGGCAAGCAGACTGGGAATCAAACACAGGCAGGTTAGATGAATGCAGGCCGGGGATCAAACACTGGCAGGTTAGGTACAAGGTATCCTTAAGCAGGAGAGTCCAAGGCAGGCTGGGGATCAAACACTGGCAGGTTAGAAGAGAGTCCAGGGTACAGGCCAAAGGTCCAGGGCAGGAGAAGGTAACCGATCCAAATAGGCAAGCCGAAGGTCAAGGTCAGGAGAAGGCAGAGTAGTCAGGACGATCCGGGTTTGGCAACAGGTAAGACAATCTTCAAGGGTCAAGTACAGGATACAAACAGGAAGCAGCTGTCAGACGAACCAGCGTCTGTCTGGGCACAGAGGCCCTCCTTTTATAGGGCCGTTGAGGTCACATGAGGTGATGCCGCGCTACTGCGCATGCGCGCGCGCCGCTTGGCGGGAACACGAGTGTGCACGCACCGCCGCATCTTCTCTCTGTCACTGGCTATGAGCCGGGAAGCCGAACCCGTGCGCCTGCCCGTGCACCTGCGCACTAGCGTGCGCAGCGGACAGAAACCCTGACAGTGCCCCCCCCCTGAGGGGCGGCCTCCGGACGCCCAGGCTCTCCATCAATTCAGGGTGTTCTTGTTGGAAGATCTTGATTAATCTTGGGGCATGGAAGTTTCTGGATGGTTCCCAAGAATTATCCTCTGGTGGATAGCCCTTCCATTTTACCAAAAATTGAAGCTGACGACCCACCTTCCGGCAGCCAAGTAATGACTCTACCTCGTATTCTTCTACTCCATCAATTGTTATAGGTGGAGGAGGAACCTCTTCTCTGTTTGGAAAAGGACTGGGGACCAAGGGTCTCAGTAGAGAGGCATGGAATACTGGGTGTATTCTGTAGGAACTGGGTAAGGCAAGTTCAAAAGCTACAGGATTTACCATTTTCTTGATTTCGAATGGCCCAATGAACTTGGGACCCAACTTCCGTGCAGGACACGCGATTTTAAGATGGGTAGTTGCCAGCCATACCTTTTCTCCAATCTTGAAATGAGGGTTCTCCTTCCTCCCCTTGTTGTGATATTTCTTATATCCCTCCTGGGCCTGTTGCATGGCGTTTTGAAGTCTTTTGAAGTTGGTTTGAATGTAACTTATCCGTTCTTGTACAGCGGGAACCCGTGATTCAGAGACAACATTAGGGAGAAAGGATGGGTGAAACCCAAAGTTAGCCCAAAACGGAGTCTGATTTGTGGTCGAGTGGGAAGAGTTATTATATGCAAATTCTGCAAAAGATAATAGAGAGGACCAGTCGTCTTGTGCGGAAGAACAGAAACACCGTAAGTATTGTTCAAGAGTTTGATTAGTGCGTTCAGTTTGTCCATTACTTTGTGGGTGGTAGGCAGATGAAAGACAAATATTGATATCCAAGGTTTTGCAAAGCTCTTTCCAAAATTTTGAGGTGAACTGTGGGCCCCTATCCGAGACGATGCTCTTGGGTACCCCATGGAGTCTAACAATCTCCTTGACAAAAATGTTGGCGGTCTCCAGGGCAGAGGGGGTGCCGATCATGGGCAAAAAGTGGCTCATTTTGGACAGCCGATCCACTACCACTAGAATGGTAGTGAATCCTTGCGATGGGGGCAATTCCACAATGAAATCCATCGAAATGTCGGCCCATGGTCGTTCTGGAATGGGTAGAGGCCTTAGTAACCCCCATGGCTTTGTTCTAGGACCCTTGTTTCGCTGACATGTAATACAGGAAGATACGTATTTTTGGCAATCCTTTCTCCAGCCTGGCCACCAAAAGGTGCGAGAGATATGTTCTGCTGTTTTCCGTACCCCAAAGTGACCAGCTAGTTTATGATCGTGTAAAGTTCTCAGGACTACAGGTCTTACCTCTGTAGGGACAAAAATCTTGTCTTGGAGCCAGAATAGATTCTCACGTCTTTCTAGGGTGTCCAGAATGGGATCCTTACAGTGAGCCGAAGAAGTGGATAGAGCGGAGATCAGGTCAGTGGGTGTGAGTAGTAGAAAGTTCTGAGGGGTAAGAATGGTGCTGGGTTCTGATACCTGGGAGAACTCTGGGAAGATACGGGATAGAGCATCTGCCTTGCCGTTCTTTGACCCTGGCCGTTAGGAAATGTGGAATGTGAACCTTGAGAAGAAGAGTGCCCAACGGGCTTGACGGGGTCTTAAGCGTTTAGCAGTGCGAAGGTACTCAAGGTTTTTATGGTCTGTAAAAATGGTGATTGGATGAACTGCTCCTTCGAGGAGGTATCTCCACTCCTCCAGCGCGGATTTAATGGCCAATAGCTCCCGGTCGCCAACATCATAGTTCTTCTCGGCCGGATTGAGTCTTCGGGAGGCGAAGGCCACTGGGTGTAACAGGGCTTTCGGCCCATGGCGTTGGGAGAGGATGGCACCTGTGGCAGACTCCGAGGCGTCCACTTCTAGAACAAAAGGTAGTAGTGGGTCTGGGTGCCGTAAGATAGGGGCAGACGTGAAGAGAGTTTTCAGTTTGACAAAAGCCTCCTGGGCTTCCTGGGACCACTGAAAACGGCTGTGTAGGTGGGTCAGTTGAGTGATTGGGCCCACAATGGCCGAGAATCCGGCGATGAACCTCCTGTAAAAATTAGCAAAACCGATGAACCTCTGTACAGCTCTTTTGTCCTTAGGAGGTGGCCAGTCTACCACTGCCTTGACCTTTTGTGGGTCCATGGAGGTGTCCTTAGTGGAGATGATGAACCCCAGAAACTGTACTGTAGATCTTTCAAACTCGCATTTCTCAGCTTTAAGATAGAGCTGATGGGCTCTGAGGATGGTGAGGACCTTCCTGACGTGTTCCCGGTGCAACTCCAGAGTGGCTGAAAAAACGAGGATGTCGTCTAGGTATACGACTAAAAAGTCATCCAAGTATTTTCTAAAAATGTCATTAACCAGGTGCTGAAAAGTGGCTGGAGCATTACATAGGCCAAATGGCATCACCAAGTATTCATAGTGGCCAAAGCGAGACCTGGAGGCTGTCTTCCACTCATCCCCTGCACGGATTCTGACAAGGTTGTAGGCACCCCTTAAGTCGAGTTTAGAGAAAACTTTAGCTGACCGGAACCGCTGGAAGAGTTCAGGAATAAGTGGTAGAGGATATCGGTTTTTGATAGTAATTTTATTAAGTTCTCGATAATCAACGCAGGGCCTGAGTGAGCCATCTTTCTTTCCAATGAAGAAAATACCAGCCCCTGCTGGAGAGGTGGATGGCCGAATAAAGCCTTTCTCGAGATTCTCATCAATATAGGCCTTGAGGGCCTTTAGCTCGGTCTCCGACAGAGGAAATATGCGCCCAAAGGGAATTGCGGAGCCTGTGAGCAATTCGATGGGGCAGTCATAGGCCCGATGTGGTGGTAGGTGATCGGCCTTCTTTTTGTCAAAGACATCTTTAAAGTCCTGATAGACCGGGGGAATGTGCTGAAGGTTTTCTGATGTCGAGATAACCGATAGGATGGAGCAGGGAGTTGGAGAGATGCAGTGTTGGTGACAATATGGTGACGAGAAGGAGACCTCCTTCCTGTTCCAGTTAATTTGGGGGTCATGAGCTTGCAGCCAAGGAAGTCCAAGGATGATGGGAAACATCGGGGAAGATATGAGATCAAACCGTAGGAACTCTTGGTGGCCAGAATCTGTGGTGGTGAGGATAGGTGAAGTCTCCTGAGTTACTGGACCAGATTGTGGAAGGGACCCATCAGCCAAGTGGACCAATAGAGGATTTGTTTTGTTGAAGTAAGGAATGTGCATTTCCTTGGCGATAGAGATATCCAGGAAGCAGCTGCAAGCACCTGAGTCAATCACGGCTGGTAGCCGGATCTTCCTTCCCGCTAGCTGTAGGGAAACGGAAAGAGTCACATAAGTTTGGGCCCGATTGATGGCTTGACAGTTCATGAAAGGCTGAGATGGCAACTTACTAGGCCGGATGGGACAATTCAGGAGGAAATGTCCTGAACCCCCGCAATAGAGGCACAGATTGGATCTCCGTCTTCGTTGCCGTTCTTCCTGGGTAAGGCGGGGACGAACTAGGCCCAATTGCATTGGCTCCCCTTCAGAGGCCGATGGACCCTTGTACACGTTCTGAGCGACGTTCCCGCATACGTCGATCCAGCTTGGTGGCTACCTGGATCAACTCTTCCAAGGAAGTAGGAGGCTCAACCCGGGCTAACTCGTCCTTCAGACTTTCCCTTAATCCCAGTCGATACTGGTAGAGGAGGGCTGCCTCATTCCAGGTGGTATCGGCAGACCATTTGCGGAACTCCGCCGTATAGTCCTCCACAGGCCTTTTCCCCTGAGAGAGGGTATGCAGAGTGGCCTCAGCCGTGGCCTTACGTTGGGGGTCATCGTAGAGTTGGCCCATTGCTTCAAAAAATGTATCAACAGTATTAAGGAGAGGGTTCCTTTGTTCCATGAGGCCGTGGGCCCAAGATTGGGGTTCCTCGGATAGCAGGGAGATGATAAACCCGACTTTGACAATTTCTGAGGAGAAGGTTCGGGGTTGCAGGGCAAGGCACAGGGAGCAAGCATTTTTGAAGGACCTGAACTTCCTGCTATCACCCGAAAATCGCTCTGGTATTGGTACCTTGGGTTCAGGCACGGCCATCATCATGGCAGGTGGAGTTTGAGCCTGAGGTGCGGAGGTCCCACTAGTAGACCCGGAAGCGGGACTTGCTAGGGGAGCGGCCGTGGTCAGTTGTTGGAGTCGAGTATCGACTTGGGCATAGCCTTCCTGTAGTTTCTGTACCGCTTCCGTGAGGGCAGACACCTGCTGACATAGCATGTCCAATGGAGAACCCGCTCTGTTGGCCTCTGTCATGGCTGGTTCGTACTGTCAAGAACTAGGTACTCACCGAGGCCAAAATGCCGAGAGCGGTTGCCCTTGCGACTCGGCGCCCACTGCCCTGAAAGTGATACAGGGACGGTTGGCACCAAGAGGCACAAGCCACCGGTGGGATGGTGACCAGGCGTGGGCTCCTGATGTTGTAGAGAAGGGTAGACTGGAACAGGATAGTACGTCCACGAATTCCTAGTTAGAAACACGGCAAGCAGACTGGGAATCAAACACAGGCAGGTTAGATGAATGCAGGCCGGGGGTCAAACACTGGCAGGTTAGGTACAAGGTATCCTTAAGCAGGAGAGTCCAAGGCAGGCTGGGGATCAAACACTGGCAGGTTAGAAGAGAGTCCAGGGTACAGGCCAAAGGTCCAGGGCAGGAGAAGGTAACAGATCCAAATAGGCAAGCCGAAGGTCAAGGTCAGGAGAAGGCAGAGTAGTCAGGACAATCCGGGTTTGGCAACAGGTAAGACAATCTTCAAGGGTCAAGTACAGGATACAAACAGGAAGCAGCTGTCAGACGAACCAGCATCTGTCTGGGCACAGAGGCCCTCCTTTTATAGGGCCGTTGAGGTCACATGAGGTGATGCCGCGCTACTGCGCATGCGCGCACGCCGCTTGGCGGGAACACGAGTGCGCACGCGCCGCCGCATCTTCTCTCTGCGAAGCGGACGGAAAACCCTGACAGTGTCCTTCAACTGAGCCTCCAGGCCCCTTCAGAGAAAACAGCCTTATGCATGGCCTTCTCCTGAAGAATCCTCCCCTGGATGCTCCTCCAGTTGCTGGGCCTCTCCTTAGATGAGACGGCACCAGACCACCCTTGAATCATTAGGCCCCGATATCCATTCAGGCCTGTCCCTGCAGTTGCTTCCCCTCGGGCTATCCAGCCCTGAGACTTGGAATTGCATGGATCCGCACCCCAGGCCAGGAGGGCCAGGAGGGCCATGAGGGCTGGTCAGGAGGACCAGGACCAAACAGACAGAAGATATCTTCTGGACCAGAACAACGAAACACGTGATCTCAGTACCCTAAATACCCACTCCCAGAATTCACAGCAGGATAAACACTCCCACTGGGCTGGTTCAGAGAGAAAGAATGGCATCCAATACACCCAGCTAAACTGCGTTCTCATACTTGCCGGCGGTGACAGCAACACCTGCTGCAAAGTAGAGTGCAATCCAGCTAGACTGGTACTGAAATCATAATTTAGCAGAATTAGCCCTAAAACCCAACTGTGGTTTCAGGAATATTAATTTTCAAAAACACATAGCGCATGCTCGTCAGGAGCCAGCGCTACATTACTATCTAGAGGAGATTAGCAAATGGACATTCACTAGTCTACCTCCTGTCATACACCAGTCCATAAGGGCCCTGGGCCGTGGGTGGGACAGATACTGTATTGCTTCCACCTAAACAGTTGTGTTCTGAAATGTATACACACTCCCGGCTGCTGTAGCTACCACTGATCTATGAAATACTGTACATATCACATTTGGTGGAGTTAAAACAGATACAGGTGATTTCAGCAGAGCAGAATTAAAAAGAAAAAAGTAAACTACAGCAATTCAACTCACCGTAAGTACCAGTGGTCTCCTAATCCATATTTTGTGCCACAAACGCCTGATCGAGGCCAGAGGAATTGTGGGAGCTTTCGCTCCAACATCACTACAGTTGCAGCAACCTGATAAAAAGAGAGGCGAGATGCATGTATGTCTTTATTATGATGATAAATTAACTTGTACAATACACTTTAATCGATTTTCAATAATAATAAAACAAGACACATATGTATATACACTATATTGTCAAAAGTATTGTGATGCCGACATGCACATGAACTTTAATGGCATCCTAGTCTTATTCCATAGGGTTCAATATTGAGTTGGCCCACCCTTTGCAACTATAACAGCTTCAACTCTACTGGGAAGGCTGTCCACAAGGTTTAGGAGTGTGTCTATGGGGATGTTTGACCATTCTTCCAGAAGCACATTTGTGAGGTCAGGCTCTGATGTTGGATGAGAAGGCCTGGCTCACAGTCTCCACTCTAATTCATCCCAAAGTTGTTCTATTGGGTTGAGGTCAGGACTCTGCAGACCAGTAAAGTTCCTCCTCCCCAAACTTGCTCATCCATGTTTTTATGACCAACCATTCCTATAGACACACTCCTAAACCTTGTGGACAGCCTTCCCAGAAGAGTTGAAGCTGTTATAGTTGCAAAGGGTGGGCCAACTCAATATTGAACCCTACGGACTAAGACTGGGATGCCATTAAAGTTCATGTGTGTGTAAAAGCAGGCATCCCAATACTTTTGACAATATAGTGTATGTCCACAGATCCTTAGGTATTAATTCTTACTGTACCTGAGCTCTCCACAGCTCATCTCTCTCCTGTGCCACCCTCCATTGAGTGTCTCCCACCATAGCGATCAGCAGATTCAGCATCATGAGGTTGGAGAGGATGGCGAAGGAAAAATATAAAATATGGAACATGTACGGAAGGGTCACGGAATAGTTGGTGGGGGAGTTGATAACGTTGAGGAAAAGCTCAAAGGTGCTTAAAATAGACATGAGGTAGTTATAGAAAAATCCAAACTGGTTGGCATCTTCTGTTTGGAATATAATGTAAAATGCTGGCAGAAGGAAAACACAAATCAATGAATGAACATGATCAGTTACATTTAAATATAGAAAAAGAAACTTCAGTTTTCCAAAAACAGTTTTACAATATGGGCTTACGTGCATTCTATCAATGCATGGGGGCTGCATTGTAGAGACAAGGGTTGCAGCAGTCACAGGAAAGCCCAGGCTCCTGCAGGACTAGATTGCTTTCTCTGAAACTTTCTACCTTGAGATTCCCTTGAATTGTTATCAGTGCAAACATGTTTTCAGGGGTTTATGTATCTGTTCTATAAAGCTTCCATCATTTGCCTAAACTAATGCTTGATGATGATCCTCAATGTCCCTATTGTGGGTTTTTCAGTTTCCTTTACTGACTGTTCAGGTTTAACAGCTTCCCGACCACCGCCTGTACATATACGTGTACATATACGTTGGCAGAATGGCACGGCTAGGCAAAAGCACGTATATATACGTGCCCTTTAATTGCCTAGCCGAGGGGGCACGCTCCTGACCCGGTGGGGAGCTCCGTGACCACGACCAGTGGACCCGATCGCCGCTGGTGTCCCGCGATCGGGTCACAAAACTGAAGAACGGGGAGAGGTCTGTGTAAACAAACCTCTCCCCGCGCTTCCTACACTGCCTGTCATTGATCGGCTGTTCCCTGTCATCGGGAAAGCCGATCAATGACGTCAGACGTACAGCCACGCCCCCTACTGTAAAAAAAAACACAACATGTCACACTTAGCCCCTCCCCGCCCCCTAGTGGTTAACTCCTTCACTGCCAGTGTCATTTACATAGGAATCAGTGCATTTAAATAGCACAGATTTTTATATAAATGACAATGGTCCCAAAAATGTGTCAAAAATGTCCGATGTGTCCGCCATAATGTCGCAGAAAAATATTAATAAAAATGCTATAAAACTATCACCCAATTTTGTAAACGCTATAACTTTTGCGCAAACAGAATCAATAATCGATAATTGCGATTTTTTTTTTTTACCAAAAATATGTAGAAGAATACGTATCGGCCTAAACTGAGGAAAAAAAATGTTTTTTTATATATTTTTTGGGGATATTTATTATAGCAAAAAGTAAAAAATATTGCATTTTTTTCAAAATTGTCGCTCTATTTTTGTTTATAGCGCAAAAAATAAAAACCGCAGGGGCGATCAAATACCACCAAAAGAAAGCTCTATTTGTGGGAAAAAAAAGGACGCCAATTTTGTTTGGGAGCCACGTCACACGACCGCGCAATTGTCAGTTAAAGCGACGCAGTGCCGAATCGCAAAAAGGGGCCTGGACCTTTGGTCCGGGGCTGAAGTGTTGAAATATTCTTTGAGCAGCTAAGAGTACCCAGCAAGACCTGCAGAAGCCAAAATAATAAAATTTGGTTTAAAGCAGAGATAAACCTTAAAAGCAAATATTTGCCAGCTGGTAGGGTCCATTGGTGAAAGATAATTTATATACTGTATAATCTATTTTTATTAGCCACTTTCAGACTGGACCATTTTGCTGGCTTAAGACCAGACCACTTTTTGCGATTCGGCACTGCGTCGCTTTAACTGACAATTTCGTGGTCGTGCGACGTGGCTCCCAAACAAAATTGACGTCCTTTTTTTCCCACAAATAGAGCTTTCTTTTGGTGGTATTTGATCGCCCCTGCGGTTTTTATTTTTTGCGCTATAAACAAAAAAAGAGCGACAAATTTGAAAAAAAACACATTATTTTGTACTTTTTGCTATAATAAATATCCCCCAAATATATATATAAAAAAAACATATTTTTTCCTCAGTTTAGGCCGATATGTATTCTTCTACATATTTTTGATTAAAAAATTAGCAAAAAGCGATTGATTGGTTTGCGCAAAAGTTATAGCGTTTTTTTTTACTAGTAATGGCGGCGATCAGCGATTTTTATTGTGACTGTGACATGGCGGACACATCGAACATTTTTGACACATTTTTGTGACCATTGTCATTTATACAGAAATCAGTGCTATTTAAATGCACTGATTCCTGTGTAAATGACACTGGCAGTGAAGGAGTTAACCAGGGGGTGGCAGTGTAGGGGTTAAGTGTTCCTAGGGGCGTGTTACTAACTGTGGGGGCGTGGCTGTGTGTTAGTGAACACTGATCTCTGCTCCAATCACAGGGAGCAGAGATCAGTGTCACTTGTTGCTAGGCAGAACGGGGAGATGCTGTTTACTTCCACATCTCCCCGTTTAGTCTTTCCGTGTGATGATCGTGGGTATCGAGTCCGCAGGACCCGCGATCGGACTCATGGGGTCCCGACTGGCGTGCACGCAATGGCATGGCGGCATTCTTAAAGGGACGTACCTGTACGCCCTTATGCCTGTCCGTGCAATTCTGCCGACGTACATCGTCGTGCGCTGGTCTGGAACCGGTTAAAGAAGACTTTTCAAAGTTACTAAAAATTGAAGGAGAATAAAAAGGTACATGCAACACAATAAACAAAACAAGGTAGACTAAAGCTGCCTATACAATGCTGTGAGAACGTTTTTTCCCACTTTCTGAGTTTTTATTTTTTTTGCATATTTGTCACACTTAAATGACTCAGATCATCAAACAAATGTTATTATTACACAAAGATAACCAGAGTAAATACAAAATGCAGTTTAAATTATGGTTTCATTTATTAAGGCAAAAAAGCTGTCCAAACCTGCCTGGCTTTATGTGAAAAAGTAATTGCCCCCTAAACCTATTAACTGGTTGTGTCACTCTTGGTGGCAACAACTGCAATCAAGTGTTTGCGATAACTGGCAATGAGTCTTTCACATTAATGTGGAGCAATTTTGGCCCACTCTTCTTTGCAGAATTGTTTTAATTCAGCCACATTGGAGGGTTTTCCAGCATGTATGGCCTGTGTAAGATCATGATACAGCGTCTCAATTAGATTTAAGTCCGGGCTTTGACTAGGCCACTCCAAAACCAAAATTTTGCTTTTTTTGAACCATTTGCAGGTGGCTATTGTGGTTCGGATCATTGTCCTGCTGAATAACCCAAGTGCACTTGAGCTTGAGGTCACGAACTGATGGCCGGACATTCTCCTTTAGGATTTTCTGGTAGAGCTCAGAATTCATGGTTCCATCAATTATGGGAAGTAGTCCAGGTACCGAAGCTGCAAAGCAGCCCCAGACCATCACGCTACCACCACCATGTCTGACTGTTGGTATGATGTTCTTGTTATGAAATGCTGTATTCGTTTTATGCCAGATGTAACGGGACGCACACCTTCCAAAAAGTACAATTTTTGTCTCATCCGTCCACAGAATATTTACTTAAAGGTCTTGGGGATAATCAAGATGTTTTTTGGTAAATGTGAGATGAGCCATTGTGTTCTTTTTGGTCAGCAGTGGCTTTGGCCTTGGAACTCTCCCATGGATGCCATTTTTGCCCAGTCTCTTTCTTATTGTTGAACCATGAACATTGAGCTTACTTGAGGCAAGTGAGGCCTGCAGTTCTTTAGATGTTGTTCTGGGTTCTTTTATGACTTCCTGGATGAGCATCATCATGCTCTTGGAGTCATTTTTGTAGGCCACTCCTGGGAAGGTTCACCACTGTTCCAAGTTATCTCCATTTGTAAATAATGGCTGTTAAGGAATGGGGCTCATGTATACATACATGGGTTGGAGTGATGCTTTAACTGCTTTACATTTTATATTGAACTTATAGAATGCACACTGCTAAAATGCTTAATTAACAGAAACTGTGGAACTAGGCTTTGCAAAACAGCTCATAGGAAGTTACTTGTGGTTAAGACATATTCCGGAATAATATCTTGCAGACACATCGTAGGCGTTGGGCTATTGTTATTCCAATAAGTCAGACCATCTTTCTAAAGGTTAATATAATATCTTTTAATATATATATATACAAATAGTTTATAAAAAACCACAATGATTAATGTCTCATATTTCGAGACAATCCGCCCAAATTATGCCTTATTATGCAAATATATGTATTACGTATATGTGACATGTACTGTATGACTATGTAAACCCTATATAACTTCTGAGATATTTTCAATACATTGTATTTCATGACAATCCATATGCTTTATGGTGTCTGCTTTACCCGATTGATCAAGGGAATCTCTTGGTGTCTGCTAAGGTCCAGCTCGAGCAAAGAGGGGCGCACTTGACCACTTGACCACTGACCTAACAATGGCTCTCCCCGTGGTTCACTGGAGTTCCAAAGCCTTAGAAATGGCTTTGAAACCCGTCCTAGACCGATACATGTCCATTACTTTGTTTCTAATCTGTTCTTGAATTTTTTTAGATTATGGCAAGGTGTGTGGCTTTTTGTGATCTGTTAGCATGCTCCACTTTGTCAGACAGCTTCTATAAATGTTATTTCTTGATTCAACAGGTCTGACAGTAATCAGGCCTGGGTGTGGCAAGTGCAATTAACTCAGCTCCTCAAAAAAGTGTGGTTAATCACAGTTCATTCATGATTCAGCATGGGAGGGGGCAATTATGTTTTCACATAGGGCCAGGCAGGTTTGAACAGCTTTTTTCCCTTAATAAATTGAATAATAATTTAAAAACTGCATCTTGGATTTACTCGGGTTATCTTTGTGTAATATTACAATTTGTGTGAGAAATATGCAAAACAAAATAAAAAATATTAATTTTATGTCACTGGGCAAAGGAATAATTGGTAATACTCTATAATCATTAAATATGGCAGCATGTCACAATGTGGCAATGTGGAGCAGTCTCTTTCTCTCTCTCTGTGAGGGCAATGTGAAGAGGTCTCTCTGTGAGGGGAGCAAAGCAGTCTCTCTCTCTCTCTCTGGGGACAGTCTCTCCAGTTGAACATAGGTGACAAAAAAACTGATGGGTTACAATAACTGCTCTTACTATACCAAAAATAAGAAATATGTTTTTTTGCCTTCAGATATACTTTAAAAGAGAAGTAAAGGAATATAAATATTTCCCAGAATCTTGTGGTACTTGTTTGTAGCTTATATACTGCTAACTTTTTGAAATGTCAGTAAGAACTTGGCTGTGTCAGTAAATCTTGAGTGTTGTGTCTGTAAATTTCACTTTGGTAGGTTGGCAACACTGGCTGTCAGTAATACTGAAATGACACACACAGCAGCCGTGAGACCATCCACTCACCTGTTCTCACGGTCGCAGCATGGAGTACATGAATACACTATGAACCAGCTGGGGGTGGGAGGAGCAGAGTTTTTTCCAGCTGGGCCTGCTGACTGGTTCCTGGGTAGTGCTGACAGGGAGGAAGTGATAAGGGTGAAAGTGACACCTCCCATATTGCTTCCTCTCAGCATCCTATGTAGCCACGCAGGAGGGAAGAGACCCAGAGAGTGTGGCTGCAGTGGGCAAATTAGCACCTAATTAGTGAGGTAAGACACTCACTACTATTCTTTTGTTTTGTTTTATAATGTCTGGGATGGGGGCCGAGTCACTTCACTATGGGCCTCTGGGGCAGTTCACATTTGGAACAGGTCCTGTGCATCTTTGGTTCCAATTCAGGTTATAATTAAGGCAAAAATTAGGTGGACATGGACGCACCGGGCCCCATGTTGTGAGCCACGGCCTCAGCATGTGTGAACCCAGCTTTATGGAGAATGTAACAAGAGGAACTGGGACACACAATGGTGGGCAGGAACACCCAAAACTCCCAGGTGGAACACCCCCCCTCTGGAGAAGAGACGCTTCGGCTCGCACCAGAACCCGCACCAGAACCCGCGAACGGACCTAAAGTCCATGCGAGCTTTAGAACCCTATTAGTTTTAATGGATGCGAACGTTCAAAATTAAAAGTGCTAATTTTAAAGGCTAATATGCATGTTAAGGTCATAAAAAGTGTTTGGGGACCTGGGTCCTGCCCCAGGGGACATGTATCAATGCAAAAAAATGTTTTAAAAACGGCCGTTTTTTCAGGAGCAGTGATTTTAATAATGCTTAAATTGAAACAATAAAAGTGTAATATTCCTTTAAATTTCGTACCTGGGGGGTGTCTATAGTATGCATGTAAAGGGGCGCATGTTTCCCGTGTTTAGAACTGTCTCTGCAAAAAGTGTCATTTTTGCCAGTAAAAAAGCTATTTAAAATCACTTGCGGCTAATGTGAATTGACGGCTCCCGTAATACAGAGAACAGTCATTCATTGAAACTGAAAGTCATTCATAAAAAAAAAAAGTCATTGATAAAAAATAAAAAAAAATGAAAAAAAAAAAAAGCGTGGGGGTCCCCCCAAATTCAATAACCAGGCCCTTCAGGTCTGGGATGGATATTAAGGGGAACCCCAGCCAAAAAAAAAATAAAAAATGGCGTAGGGTCCCCCTCAAAATCCATACCAGACCCTTGAGGTCTGGGATGGCTTTTAAGGGGAACCCTAGCCAAAAAAAATGGCGTGGGGTCCCCCTCAAAATCCATACCAGACCCTTATCCGAGCACGCAACCTGGCAGGCCGCAGGAAAAGAGGGGGGGACGAGAGAGGCCCCCCCTCCCGCCTGAACCGTACCAGGCCACATGCCCTCAACATTGGGAGGATGCTTTGGGGTCCCCCCCAAAGCACCTTGTCCCCATGTTGATGAGGACAAGGGCCTCTTCCCCACAACCCTGGCCATTGGTTGTGGGGGTCTGCGGGCGGGGGGCTTATCGGAATCTGGAAGCCCCCTTTAACAAGGGGACCCCCAGATCCCGGCCCCCCCCCTGTGTGAAATGGTAAGGGGGTACAAAAGTACCCCTACCATTTCACCAAAAAAGTGTAAAAAATGGTTAAAAATGACAGGAGACGGTCTTTGACAATTCCTTTATTAAAATCTTCTTTCTTCTGGTCTTCCTTCTTCCTTTCTTCATCCTTCGGTTTCTTCATCTTCTCCTTCCGGCATCTTCTTCTTCCATCATCTTCTTCCTCCGATCCGCTTCTTCTTGCTCCGGTCTTCTCGTCCTTCTCGTCCGGCATCGGCTTCGGCGTCTCTTCTTGGGCCGCTCCTCGCAATGGGAGGCTCCCGCTGTGTGAGGCTCCGCTCCGTCTGACAGGTCTTTTATAACGGAGGGCACCTGGTGACCCCGCCCCCCTCTGACGTCATGGGGAAAGCCATAGGGAATTCCCCATGACGTCCCCGTGCGTCAGAGGGGGCGGGTCACCAGGTGCCCTCCATTATAAAAGACCTGTCAGACGGAGCGGAGCCTCACACAGCGGGAGCCTCCCATTGCGAGGAGCGGCCCAAGAAGAGACACCGACACCGACGCCGACGGAAGAAGATGCCGGACGAGAAGGACGAGAAGACCAGCGCAAGAAGAAGCGGATCGGAGGAAGAAGAAAATGGAAGAAGAAGATGGAAGAAGATGACGGAAGGAGAAGATGAAGAAACCGAAGGATGAAGAAAGAAGAAAGAAGATTTTAATAAAGGAATTGTCAAAGACCGTCTCCTGTCATTTTTACCATTTTTGACACTTTTTTGGTGAAATGGTAGGGGTACTTTTGTACCCCCTTACCATTTCACACAGGGGGGGGGGGCCGGGATCTGGGGGTCCCCTTGTTAAAGGGGGCTTCCAGATTCCGATAAGCCCCCCGCCCGCAGACCCCCACAACCAATGGCCAGGGTTGTGGGGAAGAGGCCCTTGTCCTCATCAACATGGGGACAAGGTGCTTTGGGGGGGACCCCAAAGCATCCTCCCAATGTTGAGGGCATGTGGCCTGGTACGGTTCAGGCGGGAGGGGGGCCGCTCTCGTCCCCCCCTCTTTTCCTGCGGCCTGCCAGGTTGCGTGCTCGGATAAGGGTCTGGTATGGATTTTGAGGGGGACCCCACACCATTTTTTTTGGCTAGGGTTCCCCTTAAAATCCATCCCAGACCTCAAGGGTCTGGTATGGATTTTGAGGGGGACCCTACGCCATTTTTTTTTTTTTTTTGCTGGGGTTCCCCTTAATATCCATCCCAGACCTGAAGGGCCTGGTTATTGAATTTGGGGGGACCCCCACGCTTTTTTTTTTTTTTTTATCAATGAATGACAGTTCTCTGTGTTACAGGAGCCATCAATTCATTAGCCGCGAGTGCTTTTAAATAGCTTTTTTTTTCCTGCAAAAATTACACTTTTTGCAGGGAAAGTTCTAAGCACAGGAAACCTGCCCCCCTTCACAGGCCACCTATAGACACCCCCCAGATGTGATACTGCAATGCTGTTCTAACAGCACGCACACACAAATCCCCAGAAATAGAGCATATCTTGTCAGCAGTCAGCAACACACTGACACGCTGACACTGTGACTGAAACATAATATGCGAGGCCGCCGCCGCGGCGGCCTCTTATACCGTGGGGCGTGTACTAAAGCCCCTGAGCTATAATTGGCTACAGGCATCCTGCCTGTAGCCAATTATGGCTCTCCTCGCTGCCGGCGCTGTGATTGGCCAAGCATGCGGGGTCACAGTGCATGCTTGGCCAATCATCAGCCAGCATTGCACTGCAACTAGCGCAATGCATTGCGGCCGCTCGCATCACACTAATTTGATGCATTAGTTCTGGGCTCGCCGAGCGAGCGAACGCCCGATGTTCGATTCGAACATGGGTTCGAATCGAACACCGGGCCCATCCCTACTGGTGACCCCACAATAGGGATAAAACTTTTTTAGGGAGTTTAACAAGACTCGTGGCCACTCATTAAAATTAGAAGAAAAGAGGTTTAACCTACGTAGAGGGTTCTTTACTGTAAGAGCGGCACGGATGTGGAATTCCCTTCCACAGGCGGTGGGCTCAGCAGGGAGCATCGATAGTTTCAAAAAACTATTAGATAAGCACTTGAACGACCACAACATACAGGGATATACAATGAATACTGACATATAATCACACACAAAGGTTGGACTTGATAGACTTGTGTCTTTTTTTCAACCTCACCCACTATTTTGTACTATATAATCTTCAGAGCTATAAATACTGTAGCTGACAACTTTTAATATTAGGAATCCAGGAATCCAGCAGTGTCCTCACCCAAGCCGATTTTTTTTATCGACTATTGGGTGCTGCCGCCGGCATCCTGATTACGGGAAACCGACAGTGAAGTCCTAGGGGTTTACAGCCGTTTTCCTACTGTGTATGTACGAAAAGGGCTGCGCTTGGCTGTGGGGGCAAACTTCCAGCTCAGTTCACCACGGCTAACTGAGTCAGAAGTGGGAGCGGGTATCTGTCAAAACCAAATACCTACTCCCCCCTCACACCCAAAAGGTGCCAAATGTGGCACCTCCTGGGGGGGCCAGACAAGCGGAACTTCCCCTTTTGGGTGGAGCGCCACTTTACGTGGAACTTTAGTCAGAAAATTAAGTCCCACTAGATCACTTCAGGCTGACCCCTTTAATTCAAAATCTAGTAATACATTGTGACAAAAACAGAACCACTAGAGGCGGATTTGTTGACAGCCTAAAGATTTACTGCAGTTCGGAGGCTTTGGGCTTCAGCAAAATGGTGGCCTTCAGCAAGAAGAAACGGGAGCAATGCTGACGGCAATTTACAGCACATACTAATTTTAGTAGGATATGTAATAATAATGAATAGTATTTTTTATCAAGTTGTTATGGGTAAATTTCCGCTTTAAGGTCTAATAGTTGCTGCCCTGTCAATGGCTTCATCTCAAGTAAATAACGCACATCCGATGATTCGCAGCTTCTGAGTGTTCATAATGATCAGACTCCCCATAGCTAAGATTATATTATTCTACACCATAAGGGCCTGTGTTAATAGGCTTTTGTTTGCATCAGATGGGTTTTGCATTCTTATACAAGTCAATGGGAATGGAAAACTTTCAGGTAAAATGCAGATTAGAGGGAGGTCCACCGTAGGTTAAATGCACCTGTCAATGAATTCTGAATGATCTCAGCAGTATCTTAAACTGATACCACCAATCAAAGCCCAAAACCCAATAACCCTGCTATGTAATACTGCTAGGGTAGCTGGAAGATATACGCCCAACATTGAAAACTACCTTGCAGCAGTGATCCTCAGGGAGAAAATGTGATCTCCATGCAGATAATGCCCTGGCTGGGATTCAAACTGTGCTCGTGTGAGTTTCCTCCCATACTCCAAAGACATGCTGGTAGGCTAATAGGCACCCCTGACTAGATTGGCCCTAGTATGTGTATGTATGAATGTGAGATATGGATCTTGGGTTGTAAGCTCCTGTATACAATAAACATTTTTAAAACTTGCTCATCAGGACCCATTTGTTTTTTCCTCTCACTTCATTTGATGGATGTGTTGCAAAAGAAAGCTCTACAAAAAAGGGAACATTTTGCTTTTATCAAGAACTTTCCCAAAATCTAATCAATTCACAATGCAACACAGCATATCTACATCATTCACAACCATTCACATTGCTTGGTCCTATCAGGTTGAGCATGTCCAGCCCAAAGCTTACTGCCCCATTCTCAAGTCAACTTACTTTGTGGATCATGATGGTGAAAGGTCCAAGCATTTGGAATCCACGTGCAAAATACATGACATAGCACCAGCCCAGCACAAGTAATATGCACATCGGCACCACCTCTCCATCCGTGTCTGTCAGTCGGAGAACGAGGGTCACAAGCACAAAACAAGGGAAGGCGATTCTGTTGGCAGATACTATTTTAGTTGATTTGCTCATTAAGAAACAAACATGAAAAATGTAGCTTTAGATTATTTAAAGTAGTTGGAAAGGCTAAACACAGCACAGCAGCCCAATGGCACTGATAATGTTGCTATTTCAGTTTCTAAAGTAAATTTATAGAAAAATCACCCAAATAAATACCTTTTTGATACACATGGTCTTCTGTGATATTACCTTTGCTGTGTTGGCGCTGGGGTGCAGTGTACAGTGGGACAGTGGGTGTGTACATTAGAAGTAGAGGAGAGCGCTAAGGATGGGCAGTGGGCGTTTAGCCAAAGTGACGCTGGGAGGATGAGAGGGGCTGCAGAGGCCCATCCATATTTGCATTGTTGGAGCTTGATCATGAATGAGCAGCGGAAGCTTACTGCATGCAGCAGCATCATGCATATACACTATATTACCAAACGTATTGGGACACCTACCTTTACATGCACATAAACTTTAATGGCATCCCAGTAGGGATGGGCCGAATGGACCCCATGTTCGCTTTGCACCAGAACATTCGAACACCGCGAAAGTTCGGAGCCCGAATAACTAACCCCATTAAAGTCAATGGGACCCGAATGTCAAAAGTCAAAAAAGTGTCCATTTTGAAGGCTTATATGCAAGTAATTGGTTATAGGAATCCGGGTCCTGCCCTGGGGGACATGTATCAAAAAAAAAAAAAAAAAGTTTGTGAAAAACTGCATTTTTAAATGAGCTGTGATTTTTTGATTTTTAACCACTTGTCGCCCAAGGTACATCTTAGGACGTCCTGGGCTTTGTGGGGGTAGATCTGAATGATGCCTGCAGCTACAGACATCATTCAGATATCAGCTTTTTCAGCCAGCGATTTCCTGCCCCATAAGAACGATCATAGCGGCTGTTCCCCCGCTTGATCGTTATTACGGGCGACGGGAGGGCAGCGGCTTCACCCAATCAGGGCTTGCAATGCACTGTTCAGTGCCCCAATGCATTGTGGTCGGTTCGGGGGGGGGGGCAAATGGTGGAACAAACCGTTTGTTCGGCTGTTCGAACATCGAAAGTTCGGCCTGAACTTATGCTCGGGCTGAACCGTTCGCCCATCCCTACATCCCAGTCTTAGTCCGTAGGGTTCAATATTTGACAGAGGGGTGGCTGTGAATGTGGTATACTTGGATTTTGCAAAAGCATTCAATACAGTTCCCCACACACCCCTAATGTGTAAGGTACAGTCTACAGGCTTGGAAATATCAGTTTGTAAATGGATAGAAAACTGTATGAAAGACAGAATTCAGAGAGCAGTGGTTAATGACTCTTATGCCCTGTACACATGATCAGACTTTCCGACAACAAAATCCTGGATTTGTGGTCAAAGGTTGTTGGCTCAAACTTGTCTTGCATACACGCGGTCACACAAATGTTGGCCAACAATTACGAACGTAGTGACGTACAAGACGTAAGGCGAGCCGATAAAAAGGAAGTTTAATAGCCATGCGCCACCCTTTGGGCTCCTTCTGCTAATGTTGTGTTTGGTGAGCATTGATTCCGAGCATGCATGGACTTTTGTGCGACGGACTTGTGTACACATGATCGGAAAGTCTGACAACAAAATATGCTGGCGGATAATTTTAGAACCTGCGAGCCAACATTTGTTGACGAAAAGTCTGACAACAAATGTTCGATGGAGCATATACACGGTCTGACTTTCCGCCAACAAGCTCACATCCAACATTTGTTGTCAGAAACAGGACATTTGTTGTGTACGGGGCATAACTCTGAATGGTCTAAGGTTATCAGTGCTGGGACCCTTACTTTTTAATATCTTTATAAATGATATTGGGTCTGGGAATAAAAGTACCATTTCAGTCTTTGCAGATGACACCAAGCTATACAGTGGAATAACGTCCTTACAGGATGTCTCCAATTTACAAGCCGACCTCAATGTACAGGCAGTCCCCGGGTTACAAAAAAGATCGGGTCTGTAGGTTTGTTCTTAAGTTGAATCTGTTTGTAAGTCAGAACAGGTACATTTTTTAAGTGTAGCTCCAGCCAAAAAACATTTTTTTTATCTTTTTGGATAGCATAGGGAAGGGTTAACACCCCTGTAACATTTGTTTTGCTGTGCCCCTGTTCAGAAGATTTCACCTCATTTCAATTAGATTTTGAAAATTTTGGGTTGTTGTGGAAACAAGCCTCAGTGATAAAGCATCAGTGGAGACACCTTTTTCCCATAATACCTCTTACAGGAGTGAATTTCCCTTTCTAGGGGTAGATTTCCTCTCACTTCCTATTGTCTCCCTCCGTTTGTAAGTGAGGTTGAAAAAAGTCCATCAAGTCGAACCTAGGTGTGTTATTATATGTCAGTATTAGGGATGAGCCGAACACCCCCGGGTTCGGTTCGCACCAGAACCTTCGAACCGACCGAAAGTTCGCGCAAATTTTCGAACCCTATACGTTATAATGGACGCGAACGTTCGAAATCAAAAGTGCTAATTACAACGGCCAATATGCATGTTAATGTCATAAAACAGGTTTGGGGACCCGGGTCCTGCCCCAGGGGAAATATATCAATGCAAAAAGAACTTTTAAAAACTAACGTTTTTTCGGGAGCAGTCATTTTAATGATGCATAAAGTGAAAAAAAAAAAGTGAAATTTTCCTTTAAATATGGTACCTGGGGGGTGTCTAAAGTATGCCTGTGAAGTGGCATGTGTTTCCCGTGTTTAGAACTGTCCTTGCACAAAATGACATTTTTAAAGGAAAAAAAGAAGCCATTTAAAACCACTTGCGGCTTTAGGTTTGTTCTTAAGTAGAATCTGAACAGGTACATTATGAAGTGTAGCTCCATCCCAAAAAAATCTATTTTTAAGCTTTTTGGAGAACATAGGGAGGGGTTATCACCCCTGTAACATTTGCTGTCTTTGCACATCTGTTCAGAACATGTCACCTCACTTTCCGTCCCAATGACAAATGTTTTTGGAAAAAGTGGGGTTTTAATTGAAACAAGGATTGGTGATAAAGTATCAGTAGAGAGGAGATACCTTTTTCCCAAATTAAATCTAACAGGATAGAATTTCCCTTCCTAGGGGTAGATTTCCTCTCACTTCCTGTTTTCTCTTTCCATTTGCAAGTAGGAGTCGTTTGTAAGTTGGATGTTTGAAAGTAGGGGCCTGGCGTATATACTCTGCAGAAATTTGCCCTATTAGATGTTGGTGTAGCCACAAGACTGGTGGGCACAGGAATGGGCCCTGCTGTGAGTTAATAGATCAAGATTTGTAATTGCATGCACCTGTTGAACAGGGCAGAAAAATTGGGGGTGGTGGTGGTGGTGGACGGTGTTGCCACAAGACTGTAAGCTCTCACAGTTACTCTTGGTGGGCGCAGGAATGGGCCCTACTGTGAGTTATTAGATCAAGATTTGTAATTGCAAGCACCTGATGAACAGGGCAGAAAAATTGGGCCTTTGGCGGTGGTGGTGGACGGTGTTGCCACAAGACTGTAAGCTCTCACAGTTACTCTTGGTGGGCGCAGGAATGGGCCCTGCTGTGAGTTATTAGATCAAGATTTGTAATTGCAAGCACCTGATGAACAGGGCAGAAAAATTGGGCCTTTGGCGGTGGTGGTGGACGGTGTTGCCACAAGACTGTAGGCCCTCATAGTTACTCTTGGTGGGCGCAGGAATGGGCCCTGCTGTGAACTATTAGATCAAGATTTGTAATTACCTGCCCCTGTTAAACAGGGCTGAAAAATTGTGCCTTAGGCACTGGTGCTGGTGCCACAACGCTGCAACCCCTCACAGATACTGTACTTGGAGCACAGCAGTCACACGTGTTGCAAAGCATTTTTTTAAAAAATTGTAATTACCCGCCCCTGTTAAACAGGGGCTGAAAAATTGTGCCTTAGGCACTGGTGCTGGTGCCACAACACTGCAACCCCTCACAGATACTGTACTTGGAGCACAGCAGTCACACGTGTTGCGAAGCATTTTTTTAAAAAAATTGTAATTACCCGCCCCTGTTAAACAGGGGCTGAAAAATTGTGCCTAAGGCACTGGTGCTGGTGCCACAACACTGCAACCCCTCACAGATACTGTACTTGGAGCACAGCAGTCACACGTGTTGCGAAGCATTTTTTTAAAAAATTGTAATTACCCGCCCCTGTTAAACAGGGGCTGAAAAATTGTGCCTTAGGCACTGGTGCTGGTGCCACAACACTGCAACCCCTCACAGATACTGTACTTGGAGCACAGCAGTCACACGTGTTGCGAAGCATTTTTTTAAAAAATTGTAATTACCCGCCCCTGTTAAACAGGGGCTGAAAAATTGTGCCTTAGGCACTGGTGCTGGTGCCACAACACTGCAACCCCTCACAGATACTGTACTTGGAGCACAGCAGTCACACGTGTTGCGAAGCATTTTTTTAAAAAATTGTAATTACCCGCCCCTGTTAAACAGGGGCTGAAAAATTGTGCCTTAGGCACTGGTGCTGGTGCCACAACACTGCAACCCCTCACAGATACTGTACTTGGAGCACAGCAGTCACACGTGTTGCAAAGCATTTTTTTAAAAAATTGTAATTACCCGCCCCTGTTAAACAGGGGCTGAAAAATTGTGCCTTAGGCACTGGTGCTGGTGCCACAACACTGCAACCCCTCACAGATACTGTACTTGGAGCACAGCAGTCACACGTGTTGCGAAGCATTTTTTTAAAAAATTGTAATTACCCGCCCCTGTTAAACAGGGGCTGAAAAATTGTGCCTTAGGCACTGGTGCTGGTGCCACAACACTGCAACCCCTCACAGATACTGTACTTGGAGCACAGCAGTCACACGTGTTGCGAAGCATTTTTTTAAAAAAATTTAAGTACACGCCCCTGTTAAACAGGGGCTGAAAAATTGTGCCTTAGGCACTGGTGCTGGTGCCACAACACTGCAACCCCTCACAGATACTGTACTTGGAGCACAGCAGTCACACGTGTTGCGAAGCATTTTTTTATAAAAATTGTATGTACACGCCCCTGTTAAACAGGGGCTGAAAAATTGTGCCTTAGGCACTGGTGTGGTGGCATGGATCATTGAGGAGGAGGAAGAGGATAGTCAGTGAACATAAGAGGACAGTCACTCAGCATCAGCATAGGCAGTCTTGAAGGGATGTGATATTAAAAATTATTCGGTTATATCCGCCTCAGGTGCCTGGTAGCTGGTGGTGATCCAAGACTGATTCATTTTGATGAAGGTCAGTCGATCAACCGAGGCGGTGGACAGGCGCACCCTATGATCGGTGACAAATCCTCCAGCAGCACTGAATGTGCGTTCGGAAAGAACGCTGGAGGCAGGACAGGCCAGTAGCTCAATTGCATACTGTGCAAGCTCTGGCCAGTGATCCATCCTCAGGACCCAGTAAGCCAGAGGATTTTCGGTGGGAAAGGTGTCCAAGTCTGACCTTGCCCCAAGGTATTCCTGCACCATGTATATCAGACGCTGGCGATGGTTGCTGGAACCGATCATACCTTGGGGCTGCGGACTAAAAAATTGTCTGAACGCATCGGTCAGACGTCCACCTTCCCCACCGCTCCTTCTGCTACTGACCGAAGCCTCAGCAACTCGTCGCCCAGGACCAGGAGTTTGTAGCCTCCCAGTTTCTGGGAACGCGTTGCACAGACCTTTCTGCAAGGCCTCCCTGAGATGTCTCATCCTCTGCTCCCTCTGCGACGGCAAGATAAGGTCCGCAACCTTACCCTTGTACCGCGGATCAAGGAGAGTGGCCAGCCAGTAATGGTCCCTCTCCTTGATCCGAAGAACACGAGGATCCTTCCGCAGGCTTTGCAGGATCAGGGAGGCCATGCAGCGTAGGTTAGCTGAGGCATTCGGTCCGGAGTCTTCTGGGTCACTGAGGATGACATGATCGCCAGCCACCTCCTCCCAGCCACGTACAAGTCCACTGGTTTGTTGGGACTGTACATCATCCCTAAAAGACTGCTGCTGCTGATGCTGAGTGCCAGGCTCCACCTCCATGCTCACACAATCCTCCTCCTCCTCCTCCTCCTCCTCCTCCTCATCCTCTTCCTGTGTGATGGGTGGGACAGAAGGAACACTGTCCGGATAAAGGGGGCCTTGAGAGGCAAGGAAGTCCTCCTCTTCCTGCCTCTGTTCTGCCTCAAGTGCCCTGTCCATTATCCCACGCAGCGTATGCTCCAACAGGTGGACAAGAGGGACAGTGTCACTGATGCATGCACTGTCACTGCTCACCATCCTCGTGGCCTCCTCAAATGGTGAGAGGACAGTGCATGCATCCCTGATCATGCTCCACTGACGTGGGGAAAAAAAACCAAGCTCCCCTGACCCTGTCCTGGTGCCATAGTCGCAAAGGTACTCATTGATGGCCCTCTGCTGCGTGTGCAGTCGCTGCAGCATGGCCAACGTTGAGTTCCACCTGGTGGGCATGTCACATATTAGGCGGTTCTTGGGCAGGTTCAGCTCCTTTTGCAGCTCAGTCAGCCGAGCACTGGCATTATAAGATCGGCGGAAATGCACACAGACTTTCCTGGCCTGCCTCAGGACATCCTGTAAGCCTGGGAACCTGCCCAAGAACCGCTGCACCACCAGGTTGAGGACGTGAGCCATGCAGGGCACATGGGTGAGCTGCCCCTGTCGCAGGGCGGAGAGGAGGTTGGTGCCATTGTCAGAAACGACCATTCCTGGCTTAAGCTGACGTGGCGTCAACCACCTCTCGGCCTGCCCCTTCAGAGCTGCCAGAACCTCTGGCCCAGTGTGGCTCCTGTCCCCCAAACACACCAGCGCAAGCACGGCATGGCATCTTTTTGCCTGCGTACTTGCGTAGCCCCTTGTACGCCTACGGAGCACCGCTGGTTCCAAGGACAGAGCACTGGAGGAAGAAGAAGAGGAGGGGGAGGAGGAGAGAGGTGTGTCACAACCAGTAGCAGTAGTAGCGTTTTGGAGGCGTGGTGGCGGAACAACCTCCAACACTACTGCACCTTGTCCTGCATCCCTCCCAGCTGCCAATAGAGTGACCCAATGGGCCGTGAAAGAAAGGTACCGTCCCTGTCCATGCCTGCTGGACCATGAGTCAGCGGTAATATGCACCTTACCGCTGACCGCCCTGTCCAGCGAGGCATGGACATTGCCCTCCACATGCCGGTAGAGAGACGGAATCGCCTTCCGTGAGAAAAAGTGGCGTTTGGGAACCTGCCACTGAGGAACCGCACATTGAACAAACTCACGGAAGGGGGCCGAGTCTACCAACTGAAAAGGCAGCAGTTGAAGTGCTAGCAATTTAGCCAGGCTAGCATTCAACCGCTGGGCATGTGGATGGCTGGGAGTGTACTTCTTTCTACGGTCCAGCAGCTGGGGCAGGGAAATTTGCCTGCTGCAATCGGACGTCGGTGTACTGCAAGTACTTGGTTGTGACACACCTAATTCTACACCTTCAGTCCTCTCAGAGCAGCTTTCAGAGAGGACTGAAGGTGTAGTGGGGATGGAGATCCCAGCTGAGGAGGAGCAAGGAGAGGTCCGCTTAGTTCTTTGGTGTGGGTCTTTTATGTGTGCCTGCCAACGAGCTGCATGGCAGGTCGCCATATGTCTGGTCATGCTTGTGGTGCCCAAGCGGCTGATGTTTTGGCCACGCGAGATACGCTTGAGACATATATTGCAAATAGCAGTGGTTGCGATCTGATGCACTCGTCTCAAAAAAGGCCCACACCAAAGAACTTTTCTGATAACGTGCAGAGGCAGCGCCCTGCACAGGCGGAGCTCTGCGGTGTTGTACAGTTGCTGTGCTGGCCTCTACCTGGCCTCCAGGGGGCATCCTGCCTCGTTGGACATGTGACGCCGCATCCTCCTCCTCCTCGTCCTCCTCCTCATCCTCTCTCCCTTCAGGCACCCACGTGGAGTCAGTGACCTCATCATCCCCTCCCTCTTCACCACTAGAGCAAACCTGGCAGTAAGCTGCAGCTGGTGGAACAGTACTGCCAGATTCCTCAAGCTGGGTATCATCATCCGAGCCTTCGAATCGTTGGGCATCCTCCTGGAGCATGTACCCAACACTGTGCTCAAAGAGTTCGGGGGACTCCTCAGGAGGACATGGTGGGTCTAGGGAAGGGGTGGCTGATGATGCTCTGCCAGTACCCTGAGCCTGGGTGAGAGAGGATGAGGAGGATGAGGAGGGCTTGGTCATCCATTCTACCAAGCCTTCAGCATGATGCGGCTCCACATGTCCAGCTGCCGAAAACAAAGACGCGCGTGTCCCATGGCCACGTGCTGATGACGATGCACGACCACGTCCACGTCCACGGCCACGTCCACTAGAAACAGAGCCTGCCTGCCCTGTGTTCTTGGCTCTGCACGCTCTGCCTCCCCTTGGCGGTCTTCCAGCCATTGTAGTCGGTAGTCCTGTGGGTGCTGCTGAGAAGAATATATAGGAGCTCTGTGTGATGCCACTAACACACTAGAAGTCCTATGGGTGCTTCTGCAAAGAAAATAGAGGAGCTCTGTGTGATGCCACTAACACAATAGAAGTCCTGTGGGTGCTTCTGCAAAGAAAATAGAGGAGCTCTGTGTGATGCCACTAACACACTAGAAGTCCTGTGGGTGCTGCTGAGAAGAAAATAGGAGCTCTGTGTGATGCCACTAACACACTAGAAGTCCTATGGGTGCTTCTGCAAAGAAAATAGAGGAGCTCTGTGTGATGCCACTAACACACTAGAAGTCCTGTGGGTGCTTCTGCAAAGAAAATAGAGGAGCTCTGTGTGATGCCACTAACACACTAGAAGTCCTGTGGGTGCTGCTGAGAAGAAAATATAGGGGCTCTGTGTGATGCCACTAACACACTAGAAGTCCTATGGGTGCTTCTGCAAAGAAAATAGAGGAGCTCTGTGTGATGCCACTAACACACTAGAAGTCCTATGGGTGCTTCTGCAAAGAAAATAGAGGAGCTCTGTGTGATGCCACTAACACACTAGAAGTCCTGTGGGTGCTGCTGAGAAGAAAATAGAGGAGCTCTGTGTGATGCCACTAACACACTAGAAGTCCTATGGGTGCTTCTGCAAAGAAAATAGAGGAGCTCTGTGTGATGCCACTAACACACTAGAAGTCCTGTGGGTGCTTCTGCAAAGAAAATAGAGGAGCTCTGTGTGATGCCACTAACACACTAGAAGTCCTGTGGGTGCTGCTGAGAAGAAAATAGAGGAGCTCTGTGTGATGCCACTAACACACTAGAAGTCCTATGGGTGCTTCTGCAAAGAAAATAGAGGAGCTCTGTGTGATGCCACTAACACACTAGAAGTCCTGTGGGTGCTGCTGAGAAGAAAATATAGGAGCTCTGTGTGATGCCACTAACACACTAGAAGTCCTATGGGTGCTTCTGCAAAGAAAATAGAGGAGCTCTGTGTGATGCCACTAACACACTAGAAGTCCTGTGGGTGCTTCTGCAAAGAAAATAGAGGAGCTCTGTGTGATGCCACTAACACACTAGAAGTCCTGTGGGTGCTGCTGAGAAGAAAATAGAGGAGCTCTGTGTGATGCCACTAACACACTAGAAGTCCTATGGGTGCTTCTGCAAAGAAAATAGAGGAGCTCTGTGTGATGCCACTAACACACTAGAAGTCCTGTGGGTGCTTCTGAGAAGAAAATAGAGGAGCTCTGTGTGATGCCACTAACACACTAGAAGTCCTATGGGTGCTTCTGCAAAGAAAATAGAGGAGCTCTGTGTGATGCCACTAACACACTAGAAGTCCTATGGTGCTTCTGCAAAGAAAATATAGGAGCTCTGTGTGATGCCACTAACACACTAGAAGTCCTGTGGGTGCTTCTGAGAAGAAAATATAG
Organism: Lithobates sylvaticus; assembly: GCA_028564925.1. Lineage (NCBI taxonomy): Eukaryota > Metazoa > Chordata > Amphibia > Anura > Ranidae > Lithobates > Lithobates sylvaticus. Next base: position 59,931,957 of record CM053036.1, on the reverse strand, counting down.
GAGCTCTGTGTGATGCCACTAACACACTAGAAGTCCTATGGGTGCTTCTGCAAAGAAAATATAGGAGCTCTGTGTGATGCCACTAACACACTAGAAGTCCTATGGGTGCTTCTGCAAAGAAAATAGAGGAGCTCTGTGTGATGCCACTAACACACTAGAAGTCCTGTGGGTGCTTCTGAGTAGAAAATAGAGGAGCTCTGTGTGATGGGACTAACACACTAGAAGTCCTATAGGTGCTTCTGGGAAGAAAATAGAGGAGCTCTGTGTGATGGGACTAACACACTTCAAGTCCTATAGGTGCTTCTGGGAAAAAAATATAGGAGCTCTGTGTGATGGGACTAACACACTAGAAGTCCTATGGGTGCTTCTGGGAAGAAAATATAGGAGCTCTGTGTGATGGGACTAACACACTAGAAGTCCTATAGGTGCTTCTGGGAAGAAAATATAGGAGCTCTGTGTGATGGGACTAACACACTTCAAGTCCTGTGGGTGCTTCTGCGAAGAAAATAGAGGAGCTCTGTGTGATGCGACTCACACACTTCAAGTCCTGTAGGTGCTGCTGGGAAGAAAATATAGGAGCTCTGTGTGATGGGACTAACACACTTCAAGTCCTATAGGTGCTTCTGGGAACAAAATATAGGGTGGGTGCTGCTGAGAAGAAAATAGATCTCTGTGTGATGGGACTAACACACTTCAAGTCCTATAGGTGCTTCTGGGAACAAAATATAGGAGCTCTGTGTGATGGGACTAACACACTTCAAGTCCTATAGGTGCTTCTGGGAACAAAATATAGATCTCTGTGTGATGGGACTAACACACTTCAGTCCTATAGGTGCTTCTGGGAACAAAATATACGATCTCTGTGTGATGGGACTAACACACTTCAAGTCCTATAGGTGCTTCTGGGAACAAAATATAGGATCTCTGTGTGATGGGACTAACACACTTCAAGTCCTATAGGTGCTTCTGGGAACAAAATATATGATCTCTGTGTGATGGGACTAACACACTTCAAGTCCTATAGGTGCTTCTGGGAACAAAATATATGATCTCTGTGTGATGGGACTAACACACTTCAAGTCCTATAGGTGCTTCTGGGAACAAAATATATGATCTCTGTGTGATGGGACTAACACACTTCAAGTCCTATAGGTGCTTCTGGGAACAAAATATATGATCTCTGTGTGATGGGACTAACACACTTCAAGTCCTATAGGTGCTTCTGGGAACAAAATATATGATCTCTGTGTGATGGGACTAACACACTTCAAGTCCTATAGGTGCTTCTGGGAACAAAATATAGATCTGTGTGATGGGACTAACACACTTCAAGTCCTATAGGTGCTTCTGGGAACAAAATATATGATCTCTGTGTGATGGGACTAACACACTTCAAGTCCTATAGGTGCTTCTGGGAACAAAATATATGATCTCTGTGTGATGGGACTAACACACTTCAAGTCCTATAGGTGCTTCTGGGAACAAAATATATGATCTCTGTGTGATGGGACTAACACACTTCAAGTCCTATAGGTGCTTCTGGGAACAAAATATATGATCTCTGTGTGATGGGACTAACACACTTCAAGTCCTATAGGTGCTTCTGGGAACAAAATATATGATCTCTGTGTGATGGGACTAACACACTTCAAGTCCTATAGGTGCTTCTGGGAACAAAATATATGATCTCTGTGTGATGGGACTAACACACTTCAAGTCCTATAGGTGCTTCTGGGAACAAAATATATGATCTCTGTGTGATGGGACTAACACACTTCAAGTCCTATAGGTGCTTCTGGGAACAAAATATATGATCTCTGTGTGATGGGACTAACACACTTCAAGTCCTATAGGTGCTTCTGGGAACAAAATATATGATCTATGTGTGATGGGACTAACACACTTCAAGTCCTATAGGTGCTTCTGGGAAGAAAATATAGGTCTGTGTGATGGGACTAACACACTTCAAGTCCTATAGGTGCTTCTGGGAACAAAATATATGATCTCTGTGTGATGGGACTAACACACTTCAAGTCCTATAGGTGCTTCTGGGAACAAAAATATAGGAGCTCTGTGTGATGGGACTAACACACTTCAAGTCCTATAGGTGCTTCTGGGAACAAAATATAGGAGCTCTGCCTGCCTGCCACTAACACACTTCAAGTCCTATAGGTGCTTCTGGGAACAAAATATAGGAGCTCTGCCTGCCTGCCACGAACACACTACAAGTCCTATAGGTGCTTCTGGGAACAAAATATAGGAGCTCTGCCTGCCTGCCAGGAACACACTACAAGTCCTATAGGTGCTTCTGGGAACAAAATATAGGAGCTCTGCCTGCCTGCCACGAACACACTACAAGTCCTATAGGTGCTTCTGGGAACAAAATATAGGAGCTCTGCCTGCCTGCCAGGAACACACTACAAGTCCTATAGGTGCTTCTGGGAACAAAATATAGGAGCTCTGCCTGCCTGCCACGAACACACTACAAGTCCTATAGGTGCTTCTGGGAACAAAATATAGGAGCTCTGCCTGCCTGCCACGAACACACTACAAGCCCCTCTTTCTAAATCAATCTTTGTAAATGAATCTATCTAACTCAATCTCTCTAAGTAAATCTCTCTAACTAACTAAATCCAGCAGAGTGTCACAGATCTATCCTGCTCTATCTGCGCCGGAACAGCATGTGACCGGCGCAGACGGCGTGGCGGCCTTTTATAGGGGGGGGCGTGTACTAAAGCCCCTGAGCTGTAATTGGCTACAGGCGTCCTGCCTGTAGCCAATTATGGCTCTTCGAGTTTCCGGGGCTGTGATTGGCCAAGCATGCGGGGTCACAGTGCATGCTTGGCCAATCATCAGCCAGCAATGCACTGCGCCGGCCGCGCCGGCCGCAATGCATTGCGGGGCCGCTCGCATCACACGAACGTGATGCGAGCGGCCAAAATAGTTCTGGGCTCGCCGAGCGAGCGAACGCCCGGTGCTCGATGCGAACGTGGGTTCGCATCGAGCACCGGGCCCATCCCTAGTACACACGATTGGATTTTCCGACAACAAATGTTGGATGTGAGCTTGTTGGTGGAAAGTCTGACCGTGTGTATGCTCCATCGAACTTTCCGCCAATAAATGTTGGCTAGCAGGTTCTCAAATTATCCACCAACAAATTTTGTTGTCGGACTTTCCGATCGTGTGTACACAAGTCCGTCGCACAAAAGTATACGCATGCTCGGAATCAGTGCTCACCAAACACAACATTAGCTGAAGGAGCCCAAAGGGTGGCGCATTACTAGTGAACTTCCTTTTTATTGTCTCGCTGTATGTCTTGTACGTCACTACGTTTGTAATTATTGGCCAACATTTGTGTGACCGTGTGTATGCAAGACAAGTTTGAGCCAACAACCTTCAAACAAAAAAACACGGTTTTGTTGTCGGAAAGTCTGATTGTGTGTTCAGGGCATTACAGTAAAGAACCCTCTACGCAGTTTAAGGTTAACCCTCTTTTCTTCTAATTTTAATTTAGTGGCCACGAGTCTTGTTAAACTCCCTTCCGCAAAAAAAGTTTTATCCCTATTGTGGGGTCACCAGTATGGTATTTATAAATTGAAATCTTATCCCCTCTCAAGTGTCTTTTCTCCAGAGAGAATAAGTTCATTGCTCGCAACCTTTCCTCATAACTAATATCCTCCAGACCCTTTATTAGCTTAGTTGCCCTTCTTTGTACTCTTTCCATTTCCATTACATCCTTGCTGAGGACTGGTGCCCAGAACTGGACAACATACTCCAGGTGCGGCTGGACCAGAGTCTTGTAGAGCGGGAGAATTATCGTTTTATCTCTGGAGTTGATCCCCTTTTTAATGCATGCCAATATTCTGTTTGCTTTTTATAGCAGCAGCTTGCTGAGCCTATCATCTACAAGGATCCCCAGGTTCTTTTCCACCCTTGATTCTCCCAGAGGTTCTTCCCACAGTGTATAGATTGCATTCAGATTGTTGTCACCTAAATGCATTATTTTACATTTTTCTACATTAAATCTCATATGCCATGTAGTTGCCCACCCCATTCATTTGTTCAGGTCTTTTTGCAAGGTTTACACATCCTGCAGAGACGTTTTTGCCCTGCTTAGCTTAGTATTGTCCGCAAATACAGAGATTGAACTGTTTACCCCATCCTCCAGGTCGTTTATGAACAAATCAATTCTGGGTTAATGACTCCAAGAGTTACTCAACCTGGAAGGCTAAGACAATATTGTGCAGCTTTCAAGTATAACCTTTTTTAACTTTAAAGTGATTCTTAAGGTTTATCTGTTATCATTTTTTTAATAACAAACATGTTATATTTTCCTGCTGAGTAATGGTTTTGCACAGCCCCAAATATATTATTGTTTGGGGGTTTAAAGTAACTTCTAGCAAAAATGCATATTTTGATAAGCATGTAAACATTTTTTTTAAAAATGCCCCGCTAGAAAAGTGGTTACAATTCTTACATTTAGAGATTTTTGGACCAGTAAGGTGATATCCCTTTGATTAGTTGCGTTCTTTGTTCTTGGTTTAAGGGGCCGGTTGGCACAGGCAAGAGATACAACGATCATGTAAAGGATGTAGATAAAGGCCAATGTCCAGAAATATGGCCGACCAAACCGCTGCCATTTTCTGTTGACCAACTCCTGGACTGGGGAGTCCTTAGGGTGGTCTGTACTCCTGGGGAGGGGGGGTGAATTGTCCTGAGGGGGTCTGTACTCCTGGAGTGGGTCTGTACAGATGGAGGGGGTTGAGTTGTCCTAGGGGGGTCTGTACAGATGGGGCTGGTTTGTCCAGGGGGGTCTGTACTGATGGAGGACCATGGGGGGAGGGGGTAATGCCATGTTTTTCCACACCGGGTGACACCAACCCTAGTGACGCCACTGGTAACTGGGGACAGATGATGTAAGGAGGGACTCTACTGGGAATGCCTGATGTAAGGAGGAACTCTACTGGGGGCACCTGATGTAAGGAGGGACTCTACTGGGGACACCTGATGTAAGGACGGATTTTGCTGGAAATGCCTGATATAAGGATGGACTCTGCTGGGGACACCTGATGGCATCTGGTGGCAGGCGACGTGGCAAGTGACACACTTTTGGGGCTCCCACTGTCTCACACCTCTCCCCTGTCTCACACCCTTGGCTAGTTTGCATACATTTATTCCCTGTGGTTCTTACATGATAAGTGTGAATGGTCCTCCTCGTACTAGGTCCTTTGGATCTCTTATCTGAAACAAGTCTGGAATCTAAAGAGTTAAGAAAAATATCTAAAATTAACAGAATATACTGGATAGTATATAGACATGACTGCATCATTTTCTGCACAATAAACAAACTATTGACTTCATATTTCCCCATATGGAACAGGGTCTACCCAGGGCTCCCGTACAGCGTAAAACATTTTTTTTTGTCCAATGCAGAATAGAAAGGGGCTGGTAAATTACATATTTACCGGCCCCTTCCCACACTCTCCATCTGCCTGTGTGCCCCAGCAGCCGGCGAGAGAGAAAATCCAGCACTGATGCAGGTGACCAGGGCACACAGGGGGAATCAAATGTGGGCAGCACAGGGAGGGGGATTTTATTAAAAAATATTATAAATTTTATAAAAAAAACCCGAAGGACCTAGAAATAGAACATGTTTCAAATCTGTCCGACGGACTCAATTCCTATCGGGAAAAACTTTTGTCTGTATGCTGGTCCAGCGGACCAAATACGATGCAAGGGCAGCTATTGGCTACTTGAACTTCCTTTTTTAGTCCCGTCTTATGTCATCACGTTCAAAATGAACGGACTAAAGCCCCATACACACGGTCGGATTTTTGCATGGATTCTGTCCGATCGGACAATGTTGTTGAAAAATCAGACCGTGTGTATGCACCATCGGACAGTGTACGTCGGATTGTCCGACGGACAAAGTCCTATCTCCTGCTGGATAGATTTGCCGACAACACGGTCCGATCACACCAAATCCGATCGTGTGTACGGTTGTCCGACGGACAAAGTGCTACGCATGCTCAGATCACATTACAAGACCAAAGCTATTGGCTACTAGCCTCTACGTAGTCCCGTCGTAGGCAACAAACGTCACCACATTCAGAATGATCGGGTTTTCCGACAACTTTGTCCGACCGTGTGTACGCAAAACCAACATCGGAAACGTATGACGGACATGATCCGACGGACCTGGTCCTCGGATAGTCCGAGCGTGTGTATGGGGCTTTAGTCCGTTCGTGTGTGGGCAAGTCCGTTCATTCGAAAGTCCATCGGAAATCCGTCAAAAGTCCGTCGGGAAGACTGTGGAACCTAGTCTGCTGGAAAGTCTGGTCGTGTGCACGCGGCATAAGAATTGCTCATCAGCACAGCTGCAAAGGCTTGGCGAGTCTGATCAGACTGTTCCCTTTCCTATTCAGAAAAGGTCACAAACCTTTGACTGCCCTTTTTCCACACTAAAATCAGCCAAACTAAGGATCCTTCCACAGCTCTAATTATCCACCGTCCTCCATAGTCAACTACTCACCAATGCTAATGTAAGGCTTTTATAAAATCAAGTACAGAGACGGGGGAGGTTAACCCAACCCTGTCTGGTAAAACCATTGTCCGCAGGACATAAAGTGAGTATATATCATCTTGCTAAAGGTGCCCAAAAGTAACCAAACAGGAGTTCTTATACTTTCCTACTCTATCCAACTAATAAAATAATGTTTATTTGTGAAACAAAAAAAACATTTAAAATAATCTTTGGCTTGACATGCACTTTAAATTCTGTGTTTACCTTGAGAAGTAAAAGTACAATTGCTCCAATAATACTAATGAGCTCTCCTGACAGACGTAGGTGGTCTTCAGAAGTGAGGTATGATTCCTAGTGAGATGAAGAAGAAAACATTATGGTGACAACAAGTTTTCCCACAGAACAGGCTTGAATTGGAAGTATTGCTAACACTACCCAGCAAACACTGCCGAAAGAGGTCCAAAGCAGTACCTAATCTCTACAACAGAATGCCCTCGGTCTTCTGGGTTAATGATTCCCAGAGTTACTCAACCTGGAAGGCCAAGACAATATTGTGCAGATTTCAAGTATAACCTTTTTTAACTTTAAAGTGATTCTTAAGGTTTATTTTTTATCATTTTTTTAATAACAAACATGTTATATTTACCCGCTGAGTAATGGTTTTGCACAGAACAGCCCCAACTATATTATTGTTTGGGGGTTTAAAGTAACTTCTAGCAAAAATGCATATTTTGATAAGCATGTAAAATTATTTTTTAAAAATGCCCCGATAGAAAAGTGGTTACAATTCTTACATTTAGAGATTTTTGGACCAGTAAGGTGATATCCCTTTGATTAGTTGCGTTCTCTGTTCTTGGTTTAAGGGGCCGGTTGGCACAGGCAAGAGATACAACGATCATGTAAAGGATGTAGATAAAGGCCAATGTCCAGAAATATGGCCGACCAAACCTCTGCCATTTTCTGTTGACCAACTCCTGGACTGGGGAGAGATCCAAAATCCGATGAGCCTAAGAAAAGATGAAGTATTCAGTCAATAAGACCTGAAATCATGACTCTCATGTTCACATATACCAGCAACAGAGACAATGAGAAATGTATTTAAGATCAATGCAACTGTAAAGACAATTTTTGTAAACACAAAAGATTGTAAAGTCAAAAGACAATTGTAAAGCTTAGGTTAAGACATTAGAAATAAGAATAGGAGGAGGATAGATTTAAAGTATATGTAAGGATAACACTGCCTTTCTCCATCATTCTTCAAGGGACACAAAAGTTCAGTAACAGTGCGATTTTACTGCTGCCTACAGGGGGGTTGGACACTGGCAAACTGTAAAAGTTGTAGGCCAGCCCCCATATTAAACATTCTCCACCCAGCCTGCCTCCATTTTTTGCTAGTGTCCTAGTAGGTTGGTCGTCCTTTCTTCATCCCCTCTGAATAAAACTACATAATTTTGCTATTTCTTTTTGTGCAGTTTTTTCTTGACAACGTCAATGAAAGTGCTGGGATACACTGCTTATATTTTTTTTCTCTCTTCGGTGACCTTAAAAAAAGATCCCTTGTTGCTGCTTAAGCTGGTCTCTACATAGCAGCTATCTGGATTGGTGTATCTTTAGTTACGGTTTTTGGGCAATATGCGGTGTTCGGTGCAAATTCGAATGCCGCCGGAACACCGTTAAAGTCTATGGGACATTAACATGAAAAATCAAAAGTGTTAATTTTAAAGGCTTATGAATGAATGAATGAATAATTTGAATAGCGCTACAATGCGAACTGAGTCGCCTCAAAGCGCTGTATTCGTGCTTTGTTGTCAAGCTTCTTAGAAGAGGTAGGTCCTGAGTTTTTTCCTGAAGGCCATGATGGTTTTTTTCCATGCGGATGTAGGTTGGTAGAGCGTTCCATAGCCGTGGTTCTTGGACAGCGAATCTCCGTTCCCCTTTGATTTGTAGCAGGATTTGGGAATGAGGAGGAGGTTTTGGTTAGACGACCGAAGACTGCGATTGGGTGTGTAGTGTTTTATTTTCTCGAGAAGGTATTGAGGAGCGTCTCCATGGGTACATTTGTGAGTGAGGCAGAGGGTCTTGAATGTGACCAGATTCTTTACGGTTAGCCAATGTAGGCTCCTCAGGGAAGGGGAGACGGATTCCCAGTTTTTTTTTCCTGTTATCAGCCTTGCCGCCGTGTTTTGTATAAGTTGTAAGCGCGCAAGTTGATTTTGGGGTAATCCTATGTAAAGGGAGTTTGCGTAGTCAAGTCGTGAATTAATGACTGTTCCAACTACCACTGATTTGTCCTCCTTTGGAATGAAGGGGATGAGTCTGCGTAGCAGGCGGAGCAGATGGTGAGAACCACTGACTACTGCTCCTATTTGTGCATCCATAGACATTTGTGAGTCAAAAATGACTCCGAGACTCTTGGCCTTGGTCCTTGGGGAGATGGTCTGTCCAAAGATGGTGGGTGGTGTCCAAGAGATCTTGGTTCGGGAGTTTTGGTTTTCATGTAGAATAAGAAGTTCTGTTTTCGATTCATTGAGTTTGAGGGAGCTAGTGGTCATCCAGTCGTCTATCAGCGTGAGGCATTTTTTTAATTGCTGATGATGGTCTTTTTGTCCGGTGATACAAAAATATAATTGCGTGTCATCAGCGTATGAGTGGAAGCAGAGATCTGATCTTCTGATGATTTTGAGGAGTGGGCGGGTGTATATGTTGAAAAGCACTGGCGACAAGGGTGATCCTTGAGGGACTCCACAAGAGATTGCCCGGGTTTCAGAGGTGAAAGCTCCTAGTTTCACTGTCTGTGAACGATTTCCTAAGAAGGATGCGAACCATTGCAGATCTGAGTCTGTGACTCCTGCTACTTCTGTGAGGCAGATGAGTAGAGTATTGTGGTCCACAGTATCAAACTCTGCACTGAGGTCCAACAGTACCAGGAGGCATGATTCTCCGTCATCTGCTGCTTCGAGGACGTCGTCCCATATCTTCAGGAGCGCTGTTTCTGTACCATGGCCTGGGCGGAAGCCTGATTGTAGAGGGTCCAGGAGTTTGTATGTGTCCAGGTGGCGTTGTATCTGTTGTACTACCGCCTTCTCCATAATCTTGGAGATGTTGTTCAGGCTTGTTATCGGTCTGCGGTGGTTAGGGTCCAGAGGGTCGAGGTTGGGTTTCTTTAGCAGGGGTTTGATAATGCCTTGTTTGAGGGTGCCCGGAACAATCCCTTCTTTGAACGATTGACTTATGAGGTGAGTTAGGGTGGGAGCCAAGATGTCGGAGCATTCTTTCAGGAGTTTTGTGGGGATGATGTCAATAGGAGATGTGCTGTCTCTGAGGTTTTTGATGATGTTTTTAGTGGTATCCGTGGTAATTGGGGTCAGAGAAAACTTTGGTGGTTGTGGGATATTCGTGTCGATATCTTCTTTTCGCTCTGGTTGACTGCGGTTGGTTGTTTTTTTTTGATGAATTATTTTCCGGATGTTGTCGATTTTGTTGATGAAAAAATCTGATAATTCAAGTTATATGCAAGTTATTGTCATAAAAAGTGAGTCGGGTCCTGCCCCAGGAGACATGTATCAATGAAAATTTTTTTTTTTTTAAACTGACTTTTTTTGGGAGTAGTTGTTTTTTTTTAATGCTTAAAGTGAAACAATAAAAATTAAATATTCCTTTAAATATCATGCCTGGGGGGTGTCTATAGTATGCCTGTGAAGTGGCACATTTTTCATGTGTTTAGAACAGTACCACAGCAAAATGACATTTCTAAAGGGAAAATTTGTCATTTAAAACTGATACTGATTGTAATGAATTGTCAGGTCTCGACAATATAGATAAAAATCATTGAAAAAAAAGAGCATGGGATCCCCCCCCCCCCCCGGTCCATTACCAGACCCTTTGGGTCTGGTATGAATATTAAGGGAAACCCCGAACCAAAATAAAATAAAAATTGTGTGGGGGTCCCCCTAAAATCCATAACAGGTCCTTTTGGTCTGATATGGAAATTAAGGGGAACATAAAAAAAAAATGACGTAGGGGTCCCCCTCAAAATCCATACTTGACCCTTATCCGAGCATACAACCTGGCAGGCTGCAGGAAAAGAGGGGGGATGAGAGAGCGCCCCCCTCCTGAACCGTACCAGGCCACATGCCCTCAATATGGGGAGGGTGCTTTAGGGTAGCCCCCCAAAGCACAACCCTTGCCCGGTGGTGGTGGGGGTATGCGGGTGGGGGCTTATCGGAATCTGGAAGCCCCCTTTAACAAGGGGACCACCAGATCCCAGCCCCCCCTGTGTGAATTGGTAATTGAGTACGATGTACCCCTAACATTTCACTAAAAAGGTGTCAAAATGGTAAAAAAATAATAGCCGTTTTTTGACAATTCCTTTATTAATAATGTCTTCTTCTTTCCCCTGCTTCTTCCTCCATCTTCTACTGGTCTTCCTTCAGTTTTCTCCTTCTTCCTCCATCTTCTTCTTACTCCACTTTTTCCTCCATCCTCCTCTGCTTCTTCCTCCAGTCTTCTCCATTGTCCTCCGGCTTCTTCTTCCCTGCTTCGTCCTCCGGACGATCCGCCTCAATGGGAGGCTCCCGCTGTGTGACGCTTCTGTGCTTGTGACATTTCTTATATAACTGAGGGTGGGGCCACCTGGTGACCCCACCCCCTCTGATGCCACGGGGACTTCCCTATGGCTTTCCTGTGGCGTCAGAGGGTGGCGGGGTCACCCATTTACGTAATATAAGAACTGTCACAAGCACAGAAGCGTCACACAGTGGGAGCCTCCCATTGAGGCAGATCGTCCGGAGGACAAAGCGGGAAAGAAGAAGCCGGAGGAAGATGGAGAAGACCGGAAGAAGAAGCAGAGGAAGATGGAGAAAGAAGCGGGGAAAGAAGAAGATGGAGAAAGGAGAAAACCGAAGGAAGACCAGAAAAAGATGGAGGAAAAAGCGGGGGAAAGAAGAAGACATTATTAATAAAGGAATTGTCAAAAACCGGCTATTGTCTTTTTTACCATTTTGACACTTTTTTTGTGAAATTGTAGGGGTACATTGTACCTCATTACCAATTCACACGGGGGGCGGGATTTGAGGGTTTTCTTGTTAAAGGGGGCTTCGAGATCCTGATAAGCCCCCCTGCCCGCATACCCCCACAACCACTGGGCAAGGGTTGTGGGGATGAGGCCCTTTTCCCTATCAACATGGGGACAAGGTGCTTTGGGGGGCTACCCCAAAGCACCCTCCCCATGTTGAGGGCATGTGGCCTGGTATGGTTCAGGAGGGGGGGCACTCTCTCGCCCCCCTCTTTTCCTGTGGCCTTCCAGGTTGCGTGCTCGGATAAGGGTCTGGTATGGATTTTGAGGGGGACCCACACGCCATTTTTTTTTAATTCGGCACAGGGTTCCCCATAATTTCCATATCAGACCGAGGGGTGTTGTATGGACTTTAGGGGGACCCCCACGCAATTTTTTTAAAATTTTGGTTCGAGGTTTCCCTTAATATTCATACCAGACCCAAAGGACCTGGTAATGGACTGGGGGGGGGGGATCCCATGCTCTTTTTTTAAATGATTTTTATCTATATTGCCGAGACCCGACAATTCATTACAGCCGCAATCAGTTTTAAATGACAATTTTTCCTTTAGAAATGTAATTTTGCTGTGGTACTGTTCTTAACACTGGAAAATGCGCCACTTTACAGGCATACTATAGACACCCCCCAGGCACGATATTTAAAGGAATATTTTATTTTTATTGTTTCACTTTAAGCATTACAAAACTCACTGCTCCTGAAAAAACATCCGTATTAAAAATTTTTTTTGCATTGATACACGTCCCCTGGGGCAGGTCCCCAAACACTTTTTATGACAATAACTTGCATATAAGCCTTTAAAATTAGCACTTTTGATTATTCATGTTCGTGTTCCATAGACTTTAATGGTGTTCGTGTGCTGTCAAATTATTTGCCTGTTCGGTATGTTCTGGTGCGAACCGAACCGGGGGTGTTCGGCCCATCCCTACCTGTGTCACACACCAGGAACATCCTTGGGTATTTTGATGGTAGGTATCCTATTCATCCTTCTGTTTCTGGTGCTCATGTGCCAGAGTAGCACTTCCTGGGTGGGTCAAAAGGAACCACCCCCAACCCATGCCAAAGACTGATGGGTGTAGCGCTGGGACTTCTTGGTCCAGGCTTCTATACACAGAAGGAACTTGACATCAGGGGAACAACAGGCCCTTATTGATCTTGCTAATAATTTTTCTTTAACCATCAAACCATCAGACAAGGGCAGAAATATTGTAGTCATGGACAATCAACAATTTGTGTAAAAAAAATCCTAGACATCTAGACTTGTTGATAGGTTCAATAATCTTTTTTTATGAGTTTGTGAATAGTGTCTTTGCAAATGGGATTATCCCTAAATAAAGTGGGATTACATACGCACTGATTTTCCTAAAATCCCGACTTTCTCTTCCCTCCCTAAGGCCTACAAAAGCCTCAGTAAACCCCCTGGGAGACCTATTGTCTCTGGCAACGGAGCCCTGACAGAAAATTTGAGTCACTTCATTGATGAACATCTGAGACCACATGTAGTATGTCTCCCCTCCTATATCAAAAATACTATACACTTTTTGAAAATTATTGGCAACTTATACATATCTACCCACTCATATTTGGTCACCATTGATGTTGAGGCCCTTTATAGTTCTATTCCTCATGACTTGGGCCTAGCCACTACCAGACATGTTCTATCCCAGCAAACTCAAGATGACTGGGGCCTACAATTAATTTATTGTGCAGGCCTTGGACGTTGCGATGGGGACTTGTGCCCCGGCATATGCCAACCTGTACCTGGGGGCGAGGGAACTAATGATTATGTCTGACGAACTACTATCAATGTACATGGAGCACATAGTTATGTAGTACAAATATATTGATGTTTTTTTTTTTTTTTGATATGGGATGGCCCTGAGGATTTGCTCCAATATTTTTTGGACAGATTGAACAAGAATGAGTTCAACCTTAACTTTCACTATGATATATCATCCGAATGAGATCACATTCCTTGACGTCATGGTTACACGTGACACCAATGATGCCTATATCGCAAACTCACGGCTGGCAATTTCCTGTTGCATGCATCCAGTTTTCACCCCAAACCACTTCTAAGATCTATCCCATACAGTTAGTATGTTAGGATTAGAAGGAACTGTTTAGATGAAGCATCATTCGAGCAGGAGGCACTCAAACTCAGGGAGAGGCTCTTGGAGAGAGGATACACCCCAACATGCCTTAAAAAGGCCTATAGGAGAGCAATTAACAAATTAAGAGAAAAACTATTATATGGCCCCACAGCACCTAAACAACAGGAGAATTTTACTAGTGTCATTATTAAATTTTTTAACCAACACTCCAGGATTAGACACATCATACAGAAACACTGGCATCTGCTATCCTTGGATTTCAACATAGGGAGATTGTATCCAGGACTCCCCAGATTACATTCAGACGTTCCTTAGCACTGCAGGACTCTATTACTTAGCGTGAATACAAAGATGATAAAAGATAGGATCCATGTAAATATAGGGGTCCCTATACATGCGGAGGATGCAATCAGTGTAGATACATACACACAGCAGGGCTGTCTTAATAGCATCATGGGCCCCTGGGCAGTAATGCTCTGGGGCCCCTACAATGGAGACAGCGCAAGTAAACAGACATCAAGTTTGTAGGAGGCAGACAAGCAGAGCTTCCCTTTTTGGGTGGAGCCCCGCATTAACTACATGAACATTCATTCTGTACAGAAAAGAAACAGTGCGAAAATACTACATACATGAAGTAACAAAGCTGACCTGTACATATAATATATCTGCTAAATTGATGCCTCCCCAGCACTATGGCCCCTCTACACCCCAGATATCCCCCCCAGCATTCTGACCCCTCTAAACCCCAGATATTTCCCCCAGCACTCTGACCCCCTCTACATCCCAGTATCTCTCCAGCACTCTGATCCCTCTACACCCCAGATATCCCCCCAGCACTCTGATCCCTCTACACCCCAGATATCCCCCAGCACTCTGATCCCTCTACACCCCAGATATCCGCCAGCACTTTGACCCCTCTACACCCCAGATATCCAACCAGCACTCTGACCCCTCTACACCCCAGATATCCCCCTAGAACTCTGACCTCTCTACACCCCAGATATCCCCCCTAGCACTCTGACCTCTCTACACCCCAGATATCCCCCCTAGCACTCTGACCTCTCTACACCCTAGATATTCCCCCCAGCACTGTTACCATATACCATAAGATACCCCTTGTATTGTGACCTCACTACATCCCTGATACCCCCTATACTTTGGCCTCTCTACATCCCTGATACCTCTAGCATTATAGCCACCTAAGCTACCCCAGGCATTGCTACCCCCTATACACCCCAGATCCCCCTTAGCATTGTTTTCCCCCATACACCCTTGATATTCCCCAGCACCATTATTCCATACATGTAGTACCCCCTTTTCCAGTAAAGATACAGTGCATGTGAACTTATGGCTATGTGCCCACCTCCAGCACTGGACTCACCTATACCAATCAAGCAGGCAGAAGGAGGGATGGAGGAGGGAGCATCCCACCAGGCATTACAAGCCCTTCAGTGCAAACAGTGCTGGACAGCTGGGCTCACCATGACACTATTCACAATGCTACTTCCGCAGGTGGGCTCTCAGTACTGCCGACTCAGCAGCTCCCACTCCTGCTAATACATGGGGCGGCATCAGAGCATCACTGGCGCTCCGGCCCTGCCCCTCCCTGCTGGATGTGAAATAATAGGCATCGTTCTGCACAGCACGGCACACCTCTGCCAGCCTGCCTCCCCTGTGTATCCATCACTCTCAGTGCCATCATGGGGCCCCCAATTTTTGGGCAGCATGGGCTCAAGGACCAGCTGCTTTGGAGAAAGTGTAGGGGCCCTCCATGCAGCTGGGACCCCTGGGCAGTGCCCAGGTGTGCCCACTCATTAAGACAGCCCTGACACACAGAGGCATCTATTGTTATGCCGAATGGACATCTATTCAAGGCTAAACATTTTGTGAATTACAAAACCTGTGGTGTGGTGTACCTCTTGATTTGCAGTTGTTTTTCCTTCTATGTCAGGAAGACTAAAAAAGAACCATGTAAAAGAATTTACAGGCATGTACTCTGCATGCAAAATGCCAATCCTGAACTACCCCTCGGTAGGCACGTCCGTGTCCTACACAAGAGGGTGTTTCCTAGGTTCAGATTTTGGGCATTGGATTGGATCCACCCCAGTGCCGGCAGTGGAGATTGGAATAAATGCCCTGGGGTGGTGGAGGGTGACCTTGCGCGCTCCGTTCCCGGGAGATAGCCGTTTCAGCGCTAATTGGCGCGTTGTGCACCTGGGGCCAATCATTAGACCCTGTTCCCTCCCCTCATTTTATCCACCCTCACATAAGCCTCTGTGCATATATATACAAGTCCCTCTCATGTTGCAACCAGGGTGACTTCTCATATACATTTTGCACCAGGCAGGGAGGATCTTCTCACACAGGTATGTAAGCTGACTTCCCGTGCTTCCACATACAGATTATATGCAGGGGATTGTGGGGCCAGATCTTGTACCTTATGATACTACTAACATCTTTTACACCCTTATATCTGTTTATTTTTCTTAAGATACATTTGGGACTATACCATATTCCCTGCATTACCAGCTGCCGGTTTGAGTCCTTACCTGTTGAATGGACCATTAAGCTTAAAAAAAACCCCACCAGTAACAGATATATTATGTTATCCAATATAAGTGGCTGTCTGTGAGGTCTGGGACCCTCTCCTTCCCCTGTCCTTCCCCTGTCTCTTGTGAGGTAATTTGTTTATGCAACACGCATTCACTTTGACCTATCTGTCATTTACTTTATATATGTCTCTACATATATATATATATATATATGTACACACATATACACTAATATGCACTGACCCTACTTTCTTCATGCTTTGCCCTTTGTGCTCTATATCAGGTTATCTCTGTGCGGCCTGTGGGTCTAACCCGAGCCTGGGAGGGGTGTTTTGTGCTCCCATACCAACACACCTATTCCCTCATTGCAAAGTGACCTATTACATTGGCGCCGTATGGCCATTCATTATTTTTCTTTTTCATGTAATAACTTATTGTATGTATTGTATTTTATCATACTTTTTTAACATTTTTATACTAAAAAAAATACTTGAATTTAATTGTTGTTCAGCATGTGTCTGTACATTCTTTGAGCCTAAAAAGTCCTACCTAGCTGTTCTGGGGAGTTCTCTTCTCATCTATGCACAGAAGGATAGGTTAAACGTGACTGAGGTCCTCACAAGAAGGGGGGACCATGCTTGGAGGGTATTCTAGTTGGTCTTCTCTTTTCTTTCTCTTTCTCTTGTCCACCAAACTTACTTAGGGACATGTTTTTTCTGGGACTTGGCCCAGTAAATTGTTAACCTTGACCACTTCTAGTCTTGGGCTAGTTTTCTCCTGTAGTAAGTATCTCACATGTAGTATTTTTCCCTCCATTTAAATTTTTTGGTGGAATTGAAGGGCCCTCCATTCTCTCACTGGTTTATGCCTATTGTTCTCTAATTTGAAAGCCTAACCCATGGGGATGTTTTTTCTGTGTTCTGATCTGCAGCACCAGGTCAATCCTTAGTGCTCTCCACCAGGTTGTGGCAGTTACCCTGTCTAGGGGATTCATCTAGCTTTGATTCAGACTCTGATTCAAATTCCCATGTAGCTGGTTCACAAATTAACTTCTCTGTGGCTATCAGTTGGATTGCTTTTAAACATCGCTATTGTTACTGAATGTCCTTCAATGGGTGATGGTGAAAATGTTTGCTCTTACCGTGAGATCCCTTTCCCTAAGTCTATTGAGGGTCAAAGGTTCCACCCCTCTGTGTGGGACTGGCTTACAACTTTTTTTTTGCCAGTGTCCCAACAGCAGTATAACCTAATTGTTACTGAATTCCCGTATCCCTTTATAAAAGACTTGATAAAAAAGATTTTATGGCAAGTACAAAAGTCGCATTTCCCTAATTTTGGATAGAACCCTGCCCTGTTTTTATTGCTCTGTTATTCCTCTCATTTGCTGTCCTGCTGACAACTTTTACCTAACAGGAAGTGAGGGGAACTCTCCAAAAGCAACAAAGACAGAAATAAAAATACTTTCCTATAGTAGAGTAGGGGAAGACTAGAATCCCTTCCAGAATGGGGTCGCTCAGAATTGCACAATATTTCCATACACACCTCTCTTTTTTTTACAGAGACCACCAGATCCAGTACAGACTTGGGATCCCCCCAAACATCGATCTCCGTCAGGTCATAAAGATAGCAACTAATATGACCAAATGTCCACTGCAGTTGTCTCCTCTTCTGTACAATGTGCTGGAACATCTGGGGAGACCAATTTTAAGAGGCTCATTCAATAAAGCAATGCAAAAGGCACTAAACCTTACTATAGACAGTGCACTTAAAGGATTTGTCTAAAACTGAAAAAAGGTTATAACTGTATCAAGTGGCAGGACCAGGACAAGGGAAGGGAGGGGGGTATTAGGGGCATGTGTCCTGGGTGCAGTGTTCACAGGTATAGGGGGGGGGGGGGCACACTGGGCGCTTTAGCCACTCCTTTCTCCTTCTGCTGAGAGGGAGGGGACTACAGCATCACTTTTTTCACAAAGTGCAGGGCCTGATAGCTGCTGGATGGAGAATTATGCTCTCTGCTCCCTCAAATAGCAGCCTTTGTGGGTGGATGAGGACATTCTGTACTTTCATCTCAGCGTGACACTGCTGGGGAGTGAAGGCAGACTGCCCCAGATGCCAAAGCAGTCCTCCTTAGATTGACTCCACAAATACAGGAACATTTTTTTCTTCCAGTGATACTACAGACACAGGAACATTTTTCCTTCCAGTGTGACGCAACCTATGCCGGGACATTTTTCCTTTCATTGACACCACCACTGCAGGGACATTTTTCCTTTCATTGACACAACCACTGCAGGGACATTTTTCCTTTCATTGACACCACAACTACAGGGACATTTTTCCTTCTACTGACACCAACAATGCAGGGGCATTTTTTTTCCTTTCTGCGACACCACAGATGCAGGGACTTTTTTCCTTTCAGTGACCCCTCTGATGCAGGAACATTTTTCCCACTAGTGACATCTCTGATGCAGGAACATTTTTCCCTTTTAGTGACACCACCAATAATGGGAGCTTTTTCCTTTCAGTGACATCATGAATGCAGGAACAATTTTCCTTCCAGGAATACCTCTGACTCTACCTCTGACTCAGAGGTTGTTTCAGCTCAACCCACAAACATTCCAGCACAGCAGATTGCACACCCATGTCTTAGCCCCATCATTGTCCCTCCCAACCTGGGCACTGGATAACCTTGTCCTGACACTGCTGAGTAATAATTATGTTTGGGTTCTTTGCTTGCAATCACAGACAATCATTTTAATTCTTAAAATAACAATATTGTATCATTTTTAGATTTTTTTTATTAGTAAGATCTCTTTTCACAGAGGGACAGTAACCTCTTTTCTTCTGACTACAAATGGCATCTCCATGTCCAGTGAAGTGTAAACAGGCCGCCACTGAACGTGCTGTGTGGCCCATTTATATATTTATGTTCCGTGATTCTATCCACCTCTTATGTAGTATGCCACTTTCACACTTGTGCGACTTCAAAGTTGCTCGATTTTACCACGATTTTGCCGCAATTTCTCTGTGATTTCAAGGAATGCCTGTGTAAGTGGCATCAAAATCGGACCAAAGTAGTGCAGGGACTACTTTGAAGTCATACTAATATGAATGGCTGTCATTGGAAATCATGGGGAACGACTTGTCATGCTACTTTGTAGTCCCAAATCGTGTAAAAGGGGCCTTAATCCGGTTCAATCTGTCTGTTTAATGACAGAGGTTTTCCACACCCTAACCTTGCTCTAAATTTGTCTCCCCATCGGGGTTATACTTTGCTGTTGACCGATGACCATGGACTCACCCATTTTGACCTTTGCAAAGTGACCCCATTAAACAATAACAATGATTATCTCCACTCTGCAGGTTCCTTACGTATACATACCACAATGTTACCTTCTACCGCCGCCATCTTCAGGGGGGTTAGCCCATCATTGTTGGTGATCTCCTCTGAACCAGGCCCAAATTTCTCCTTGTGATGGCCCAGGATGAGGTTGTACATCTGACAGGCAGACATTTTATTGGGTTGCAAGGCCAGAATATGGAGGATGGTGTTTCCTGCAAGAAGGGTGAGAAAAATCTGAGAACTAAGAACGGTACAAAATATTTGAGCTATA
This sequence comes from Lithobates sylvaticus, assembly GCA_028564925.1. Lineage (NCBI taxonomy): Eukaryota > Metazoa > Chordata > Amphibia > Anura > Ranidae > Lithobates > Lithobates sylvaticus. The sequence continues at coordinate 59,912,082 of CM053036.1, read as the reverse complement.
AATATATAAAGTTTAGGAAGAAGGACAGCACCAGCAGGCATATATATATACTTTATATATGTACATACACACTATATTGGGACACCTGCCTTTAAATGCACATAAACTTTAATGGCCTCCCAGTCTTAAGCCCCATACACACGGTCGGACAATCCGCGGACCAGGTCTGTCGGACCATGTCTGTCATACTTTGTCCGATGTTGGTTTTGCGTACACACGGTCGGACAAAGTTGTCGGAAAATCCGATCATTCTGAACGTGGTGACGTTTGTTGCCTACGACGGGACTACGTAGAGGCTAGTAGCCAATAGCTTTGGTCTTGTAATGTGATCTGAGCATGCGTAGCACTTTGTCCGGTCGGACAACCGTACACACGATCGGATTTGGTGTGATCGGACCGTGTTGACGGCAAATCTTTCCAGCAGGAGATAAGACTTTGTCCGTCGGGCAAACCGACGAACACTGTCCGATGGTGCATACACACGGTCTGATTTTCCAACAACCTTGTCCGATCGGACAGAATCCATGAAAAAGTCCGACCGTGTGTATGGGGCTTACGTCCGTAGGGTTCAATATTGAGTTGGCCCACCCTTTGCAGCTAAAAGAGCTTCAACTCTTCTGGGAAGGCTGTCCACAAGGTTTAGGAGTGTGTCTATGGGAAAGTTTGACCATTCTTCCAGAAGTGCATTTGTGAGGTCAGGCACTGATGTTGGACAAGCAGGCCTGGCTCTCAGTCTCCGCTCGATTTCATCCCAAAACTGTTCTATCGGGTTGAAGTCAGGACTGTGCAGGCCAGTCAAGTTACTCCACCCCAAACTTGCTCATCCATGTCTTTTTAGACCTTGCTTTGTGCACTGATCCAAATCATTTGGTGGAGGGGGGATTATGGCGTGGGGCTGTATTTCAGGGGTTGGGCTTGGCCCTTTAGTTCCAGTGAAGGCCTGGCTCGCGGTCTCCATTCTAATTCAACCCAGAGGTGTTCTATCGGGTTGAGATCAGGCAGGTTTCTCCACCCCTAACTTGCTCTTGCATGTCTTTATGGACCTTGCTTTGTGCACTGGGTGGTCATGTTGGAACAGGTATGGGCATTCCAAAACTGTTCCGACAAAGTTGGGCGCATGAAATTGTCCAAAATGTCTTGGTATGCTAACACCTTAAGAGTTCCCTTCACTGGAACTAAGGGGCCAAGCCCAACCCCTAAAAAACAACCCACACCATAATCCCCCCTCCACCAAATGATTTGGACCAGTGCCGAAAGCAAGGTCCATAAAGATATGGATGAGCGAGTTTGGGGTAGAGCAACAGGAGTCCTGACCCGATAGAACATTTTTGGGATAAATTAGAGCGGAGACTGCGAGCCAGGCCTTCTCGTCCAACATCAGTGCCTGACCTCACAAATGCAGTTCTGAAAGAAGTTGTTATAGCTGCAAAGGGTGGGTCAACTCAATATTGAACCCTACGGACTAAGACTAGGATGCCATTAAAGTTCATGTGCCCTTGAAATTTTCCACATTTTGTCATGTTACAACCAAAAACTTAAATTTATTTATTTATTTATTTATTATGTGATAGATCAACACACAGTGGCACATAATTGTGAAGTGGAAGGAAAATTATAAATGATTTTTATAATTTTTTACAAGTCAATACTTTGTAGAACAACCTTTTGCTGCAATTACAGCTGCAAGTCTTTTTGGGGTTGTCTCTACCAGCTTTGCACAACTAGAGTGAAATTTTTGCCCATTCTTCTTTGCAAAATAGCTCAAGCTCTGTCAGATTGGATGGAGATCGTCTGTGAACAGCAATTTTCAAGTCTTTCAACAAATTCTCAATTGGATTTCGGTCTGGACTTTGACTGGGCCATTCTAACACATGAATATGCTTTGATTTAAACCATTTGATTGTAGCTCTGGCTGTATGCTTAGGGTCGTTGTTCTGCTGGAAGGTGAACTTCCACCCCTAGTCTCAAGTCTTCTTCCACTTGTTTGCTGTGTCTCCCACATGGCCTCTCGCGAACTGCAAACTGGACTTTTTTATGGCTTCAACAATGGCTTTCTTCTTGCCAATCTTCCATAAAGGCCAAATTTGTGGAGAGCACGACTTATAGTTGTCCTGTGGACAGATTCTCCCACTTGAGGTTCTCCAGAGTTACCATGGGCCTCTTGGCTGCTTCTCTGATTAATGCTCTCCTTGCCAGGCCTATCAGTTTAGGTGGACGGCCATGTCTTGGTAGGTTTGCAGTTGTGCCATACTCTTTAAATTTTGGAACAATCATCTGTGAGATGTTCAAAGCTTGGGATATTTTGTTAAAACCTAACCCTGCTTTAAACTTCTCCACAACGTTATCCCTGACATGTCTGATGTGTGTTCTTTGGCCTTCATGATGCTGTTTGTTCACTAAGGTCCTCTAACAAACCTCTGAGGGCTTTCCAGAACAGCTGTATTTATACTAAGATTAAATTACCGTATTTATCGACGTATAACACGCACCTTTTCCCCTTAAAATTGGGGGAAAGTCATGGGTGCGTGTTATACGCCGATACCCCCCAAAAAAAAATGACAAAAATCGGTTGCGGCGCCGAAAAATGGCGACCGCGGCCGAAAAAGGCCGAACCGCGGCCGAAAAAGGCCGAACCGCGGCCGAAAAAGACCGAAGCCGGCTGTTCAGCTCCGCTCGTAGTCCCGCCTCCCTGCGCTCGCTCCCGAAACAGCAGGGTGGCGGGACTCCGAGCGGAGCCGAACAGTCGGCTCGGTCTTTTTCGGACGCACTTCGGCCTTTTTCGGCCGCGGTTCGGTCTTTTTCGGCCGCGCATGCGCGGTTTGTCTCGCGGCGGGAAATTTTAACGCTGGCAAACTGCAAATGACACTAGAAAGCTGCAAATGACACTGGGCAAGCTACAAATGACACTGGGCAAGCTACAAATGACACTGGGCAAGCTACAAATGACGCTGGGCAAGCTACAAATGACGCTGGGCAGGTTGCAAATGACGCTGGGAAAGGCTGCAAATGACGCTGGGCAAGGCTGCAAATGACGCTGGGCAAGCTGCAAATGACGCCGGGCAAGCTGCAAATGACGCCGGGCAAGCTGCAAATGACGCTGGGCAAGCTGCAAATGACGCTTAAATGTAAGTTTTTTTTTTTCCCTAAACTTCTCTCCTAAAACTTTTTTTCCTTAAAATTCCCTCCTAAACTTGGGGTGCGTGTTATACGCCGATAAATACGGTACACACAGGTGGACTCTATTTTATAATTAGGTGACTTCTGAGGGCAATTGGTTACACTAGAGTTTAGTTAGGGGTTTCGGAGTAAAGGGGGCTGAATACAAATGCACGCCACACTTTTCAGATATTTATTTGTAAAAAAAAATTTAAAACCATTTATAATTTTTCTTCCACTTCACATATATGTGCCACTTTGTGTTGGTCTATCACATAAAAGCTCAATAAAATACATACACGTTTTTGGGTGTAACATGATAAAATGTGAAAAATGTCAAGGGGTACAAATACTTTTTCAAGGCACTGTATATACAGTTTCTCACAAAAGTGAGTACACCCCCTCACATTTTTGTAAATATTTTATTGTATCTTTTCATGTGACAACACTGAAGAAATGACACTTTGCTACAATGTATTGAGTGTACTGCTTGTATAACAGTGTGAATTTACTGTCCCCTCAAAATAGCTCAACACACAGCCAATAATGTCTAAACTGCTGAAAACAAAAGTGAGTAAACCCCTAAGTGAAAATGTCCAAATTGGGCCCATTAGCCATTTTCCCTCCCCGGTTTCATGTGATTTATTAGTGTTACAAGGTCTCAGGTGTGAATGGGGAGCAGGTGTGTTAAATTTGATAATATCGCTCTCATTCTCATCCTGTTCACTGGAAGTTCAACATGGCACCTCATGGCAAAGAACTCTCTGAAGATCTGAAAAAAATAATTGTTGGTTTACATAAAGATGGCCTAGGCTATAAGAAGATTGGCAAGACCCTGAAACTGAGCTGCAGCATGGTGGCCAAGACCATACAGCAGTTTAACAGCACAGATTCCACTCAACAGACTTTGACATGGTCGACCAAAGAAGTTGATTGCACCTGCTCAGTGTCATATCCAGAGGTTGTCTTTGGGAAATAGACGTATGAGTGCTGCCAGCATTGCTGCAGAGGTTAAAAGGGTAAGGGGGGGGGTCAGCATGTCAGTGCTCAGACCATACGCCGCACACTGCATCAAATTGGTCTGCATGGCTGTCGTCACAGAAGGAAGACTCTTCTAAAGATGATGCACAAGAAAGCCTACAAACAGTTTGCTGAAGAAAAGCAGACTAAGGACATGGATTACTGGACCCTGTCCTGTGGTCTGATAAGACCAAGATAAACTTATTTGATTCAGATGGTGGAAACCAGGTGAGGAGTACAAAGACAAGTGTGTCTTGCCTACAGTCAAGCATGGTGGTGGGAGTGTCATGTTCTTGGGCTGCATGAGTGCTGCCGGCACTGGGGAGCTACAGTTCATTGAGGGAACCATGAAAGCCAACATGTACTGTGACATACTGAAGCAGAGCATGATCCCCTTTCTTCAGAGACTGGGCGGCAGGGCAGTATTCCAACATGATAACGACCCCAACACACACCTCCAAGATGACCACTGCCTTGCTAAAGAAGCTGAGGGTAAAAGTGATGGACTGGCCAAGCATGTCTCCAGACCTAAACCCTATTTACAGTAGTATGCAGGATACCAGAATTCAGTTGTTTGCTTCCCTGCGAGGCAGGAATTTCACACACTCACACCCTACTTCAGACTTGAGCCATTCATGAAAGAAATTAGTGGGTCTCCATTTAGGGACATACTCCAGCCGAAACTTAATTAGACATCCTTAAAGTGATACTTAATCAGACAATCTTAAAGTGATACGTTACCTTAATCTGACAGCCTTAAAGTGATACCCAGCCCTTTACTTTAAAGAGACTACATCTCTACTGTGCACCAGCGCAAGGGCCTCAACTATCCGGCAGAAGAGTTCTTCATATGCTTTGGGTATCTACCAAGAATTGACTTGCCTAATTTCCTGAGAGTTAAATCCTGACTCTTTCTTATCCTAATTGGTTACTTGGGGGAAATTTCTCAGTTTGGGAACTCACATTCAAAACTTCAGTCCTGCAGGATGGGTGGGGGTGGGAGTGGCTTAAAGTTGTACTGTGTTATATTGCCTTTTCCTTTGAGGTTTTGCCATTTAAAAGACTCAGCCAAGTGTTCTCTTTTTCCATTTCTGTGACACTATTGCAAGTTACACATTTATCTCATCTGTGTGTACGTGTTTATCCTTTGTGTGACGCCAGGGAGTCACCTGGCCAATGTATTTTAGTGTTGTCATCAGGGGCAATACTCTGCTCAGGGCTTAGTAGTGAACAGGGTACCCAAAATACTCAGCAGCTCATAAGGGGGTAGTGCTACACAGGTTTAGCTGGACCAATGTAAGTATGCGTGATCAATACCTAGCCGGTTCCTGTGGAAGCTGGAAATCATTGTGATATGCAGTGCTACTACCGTGATCACCACTGGATTCCCGATCTCATGCTGAGCGGCGCGGCTGCCCTGCTGCCATATAGGAAGTTACTCATGTATCATGGGTGCCATTCAGAGAACACTGCATTTTTTCAATGCCTTTTCTGATTGGATAAGGTAGAGATCATGACATCGCCATCTCACCTCTCCACCTCCTTCATTCAGAGAATATATGCTGATCTGCTACAAGCATTCCTATTGATTTCTGGTGCCATTTTAGAACAGCACATGAGACTCAAGTGGTTAAAGATCCAAGAACAGAAAGACATATAAGCAGTTACAGAATAAAATAATTTGTGCAGCATAGTAATAAACCGAACCATGGGAATCTTTGGCCTCTGCATCGGCTCCATGTTGTAGTAATAATCGGACCAATTCTGCATTCCCCACGCAGGCAGCAAAGGAAAGAATGTGTTCTCCTGTCCAAAAAATAAATAAAGAACTATTAACTTTTGTCACTTCATAATATTACTGGGTTTATTGAGGTGTATATGTCAACCCAATCACACTTGTCTCACATAAGATTTACCATATTAATGTAAATTCAGGATTTTTTTTATCCCTGTAGTATAATTTTTTGTATAAATTTTAATATCTACTGATTTTATAAAATATAATAAGCGTTCCTGTTATAAGGTGACGACTCTTTTCCGGTCTTCCAGTTTTCTTCCTGCATTGTCACATAAGCTTTCATTGGAGATTAAAAGTGTCCTTTTCAACACATTTTACAGGTATGGTCCACTTTTGGCACTATCAGGAAACCCTCCCTTAATGTCATTGTTTACTCCCACTGATGCCAGGGCATTTTCGAAAAGTTTGGAGACCCCTGAGCTAAAACTATAATTTGTGCAGGTCCCATGTACAGTATAGGCTAAACTGTGACTTGGGCAGGCCCCATGTATAGGCTAAACCTTGACATGTGAAGGCCTCATGTATAGACTAAAACTTAACTTGCACAGGCCTCATGTATAGGCTCAACTTTGACTTGTGTAGGCTCCATGTATTGGCTAAACCTTGACATGTGCAAACCCCATGTATAGACTAAAACTTACCTTTTGCAAGCCTCATGTACAGGCTAAACCTTGGCTTGTACTGGCCCCATGTGTAGGCTAAACCTTGACTTGTGTGTGTCCTATGCATAGGATAAACCTTGACTTATGCAGACCACATGTAAAGGATAAAGGATAAACCTTGACCTGTGAATTCCCCATGTTTAGGTTAAACCCTGATTGTGCAGGCCTCATGTATAGGCTAAACCTTGACTTGTGCAGGCGCTGTTTATAGGCTAAACCTTGACTTGTGCAGACCCCACGCATAGGGTAAACATTGACTCATGCAGACCCCATGTACAGGCTAAACCTTGACTTGTGCAGGCCCCACATATCAGCTAAACCTTGACTTGTGCAGACCCATATATATAGGCATAACCTTGATTATGCACTCTCTACTTAGGTAAGTGCTAGAGTTACAAATTTTATTCAAAATATGCTGACTCTATCTTGAAGACAGAGGCCAATAAATTGCTGTAATCAGGACAGGGATTTGCTAACAGGCTTGAGTTATACGCGTAAAGCACAAACCGAGTCAAAATAACTTTTTTGGATGGAGATATATCAGGTTTTTATTGTTAAAGTAGAATTACGAGTATTCCTATTTTTTTATTTTTACATTGGTCAAGCTACCACCAATAATGGGATATTATTCCTTTCACTGACACCAATAATAAAGCACTACTCCTCCCACTGACGCCAATGCCTATGACATTGTTTAATCCCACCGATGCCAGGGCATTTTCTACTCCCACTGCCTAATATTCATTTGTGCAGGTGCCATGTATAGGCTAAACCTTAACTTGTGCAGGCCTCGTGTATAGGCTAAAACTTGACATGTGCAGGCCCCATGTATTGGCTAAACCTTGACATGTGCAGGCCCCATGTATGGACTAGATTGTAACTTGTGCAGGCCTCTACTCCCACTGCCTAATGTTCATTTGTGCAGGTGCCATGTATAGGCTAAACCTTGACTTGTGCAGGCCTCATGTATAGGCTAAACCTTGGCTTGTACAAGCCCCCTGTGTAGGCTAAACCTTGACATGTGTATGTCCTATGTATAGGATAAACTTTGAAATATACAGACCACATGTAAAGGATAAACTCTGACTCGTGAATTCACCATGTTTAGGTTAAATCCTGACTGTGCAGGCCCCATGTATAGGCTAAACCTTGACTTATGCAGGCCCTGTGTATAGGCTAACCTTTGACTTGTGCAGACCCCATGTATAGGCTAACCCTTGACTTGTGCAGACCCCATGTATAGGCTAAACCTTGAATTGTGCATGTGCTATGTATAGGATGAACCATGACTTATGCAGACCCCATATATCAGCTAAAACCTTGACTTGTGCAGATCCATATATAGGCATAACCTTGATTTTTGCATGTCCCTTATATAAGCTAAACCTTGACTTGTGCAAGCCTCAAGTATAGCCAATGCGACTCTACATAGATTGATCTAAAACATAACACAGGTGTCATTAAGTTACTTTTACTAGTGCAGGCTAGTTACCTCAAAATATTTGAGGCCAGATCAGGTTTGATTTACAGTGTATGTAAAATGGAAAATTAACTTTTTGATCCGTTTAGTCGTCCTGCCAGAAATCTTGTGAGCTGATATTCCTGTGCTCTCTGCCTTATCTGTTTTTCATTTTGGTCTTTTTTAATATCTTTCTCAGTTTTGTACTAATGCAGCCTCTATAGCTAAAGATGGATAATTTGCAATATATTAAATCAACAAATGAGATATCAGATCCCCACCGCCCCCCCCCCCTTCCTTCTGAAACTCATAAATGCTGTGTAAACTGGGTAGTTTGAAATGCTATAGAGGAGAGAAGACTGCAGATAAAAAGGTACAACTTATGTAGGGGGATTTGTTTCATCTCTGTGTATCACCTGAGGCCAGACACTTCAGTAGGTACTGTATATACTTGAGTATAAGCCGACCCGAATATAAGCCGAGGCACCTAATTTTACCACAAAAAAACTGGGAAAACTTATTGATTCGAGTATAAGCCTAGGGTGAGAAATGCGCAGCTACTGGAAGTGGAAAAGAGGGTCAACAATGCCCATTTGCAGCCTCACTGTGCCCATTTGTATGCCTTACTGTGCCCATTTGCAGCCATAGGTCCCCTGAACTTCAAACTTGGTAGTTAAGGGTTCCTAGATGCCCCCTAGCTGCAGCCAGGTCTCTGGACCTAAAGGGTCCCGAAATGACATTGCTGCAGATGGACACAGTTGGCCGACTTTGGGGCCCTTTATCTCGGGCCACTTGGTGCTAGGAACCCCAAATTTGGATATGTTGTAGTGTTGGTTCCACTGGGTATGCACACCGAGTGGCCCCGCGATACGAGGCCCCAAAGTCGGTCGGAAAATGTCAAGCACTTTTCTGCAGCAGAGAATGACATTTTCCGAACCGACTTTGGGGCCCCGTATATCCCGCAAAGTCGGGTCGGAAAATGTAATTTTTTTTCTGCAGAAAAGTGCTTGACTCGAGTATAAGCCGAGGGGGGCACTTTCAGCACAAAAAAATGTGCTGAAAAACTCGGCTAATACTCGAGTATATACGGTATATGTAAGGGTTTACAACCACTTTAAATCTGCCCACATCTTTCTGAGGTTTTTTTTTTTTTTTGATTTTCTGGTGACCGTATATACTCGAGTATAAGCCGAGTTTTTCAGCACATTTTTTTGTGCTGAAAGTGCCCCCCTCTGCTTATACTCGAGTCAAGCACTTTTCTGCAGCAAAAAAAAAAAATTACGACCCGACTTTGGGGCCCCGTATCTCAGGGCCACTTGGGTCTAGGAATCCAAATATGGAGTTCCTAGCACTAAGTGGCCCCGAGATACAGGGCCCCAAAGTCGGTTCGGAAAATGTCATTCTCTGCTGCAGAAAAGTCCTTGACATTTTCTGACCCGAATTTGCGGCCCCATATCTCGGGGACACTTGGAGCTAGGAACCCCAAATTTGGCATTCAAACCCAGTTGAACTAGCACTACAACATATCCAAAGATGGGGTTCCTAGCACTAAGTGGCCCCGAGATACAGGGCCCCAAAGTCGGTTCAGAAAATGTCATTCTCTGCTGCAGAAAAGTGCTTGAGATTTTCTGACCCGAATTTGGGGCCCCATATCTCGGGGACACTTGGTGCTAGGAACCCCAAATGTTGTATTCCAACCCAGTGGAATTAGCACTACAACATATCCAAAGATGGGGTTCCTAGCACTAAGTGACCCCGAGATACAGGGCCCCAAATCGGTCAACTGTGTCCATCTGCATGGGCACAGTGAGGCTGCAAATGGGCATTGTTGACCCTCTTTTCCACTTACAGTAGCTGCGCATTTCTCACCCTAGGCTTATACTCGAGTCAATACGTTTTCCCAGTTGTTTGTGGTAAAATTAGGTGCCTCGGCTTATATTCGGGTCGGCCTATACTCGAGTATATACGGTAGCAGCTTTTATTGCATACTTTGTTTTCTAAATTTCACAAATGCTTGATACCTCGTAGAATATTGCTTGCCTTATCTTATATAAATTAGTACTGCAGTTCCTAAAAAAACCTAAGAAAAAACATCGGACATGCTTGAATAAGAACAGCATGAGAACCAGCACGAAATCTTAGATATTCTGTCATTCAGCCAAATCAGCAATTGTTTTACTGCAGACACAGTTCAAGATATTTGTGCCTTATTTTTTTTCATACAAAATATGCTGACTCATCACCAGATCAAAAGTCAACAAATTGCTTTAATCACGACAGGGATTTGATAACAGGCTTGAGTTATACACGTAAAAAAGCACAAACCCAGTCAAAATAGATTTTTGTTTAGGATGGTGATGTGACCCATCACCATCCTAAACAAAAATCTATTTCTGTCAGGTTTTTATTGTTAAAGAAGAATACCAAGTATGCAGGTGATCTAGACTGATAATGGCGAGCTGCCAAGCCAAAGTCATGACTATGTTCACCTTTTATAATCTATTGAAAATGTATATCCAGCACTTTGTTATCACCTGTTCTTTAAAGAGGAGTTACAGTGTCCCCCCAAAAAATTAGAAGCAGCTACAAATACTGTAGCTGCTGACTTTTAATAGGGACACTTACCTATCCAGGGATCCAGCAATGACCTCACCCGAGCCGATTCTTCAGTAGGCTTTGGGTGCTCTTTTTAGAAGCTGCTACAAGGATACAGATATAACAAATCCCTTTCAATAGTTTATTTAATAGACCAAAAGGGAGCAAATAAAATTATTTAATTGCTGGGGTTTATCTACTTTTTAGGCCCACAATCTATCTATAATTGAAACCTCAATTTGGGGTAGAAAACAGGAAAGCATACCCTGACTCACCATAATAGAAGGAGTTAGGTTTAAGCTGGAAGTATGTTCCGATTGCCCGTGGAATGGACACACTGGCACCATTTCGTATCAGCTCTTGCACAATTGCCAGATTCTGACGCATTACAGCAATGTGCAGCGCTGTCTGACCTGCCAAGACACAAGAAAGGAGGAAGCTGTGAAAACAAAAGAACTGATATCATATTTTTCAGACATGTCAGTGAGTATTTGGTAGATTTTTCCTAGATTTGGAGAGACTGGAGAAGAGTTAAAACATAGCGTATTTTGCTATCTGTGTCCCTCAGTTGAAATATTTTCCCTCACTTCTTGTCCCAGAAATATGTTAGGTACAGGGGTGTAACTACAGATCATTGGGCCCCATAGCAAGATGTTCATGGGCCACCCCTGTGACCACCCTACTTTCTTTAATCTTTTTGTTTTTTTCTGGCTCCCTGTGTATGGCTAGGAGGTTTTTAGCAAGGGGTCTACATGATTACCATGCAACAATGTTGTTGCAACCCCCCCCCCCCCCCCCCCCCCGGTACATTGGCTCCAAGCTGGGCCTGTCAGAGGCTAACTACCCAACTGATTCAAACACTACAAGGTAATGGATTTTCCACAGATCTGATTCAGACAGGAGATCCGACACAAGTGCCACTCCTTCTCCCAACCACCACCAGTCTCCTGCCTAAGTCAGAGTCCATACTTCCTTTTTGTTACCCAGGTATAGGCCACTGGAATGACAAGGCTCAGTCTGCTTTTTTTTTATTATTATTTTCTACACGTGCAACAGGCATTATAGTCCATTACTTCATGGTTCAGACATGGATGGTTGGGTACAATACTCACTCCTGGGTTTTCTCTCTTTTAGAGTATTTCAGGGGAAAGATCCATAATGTATCTCCAGGGGGGAAGCCCATATGAATTAGTCTACATTTTAAAGATGCAGGCCCTGGAACTCCCACAGGGGCCTAAAAAATACCCACACTCAGTACTTGCTTCTTTATTGTACTGCCACTATTCTGGACTCTACACCTCTCTCTATTTTAAATCTAAAACTAGGAAGGAGATGGAGAAAATGTCATGCCAGGGGAGAAGTGGTGGCAAGGACTGGAAGGAGATGCAAAGTGCAGCATTGGAAGAGGGAGAGTACAACTTTGGGCCTTTTTTTAAACTAGGGTAAATATTTTTGAAAACAAAAATCTTTGGCATAGACCAGCAGATGAACCAGCCCACTAGACACCACGTATAACTGAAACATAATATTTTGGTTGATTGGCCCTTTAGAAGATGAAATGTCCACATTATGCACCTATCCACACTTGCTTCCATAATACAATACTATGAATAAATTACCCCTTATCATGCATCTGCGAAGGTTCTCATATATCCAAGTCATAGTATAGCTTGTAGTGGTTATTCATATTCAACTAGACCTGTTCTGTAATGTAAAGCCCAATTGAATGTGACCAATAACAATTCATTTTAAATCCTGACGTAAATGAACCAGTAATGGTTCCTTTAATTACCTTTGTAAAGGTCGGAGGTCATGCGCTGGTTGACAAGCTCCGGCGTATGTTCCAACAGAATCTTCACAGACTTCAGGTTATCGTGGAGCACAGCGACATGTAGTGCAGTCTCTCCAACGGCACCTAGTAGAAAGCCCATCATTGTGAGACAAGCTCTTATTAGCAGTGATAAACATTGCATAATTTTTTTCTAGTCTCATTTCGGCTTATAATTATATATGGGAAACTTGAACTGACCCAGCATATTCTTGGGTGAACAAAAAAGACGTAGTGTAAAAGCTGTTAAAGTTCACCTTTCTTTGGTGTGTATGCTTTATTTCCTTATTTTAATGTCAAGCCAAAATCTATTTTGCATTTTTGGCACCAGACCTGGAAGATTATGGCAATTATTGTAGTAGGCCAATCATTACAGTTTTTTTCAGCTTCCCAGTGGCCCCTAAGGTATGACATACTGTATACCGTAAAGTAAATATGCAATTAAAGCGGAGTTCCACTCAAAAGTGGAACATCCGCTTATCTGTCCCCCCCTCCGGTGCCACATTTGGCACCTTTCAGGGGGAGGGGGGAACGGGTAACTTTTTTTGACAGTTCCCCCCTCCCCACTTCGGGAGATGGAGCCGTGGCGCCATCCCTCGGAAGTTTGGCCCCCCTGCTCCTTCCTCCGCCACCGGGCCAATTAGAAAGCACAGTGTGCTCCACGCATGCACAGTAGCGAACCGTCTGTGAAGCCGAAAGGCTCCACTGCCAGTTTCCCTTAACAGGAAGGGCAGCGGCAGCACCCGACAGCCGATCTGAAAATCGGCTGGGGTGTTGACATCATGGGAACCCTGGACAGGTAAGTGTCCTAATATTAAAAGTAAACAGCTACAGTATTTGTAGTTGCTGACTTTTTTTGTGGGGGGTTGGACCTCCTCTTTAAGATCATACTTGGAATTCAGTAGACATGTGCAATCCAAATTCTGACAAATTTTTGGTTATTCAGAGATTCGAATGTATCCGAACCTCTGAATGAAATAGTAACGAATAGTAATGAATTTAGTTCAAATTCTTTAACCACTTCAGCCCTGGAAGGATTCCCCCGCTTCCTGAACAGGCCATTTTTGCGTTACGGCACTGCAGCGCTTTAACTGACAATTAAAAACAAAATTTATGTCCTTTTTTCCCCACAAATAGAGCTTTCTTTTGGTGGTATTTGATCCCCTCTGCGGTTCTTATTTTTTGCGCTATGAACAAAAAAAGAGCGTAAATTTTGAAAAAAAAACACAATATTTTATAGGTTTTGCTATAATAAATATCCCAACATTTAAAGAAACAAAAACAAATTGTTTCCTCAGTTTAGGCTGATATGTATTCTTCTACATATTTTTGTTAAAAAAAATAAATAAATAGCAATAAGCCTATATTGATTGGTTTGCGCAAAAGTTATAGTGTCTACAAAATAGGGGCTAGATTTATGTCATTTTTATTAGTTTTTTTTTCTACTAGTAATGGCAGCGATGTGTGATTTTTATCAGGACTGCGACATTGCAGGAGACAGATCGGACACTTTTGACACTATTTTGGGACCATTGACATTTATACAAAAATAGCCATTGATTACTGTATAAATGTCACTGGCAGGGAAGGGGTTAACACTAGGGGGTGATCAAGGTGTTAACTGTGTTCTCTCTGTGTGTTCTAACTGTAGGGGGGCTGGGACTGACTAGGGGAGGAGAGAGATTGGTGTTCATACTTAGTATAAACACACAATCTGTCTCCTCTCCCCTGAGAGAACCGGGATTTGTGTGTTTACACACACAGATCCCGGTTCTCACTCTGTCACGAGCAATTGCAGGTGCACGCGCATCGGCTCCGAGGACACGCGCGCCTACTGTGACGTCATAGTGACATACAGCTATGGCCATTTGCTTAGCCGTGCCAACCTGCCCCAGTATAACTGCGGCGGCTGGTTGGCTAGCAGTTAAAATTAATTTCATTTATTAGTTTTCTAACGAATTCCATATTTTCTGAACAATTAAAATTCGGATCGGTAGAAAAATGATAGAACGATTAAAATGCTGTGTGAAGAATAGCTGGTTGTTAAGCAGTTGGCCAGAAAGACAGCCGCTGCATCCTTAACCGCTTCCCAACCGCCTCACGCCGATGTATGTCGGCAGAATGGCAAAGCTAGGCAAAACCACGTACAGATACGTTGCCCTTTAAGAGCCTAGCCGTGGGTCGCGCGCGCGCGCGCCGCCGGCGCGCTCGCGACCCGGTCGGGAGCTCCGTGACCACGGCTGCGGGACCAGCGGACCTGATCGTCGCTGGTGTCCCGCGATCGGGTCACAGAGCTGAAGAACGGGGAGAGGTCTGTGTAAACAAACCTCTCCCCGCGCTTCCTACTCTGCCTGTCATTGATCGGCTGTTCCCTGTCATCGGGAAAGCTGATCAATGACGTCAGCCCCGCCCCCTAATGTTAAAAAAACACACACGTCACAGCCCATAACCCCTCCCCCTAGTGGTTAACTCTTTCACTGCCAGTGTCATTTATACAGGAATCAATGCATTTAAATAGCATTGATTGCTGTATAAATGACAACGGTCCCAAAAATGTGTCAAAAATGTCCGATGTGTCCGCCATAATGTCGCAGTCACAATAAAAATCGCTGATCGCCGCCATTACTAGTAAAAAAAAAAAATATTAATAAAAATGCTATAAAACTATCCCCTATTTTGTAAACGCTATAACTTTTGCGCAAACCAATCAATAATCGCTAATTGTGATTTTTTTTTACCAAAAATATGTAGAAGAATACGTATCGGCCGAAACTGAGGAAAGAAAATGTTTTTTTATATCTTTTTTGGGGATATTTATTATAGCAAAAAGCAAAAAATATTGCATTTTTTTCAAAATTGTCGCTCTATTTTTGTTTATAGCGCAAAAAATAAAAACCGCAGGGGCGATCAAATACCACCAAAAGAAAGCTCTATTTGTGGGGAAAAAAGGACGCCAATTTTGTTTGGGAGCCACGTCGCACGATCGCGCAATTGTCAGTTAAAGCGACGCAGTGCCGAATCGCAAAAAGGGGCCTGGTCCTTTGGCTGCCAATTGGTCCGGGGCTGAAGTGGTTAACAACCAATGGCTCATCTGCTGTCAGCCGGCTTCCCCACATATTTATTTGTAAAAAACTTTAATAACCATTTATCATTTCCCTTCCACTTCACAATTATGTGCCACTTTGTGTTGATCTATCACATAAAATCCCAAAAAATACTTTTATGTTTTTGGTTGTAACATGACAAATTGTGGAAAATTTTAAGGGGTATGAATACTTTTTGAAGGCACTGTATGGATTAAAATTCTATGGCCAGCTTAAGAGGATACTAGATACAACTACGTAGGTATAAATTGTTGATTATTGTGGATCTTTTCGTGGTCTTACCAAATATCAAGGATGAAGTACTTACCTCTTTGCAGTGGGTCAGTGGTCTCTAAAGCCAGTAGCTTCTGGAGAGCCTTGGTGCGATTCCGCTGTGCATATTTAAGGAGGGGCAGCTCCTGAATCCTGTGGGAACAGATTGCATTATTTGTGTGCACAGGATGCATATGGTCGCTGAAAAGTCAATAGTATAGTAAAGAGCATAGAAAGGAAATGTAAGAAATGGCAGAAGATAATATTTTTTGGGGGTTATAATATTTTACATATTTCAGTCTCTCTTTTTTTTTCCCCTGTAGGAACCCTTATAATATTTTTCAGGGCTCAAGAAATCCCTGCTAAAAATGATCATAGATTTAACACCTATATCCACTTGACCGCAGGGAGATTTACCCCCTTCATGACCAGGCCAATGTTTGCTATACAGCACTGCGTTACTTTAACTGACAATTGCACAGTCATGCAATGCTGTACATATATGACATTTATGTAATTTTTGTTCCCCCACAAATAGAGCTTTCTTTTGGTGGTATTTGATCACCACTGGGGTTTTTTTAATTTTTTGTGCTGTAAGCAAAAAAAGACTGACAATTTTGAAAAAAAAAAATGAATATTTTTTTACTTTCTGCTATTAAACATATCTAATAAAAAAAAAATGCAAAAATCCATTTTTTTAAAAAATTTAGGCCAATATATATTTTGCTACGTATTTTTGGTAAAAAATATTCCATGCAGCGTATATTGATTGGTTTGCGCAAAAGTTATAGTGTCTACAAACTATGGGATATACAGTCATGGCTGAAATTGTTGGCACCCCAGAAATTTTTCCAAAAAAATCAAGTTTTTCTCACAGAAAAATATTGCAGTAACACATGTTTTGCTATACGCATGTTTATTCCCGTTGTGTGTATTGGAACAAAACAAAAAAAGGAAGGAAAAAAGCAAATTGGACATAATGTCACACAAAACTCGAAAAATGGGCTGGTCAAAATTCTTGGCACCCATAACTTAATATTTGGTTGCACACCCTTTGGAAAAAATAACTGAAATCAGTCGCTTCCTATAACCATCAATAAGCTTCTTACACCTCTCACCGGGAATTTTGGACCACTCTTCCTTTGCAAACTGCTCCAGGTCTCTCTTATTGGAAGGGCGTCTTTTCCCAACAGCAATTTTAAGATCTATCCACAGATGTTCAATGGGATTTAGATCTGGACTCATTGCTGGCCACTTTAGAACTCTCCAGCGCTTTGTTGCCATCCATTTCTGGGTGCTTTTTGATGTATGTTTGGGGTCATTGTCCTGCTGAAAGACCCAAGATCTCGGACGCAATCCCAGCTTTCTGACACTGGGCTCTACAGTGCGACCCAAAATCCTTTGGTAATCCTCAGATTTCACTATTCCTTTATATTGGCTTTTAAAATTTTCAAATGCAGCAAATGAAAATATGGATAAAAGGTTTAGCACTGGGAAACACTTTTTGAAAGATAAAAAGTGCATTTTATGTACAGTTTTAAAGACCAAAATGAGGGGCATTGCTCTAAATCAGGGACAGTCCCTCAAAATCAGGGACAGTTGGGAGCTATCTATTAGTTTGAGGGAAATCGTCACTATATAGCAGAAAATAGACAATCCCCGGAAAGAAAAAAATGATTATTTTTAGATACCCTCCCCTCCCCCAAAAAAACAAAACAATGACCCCAGATTTATGCCGCGTACACACAATGGGAAATTCTGCCAGCAAAAGTCTGATGAGAGCTGTTGGTCGGAAAATGCGACCGTGTGTATGCTCCATCTGACTTTTGCTGGCGGAATTACAGCCAGCAAAAGATTGAGAGCAGGTTCTAAATTTTGCGGTTGGAAAAAGTTTCGATTGGAAATTCCGATCGTCTTTACCAATTCCGATGCGCAAAATTCCTAAGCATGCTCGGAAACTATTCGACACATGCTCAGAAGCATTGAACTTAATTTTCTCGGCTCGTCGTTGTGTTATACGTCACCGCATTCTTGGCGGGTCGAAAGTTTAGCAAACTTTTGTGTGACCGTGTGTATGCAAGCCAAGCTTGAGCGGAATTCCTTCAGAAAAACCATCCAAGATTTTTCTGACGGAAAATCCGCTTGTGTGTACGCAGCATAAGGCTACCAACCCCTTAATATAAATAGTCTCATAGAACCATATGAAATAACCAGATAGGAACCAAATACATACATCTTTATTAATTAACACATTAAAAGCATGAACAATA
>CM053036.1:59849089-59893471 GCA_028564925.1 Lithobates sylvaticus | reverse complement strand
CTTATCGGAATCTGGAAGCCCCCTTTAACAAGGGGACCCCCAGATCCCGGCCCCCCCCCCCTGTGTGAAATGGTAAGGGGGTACAAAAGTACCCCTACCATTTCACCAAAAAAGTGGCAAAAATGGTAAAATGACAGGAGACGGTCTTTGACAATTCCTTTATTAAAATCTTCTTTCTTCTGGTCTTCCTTCTTCATCTTCTCCTTCCGTCATCTTCTCCTTTCTTCATCTTCTCCTTCCGGCATCTTCTTCCAACTTCTTCTTCCTTCGATTCGCTTCTTCTTCCTCCGGTCTTCTCGTCCTTCTCGTCCGGCGTCGTCCTTCTCGTCCGGCATCGTCGTCTCTTCTCGCAGGCCGCTCCTCGCAATGGGAGGCTCCCGCTCTGTGAGGCTTCGCTCCGGGTGACAGGTCTTTTATAACGAAGGCACCTGGTGACCCCGCCCCCTCTGACGCACGGGGACGTCATGTGGAATTCCCTATGGCTTTCCCCATGACGTCAGAGGGGGGGCGGGGTCACCGGGTGCCTTCGTTATACAAGACCTGTCACCCGGAGCGAAGCCTCACAGAGCGGGAGCCTCCCATTGCGAGGAGCGGCCTGCGAGAAGAGACGCCGATGCCGGACGAGAAGGACGACGCCGGACGAGAAGGACGAGAAGACCGGAGGAAGAAGAAGCGAATCGAAGGAAGAAGAAGATGGAAGAAGATGGAAGAAGATGCCGGAAGGAGAAGATGAAGAAAGGAGAAGATGAAGAAAGGAAGACCAGAAGAAAGAAGAAAGAAGATTTTAATAAAGGAATTGTCAAAGACTGTCTCCTGTCATTTTTACAATTTTTGACGCTTTTTTGGTGAAATGGTAGGGGTACTTTTGTACCCCCTTACCAATTCACACAGGGGGGGCCGGGATCTGGGGGTCCCCTTGTTAAAGGGGGCTTCCAGATTCCGATAAGCCCCCGCCCGCAGACCCCCACAACCACCGGCCAGGGTTGTGGGGATGAGGCCCTTGTCCTCATCAACATGGGGACAAGGTGCTTTGGGGGGGACCCCAAAGCATCCTCCCAATGTTGAGGGCATGTGGCCTGGTACGGTTCAGGCGGGAGGGGGGGGCCGCTCTCGTCCCCCCCTCCTTTCCTGCGGCCTGCCAGGTTGCGTGCTCGGATAAAGGGTCTGGTATGGATTTTGAGGGGGACCCACGCCATTTTTTTTTTTTTTTTTGGCCGGGGTTCCCCTTAAAATCCATCCCAGACCTGAAGGGTCTGGTATGGATATTTGGGGGGGACCCCACGCCATTTTTTTTATTTTTTTTTGGCTGGGGTCCCCCTTAATATCCATACCAGACCTGAAGGGCCTGGTTATTGAATTTGGGGGGACCCCTACGCTTTTTTTTTTTTCTGCAAAAATGACACTTTGTCATTCGAATTCATTCGTTATATCTGCTATAATAATTTCGTTCAAATTAGTTGAAATTCGATATTGGTAGTTGGATTTACTAACGATTCGTAACTATTCATAACGATTCGTAACGATTCGTAACTATTCATAACGATTCGTAACGATTCGTAACTTGAAATTGAAATTCGATATTTGTAGTTGGATTTGAATTGTTCTCTGTGTTATGAGAACCAACAATTCATTAGCCGCGTTAACGATTCGTAACGATTCGTAACGATTCGTAACTTTACTAACGATTCGTAAAAAAAATTACGATTCGTCCGAATTTCGTATTTCGTACGAATTCGAACGGAATTTCGTACACGAATTACGAATTACGAATTTTTTTATATACGAAACGGGACGAAACGAAACAAAACGAATTTTTTGGCAGTTCCCATGTCTAATATCTTTGGTAAAAATAACCCAAATTAGTGGAAATTATTTGGTCTTTGTGAAGTTACAGACTCTACAATCTGTGGTGCGAATTATACAAAATTGATCACATCTGATGTACTGGTGACCAATCTCATTTCTTGTGACCCGAACATGCCAGAAAAGTACAAATACCCCCCAAATGACCCCTTTTTTGAAAGTAGACATTCCAAGGTATTTAGTAAGAGGCATGGTGAGGTTTTTGATGTTGTCATTTTTTTCCCACAATTCTTTGCAAAATGAATTATTTTTTTATTTTTTATTTTTTTTCTACAAAATTGTCATTGTAATAGGTTATTTCTCTCACATGGCATGTGTATACCACAAATGACACCCCAAAATAAATTCTGCTACTCCTCCTGATTATTACGATACCACATATGTGGGACTTTTACACAGCCTGGCCACATAGAGAGGCCCAACATGCAGGGAGTACTGTCACGTGTTCTAGGGGCATAAATTACACATCTAACTTGTTGACTACCTATTACACTTTTGAAGGCCCTGGAGCACCAGGACAATGACACGTGACACTGACGTGGCACTGATGACAGGTGGCACTGATACGTGGCACTGATGACACGTGACACTGACGTGGCACTGATGACACGTGACACTGATGACAGATGGTACTAATACGGGGCACTGATGACACGTGACACTGATGACAGATGGCACTAATATGTGGCACTGATGAGAGATGGCACTCATACATGGCACTGATATCACGTGGCACTAATATGTGGCACTGATGAGAGATGGCACTAATACGTGGCACTGATGACAGACGGCACTAATACGTGGCACTGATGACACATGACACTGATGACAGATGGCACTGATACGTGGCATTGATGACAGGTGACACTGATAACAGATGGCACGTGACACTGACAGGTGGCACTGATGACAGATGGCACTAATACGTGACACTGATGACAGATGGCACTAATATGTGGCACTGATGACAGATGGCACTATGTGGCACTGATGACAGGTGGCACTGATGACAGATGGCACTGACTACAGATGGCACTGGCAGATGGCACTGACTACAGATGGCACTGGCAGATGGCACTGGGGATGGCACTGGCAGATGGCACTGGCAGATGGCACTGGGGATGGCACTGGCAGATGGCAATGTCACTGGGCACAGATGGCATTGGGGACAGATTGCAGTGGTGGCAGTGGGCACAGATGGCATTTTATTTATTTATTTTTTTAAAAAACTTACGGCGCTGCAGCCGTTCATCTCCCCCTCCTCACACGCTGTCTCTGTGTGAGGAGGAGGAGCGGCGCTGAGAGATGATCTCATATGTTTACATATGAGATCATCTCTCATTGGCCAGGGTGATCGCGCTGTAAACGGCCGCTGGCCGTTTACAGCGATCTGTGATTGCCCGTGTCCGAGGGACACGGCCAACACAGAATTTCCCTGCTGCGCGCTCGTGAGCGCGCACAGGGAACGAGGAAAGGGGAGGCCGTCATATGACGGCCTCCCGGGATTTCACATCCGCGCTGTGGCCGTCATTCGGCTACGGCCGGATGTGAAGTGGTTAAAAGAACCATGACTGCCAAAATGTACTGACATACTGAAGCAGAGCATGATCCCCTCCCTTTGGAGACTGGGCCCCAGGGCAGTATTCCAACATAATAACGACCCCCAAACACACCTCCAAGATGACCACTGCCTTTCTAAGGAAGCTGAGGGTAAAGGTGATGGACTGACCAAGCATGTCTCCAGACTTAAACCCTATTTAGCATCTGTGGGGCATCCTGAAATGGAAGGTGGAAGAACGCAAGGTCTCTAACATCCACCAGCTCTGTGATGTCGTCATGGAGGACCCCGCCCCCCTCTGACGTCATGGGGAAAGCCATGGGGAAGTCCCCATGACGTCTCCGTGCGTCAGAGGGGGCGGGGTCACCAGGTGGCCCCGCCCTCCGTTATAAAAGAGCTGTCAGACGCAGCGAAGCCTCACACAGCGGGAGCGGCCCATTGCGCGGAGCGGCCCAAGAAGAGACGCCGACACCGTGGAAGAAGATGCCGGACGAGAAGACCAGAGCAAGAAGAAGCGGATTGGAGGAAGAAGAAGATGGAAGAAGAAGATGGAAGAAGATGCCGGAAGGAGAAGATGAAGAAACCGAAGGATGAAGAAAGGAAGAAGGAAGAAGACCAGAAGAAAGAAGATGAAAGAAGATTTAATAAAGGAATTGTCAAAGACCGTCTCCTGTAATTTTTACAATTTTTGACACTTTTTTGGTGAAATGGTAGGGGTACTTTTGTACCCCCTTACCATTTCACACAGGGGGGGGGGCGGGGGGGGCGGGGTCTGGGGGGGGGGTCCCCTTGTTAAAGGGGGCTTCCAGATTCCGATAAGCCCCCCCACCCGCAGACCCCCACAACCAATGGCCAGGGTTGTGGGGAAGAGGCCCTTGTCCTCATCAACATGGGGACAAGGTGCTTTGAGGGGTCACAGACCTCCAAAGCACCCTCCCAATGTTGAGGGCATGTGGCCTGGTACGGTTCAGGAGGGAGGGGGGCCGCTCTCGTCCCCCCTCTTTTCCTGCGGCCTGCCAGGTTGCGTGCTCAGATAAGGGTCTGGTATGGATTTTGAGGGGGACCCCACGCCATTTTTTTTTTTTTTTGTGGCCGGGGTTCCCCTTAAAATCCCTCCCAGACCTGAAGGGCCAGGTAATTGAATTTGGGGGGACCCCCACGCTTTTTTTTTTTTTTTTTTTTTATCAATGACTTTTTTTTTTTTTATCAATGACTTTCAATGAATGACTGTTCTCTGTGTTACGGGAAACGGCAATTCATTAGCCGCAGATGGCTGCCTTAGATGACACAACAGGCCAGAAGGGTAAAGGTGGTTTAATGTGATACTGCAATGCTGTACTAGCAGCACGCACACACTAATCCCCAGAATCACAGCAGATAATGTCAGCAGTCAGCAGCACTCAGCAGAATAATCACAGCACAGATAATGTCAGACTCAGCAGCACTGCAGAATGGATCACAGCAGATAATGTCACTGACACGCTGGAACACACTACATGAGGCCGCCGGCGCGGCGGCCTTATATAGTGTGGGGCGTGTACTAAACCCCCTGAGCTATAATTGGCCACAGGCATCCTGCCTGTGGCCAATTATTGCTCTCCTCGCTGCTGGCTCTATGATTGGCCAAGCATGCGGGGTCACAGTGCATGCTTGGCCAATCATCAGCCAGCAATGCACTGCGACTGGCGCAGTGCATTGTGGGTCGTTCGCATCACACAAATTTGATGCGAACGGCCCAAATAGTTCTGGGCTCGATGAGCGGTCTAACGCCCGATGTTCGATTCGAACATGGGTTCAAATTGAACACCGGGCCCATCCCTATTTGCAATAAAGCCTAGTACACACTGTGAGTTTGAAGAGCTTGGGAGGGACCACTGTACTAACTATCCAATATTAGTACAGCAATATTTCTGATGAGCTATTGTGTTCTGAAAGGGGGGTGCCCCCCCCTGCCAGAACACACCGGCCAGTGCTGTCAGCTATTGGCTGAGAGAGCTGATCTGATGCCGATCAGCAGGCCTTTTTTGGTCATGCCCCTTTGCGGATGTTTGGCTGGCTTCTGTCGGACCAGCTGACATAAACACGGGCTGAACGCCGGACAGTTTCTATTGAACTGGCCAATTCCACCCAATATTCGGCCCGTGTGTACGGGGCTAAAGTGTCACCTGCCGGTGACCAACTGGAGTGGTAATTATGTATGTGGGAAATGACCTGATACACAATAGCCAGTAAAATTGTATAATTTGTTTATTGATTATGTAAAGGAGTAGGGTGTTCATTTTCGGGTTTTTATTCTCTTGGAAATATTTGATTAAAAAAAAATAATATTTTGTATAGTGCTTTCGTAAGGCTTTTTACAGTCTACTGTACAAGGTTCCATTCATTTATGCTTTGCTCAGTTTCATCACCTCTGGCAGATTTTCAGCGTAAAGCATAGTTAATCACTTTTTAAGGTCATCATCATTATTATTATACAGGATTTACATAGCGCCAACAGTTTGTGCAGCGCTTTACAATATAATGGGGGACAATACAGTTATAATTCAATAAAATACAAGAGGGTTAAGAGGCTCTGCTCGTAACAGCTTACAATCTATTAGGGTGGGGCAAGTAGTACAAAAGGTTATAACTGGGGGATGAGCTGATGAAATGATAAAAGTTTAGTTAGTTAGTTCTTAAAGAGATGAGTTTTCAGGGAATCGACTAAAGGCAGCAAGAGTAGAAGATAGCCGGACAGATTGAGGTAGAGGGTTCCAGAGGATGGGAGATGAGCATGGGATGTGGAGACAAGAGAGCTTGAGAGTAGGAGTTCTTGGGAGGAACAGAGAGGAGAGGATGATTGGGGGATATTTGGAGACAAGATTGGCGATGTAGCTCGATGCAGAGTTGTGAATGGCTTTGTATGCTGTTGTTAGTATTTTGAATTTATTTCACTGGGCAATGGGAAGAGAGTGTAGGGATTTGCAGAGAGGGGTGGCAGATATTGAGCAGTTGGTATGGTGGATGAGTCTGGCAGCAGCATTCATGATAGACTGATGAGGAGCCTAGAGAGAGGTAGGCCTATGAAAAGGGAGTAACAATAGTCAAGGCGAGAGATAACGAGGGAGTGAATGAGTAGCTTGGAGGTTTCATTAGTTAAAAAGAGACAGGTGAAGGCTACAAGCTTTTGACAGCAATTGGATTTTGGGCTGAAAGGACAGGTCAGAGTCTAGGATTACACTTAGAACCCTGGCGTGAGGTGAGGACTGATAGAGGCATTATTGATCTTGATGGAAAGGTCATGGAGGGGGCCACAGGTGGGGGGAGGGGGGATATTATCAGCTTAGTTTTAGAGAGATTTCGTTTTAAGGAAGCGGTGCTATGTCAATAGTAATAGTAAGTTAGTAATGTGAGAGGAGACTGAAGGAGTATGATGAGGAGTAGAGTGATAGATTTGGGTGTCATTGGTGTAGAGCTGGTTCTGGAAGCCATTGGAGGTTATCAAGTGACCAAGGGAGGAGGTGTACTGTAGATAGAGAAGAGAAGGGGTCCAAGAACAGAGCCTTGGGGACCCTTAAAAAAACAGGAAGTGGAGAGCAGGAGACACAGTTATAGGTGACACTGTGGGCATGCTGTGATAGGTAGAAGGAGAACGAGGAGAGAGTAGAATCTTGGAGGCCAAGGAAGTGGAGTTTATTGAGAAGGAGTGGTGGTCAACAGTATCAAAGACTGCAGAGAGTTCTTGTAGTAAATGTATAATTTAGTGGCCATTGGTTTTTAGCAGTTAGTAAATCGTTACTAAAAAGAAAAGTCCTGCTACACATATGCACACACATAAGACAAAAAAAGACAATGGGGTTTATTTACTAAAGCTGGAGAGTGCAAAACGTCTCACTTTTGCTTAGAAACTGATCAGATTCTAACCCTGGCTTGGTCAGTTGAGCTTTGGCAATAAAACTGGGAAGCTGATTGGTTTCTATGCAGAAGTGAGCCTGATTTTGACCTATCCAGCTTTAGTAAATAAACCACAATGTCTTTATGGTAAAGTTTCATAGCATTTATGGCAGTTATAGAACATCAGGTTATAAAACAAGGTAAATTATTGTGCAATAAGTTGCTTGATCTTTGGCATGTCCTCCAAAGTTTTTAATGTCCACATCCTACACTCAAGTATGACCATCATATTGGTAGAAGATTGACACATTTTAGATTAAAATCATAAGTCAATTCACAAAGTTAATGTTTTCAAGAAGAAATATTTGTTCTACCTTCATAAGTGAGGCTCTTGCTCCAGTAAATGATTTACAGTTCTTAGTATGACAGGGCCTTGTCAAAGTGTCAGAAGGGGCATATGTCACACAGGGTTCTCCATGGTGCAAAAGCAAGGAAAGAAAGAGAAATGTGCGTGGCCTGGTGCATTATCCTTGGTGAAAAGTTTTCGTTTGACGCGTTTCAAGGATTTTTCCTCTTCCTTTATGGAACACAATATGGAAGATATAAAACACTAAAAAGGGGTATTGGCGCTGTTCTAGGGTAAAATTAAGAAGGGGTGTAAAACATAAAATGTTGAAGCGGAAGGTGTCTGGAATATTTAAAATTACAAACCAGAGATAAAGTGCAAATACAAAGGGTGAACCAGTGGAGTAAGTTGGCACTTATATCGCAATATAAATCACAAAGTATTGAAGGTGTCCAAGATAAGGTGTTCAGCTAACACATAAAAGTGATTGATAAATATTAAAGAGTGAAATACAATTGAAAAAAAGTGCACGTGCATCAATAAATAAGTAAATGCAGTAAAACTATTGGCTGATTGTTTAAAAGCGGAAAAAATATATCATAAGCTTAAATGGATAATACACAAACGATATATATATGCATAGTGTATATTAAAAAGCCACAGAGCAAATAATAATAATGAAGTAATAATATGTAAAAGGAATGTCCGATATAATCAAGCAGTGATATCGCCCAATAATATGGGTGAATTAAGAAATGAGTCAGTATCAAAAACTGAAAATTATATATATAAAAATAAATATTAATTCTATTGAAAAAATGTGGATAAAAATGAGTTAATAAATTAGGAAAATGGAAGTCCTCCGTGCACCAGGCAAGACAGGGTTGCAGGAACAAATAAATAAATAAATAAATGCGGTCTACACAGATTCAGTTTAGTGGAAACCAAAGGCAGTGAGTAATCATTCTTGACATGAGATGAAAACAGCTGTAGTGATCCAGTGCTCCCCTCTTTCCGACACTGCCCCCTATGTGATTGCACTCACCGGAGCGCCCAACCCCTGCAGGGGTAATGGGCATAAAAGTAGTGGTCAAAGTAGGCCTCTTTCGTCTAGGCTGGGGGTGTCCTTCTTTCTCCAGGGGGTTGCTGTCAGCTGGATCCTTATCCTTCTGTCATGAGGGTGTTCTCAGCAGAATTAAGTGAAATGGAGGGGAAAAGAGGGGAGCACTGGATCACTACAGCTGTTTTCATCTAATGCCAAGAATGATTACTCACTGCCTTTGGTTTCCACTAAACTGAATCTGTGTAGACCGCATTTATTTATTTATTTATTTGTTCCTTCAACCCTGTCTTGCCTGGTGCACGGAGGACTTCCATTTTCCTAATTTATTAACTAAATTTTATCAACATTTTTTCAATAAAATTAATATTTATTTTTATATATATAATTTTCAGTTTTTGATACTGACTCATTTCTTAATTCACCCATATTATTGGGCGATATCACTGCTTGATTATATCGGACATTCCTTTTACATATTATTACTTCATTATTATTATTTGCTCTGTGGCTTTTTAATATACACTATGCATATATATATATCGTTTGTGTATTATCCATTAAGCTTATGGTATATTTTTTCCGCTTTTAAACAATCACCCAATAGTTTTACTGCATTTACTTATTTATTGATGCACGTGCACTTTTTTTCAATTGTATTTCACTCTTTAATATTTATCAATCACTTTTTTGTGTTAGCTGAACACCTTATCTTGGACACCTTCAATACTTTGTGATTTATATTGTGATATAAGTGCCAACTTACTCCACTGGTTCACCCTTTGTATTTGCACTTTATCTCTGGTTTGTGATTTTAAATATTCCAGACACCTTCCGCTTCAACATTTTATGTTTTACACCCCTTCTTAATTTTACTCTAGAACAGCGCCAATACCCCTTTTTAGTGTTTTATATTTTCTGGCTGCACCTAGGTGTAGTTTTTTTAGGGGGGCAGCAGTTCCACTTCCTAAGCGCGGATATTACCATTATTTTTATACATTATGGAAGCTCATCACTCTAAAATCCCTGTCCACATCCTTTTACACCAGCCCAGGGGACCCAGAGGCAATGCAGGTCCAGTGCAGCCCTCTTCCGGATGTCTATCAATAGGTCAGGATCAGGTTAAAGGGTCATACCAACACCATCTATTGGTGTGCTGCGATGAGTAAGGACTATTGCAACAGCGAAGGAGGACTATTCCCCCAAGGCTATACCATCCATGCAGCCTACCCCTTCTATTCTCTGTGCATGGGTATACTCTTGGCTATGGCGCGTCTATAAACAACACAGTAGCCTGTGCAGCTCAAGGTGGCCAGAGTTGTGATAGCCAGGAGGCTGAAAATGTATGTTCTTTCATGGAATATAGGGTATTGCCTCAATCTAAGTAATTTAAAGAAATAGGGGCGGGTACCATCATCCTTAGTATTAGGATAGTGGAAAAGGGTGCGTCAGGGGCTACTCCAAAATACTGCCCCACAACAACAAAAATGTTGAGGACTATCTCAGTACCCAGGGATTTAGACAAGGTAAATATAAAAAATATGAATTTATTGAAAAAAGGACATAGATAAAAGCATTGGTACAAAGGTACATAAGTAATTATTGCATACAGTTACAAATGGTTCAACAAAGAACAAATTGAACCCCACAGGTATATGGGGAGTAAAGATGTAGGTCCTGATGTAATCCTCTACATGTGGGGTTATGGACAAGACAAAATGGGGAAGATGATGACATGGACATCTATCCAATCAGAGAACTAACCCACCAAGTAGATAGCATAAAAGTAGTATAACAACCGGGGATCAAAGGCAGGACTCAAACAGTAGCAATTTTCCAAGGATATAGGCAGGTTCGCTTGCTTGTGTGAAACAGTATTCAATAATCAATCGTGGCCAACAGTAGGTCCCCTATAGCCGTTAGGCTAAAGAAACAAGTGCAGTGAGTGTATGTAGAGGTATGGACCATTAGGTCCACATCATAAACAATATACCTCATAGCATAACGATAGCCATAGGTACCAAGCCAGCGGCTCCCTGTCATAAGAACACAGGTACCACTGGCAGACCTAACCAGCAACCAGAGCCGTCATAAATTATGATGCCATGGCTATTCGGACGCGCCTTACCTTGGTGTGCCTGTAGTAGAGCCTGTCCCCGGGTGGCAGCCATCTAAGTGAAGGCTGCCAAGGGCACCTTTTTAAGAGGCTCCAACCTGGCCACGTCATCGCGCCAGACGTCACCGGTCCATCCCGCCCACTATGCATGCGCAACCCTAACAAGGAGGCGGCCGAGGGCCATCATCTAGGGAAGAAGGGGAGAGCAACCCAGGGACTGGTAACACCTCAGGCCGCTGGTAAATCCAAGGCAAGTCATGCCTGACAGCAAAAATAAACAACATAGAAGAAAACAGTTTAAACAAGCAGATAGCGAGGCAGTGTGTGTGCCAAAGCAATGACCGTGGCATGTAGTTACATCCCAGTCAGCGCCATGACACACACACGTGCCAAACAGTTACACGTGTGTTTTAATAATAAAAATAATTAATCTCCAGCCATGATCTCACCGCAAAGGATCAGGTATGGTTACATACAGTATAGATCCTGAAATTGAATAGAAGGCATTTAAGGACTATGTAATTAAACCCAAATCAAGAAACGTTGTCATTGGTAAGGGTGCAGGTGGGTGGTAGAGCAGAAAAAAGAAAAAAAAAAGGTAAAATAAATAAAAAGTAAAGAATGATTGAAGAAAAATGAAAAAGGCATAAGAAAGGAGGAAAAAAAGGGGGAAGGGAAAAGAAAGAGTGGAGAGCAAAAAACAAAAGCCAAAAAACAAAAAGCAAAAGACAAAGAACAAAAGACAGACCATTCACAGGAAGGGTTTGTATGAGAGGGCTTCATTGAGGCCCGGTGGTATGAGGGCGTTGAGTCTCTCGATCCAGATGGTTTCATGTGTGAGGATTGCGTGATCCCAGTCACCCCCTGTGGGTCTTCTGGAATCACCTCCAGAATTTAACAACTTCAGGTTGAAATCTGTGGTGTAGGCCTATATGGCGGCCCACTGTGGTGAGTTTACCATTAAATGAGCAGTATAAGTGGTCTCCCACTCTCTGCCTTAATTATCTAATGGTCTTGTCTACATAGAATGCATTGCAGGCACAGACCATTAGGTAAACTACTCCCCTCCTGCCACAATTGGCATGTTGGGGGGGGGGGGATTTCCCCATTGGGAAGAATAAAGGTTGTACCTTCCTGAATCCAAGGGCAGCGTTCACAATGACCACAGTGGCTGCTGGTAAACCTGTCCCTAAGTGTGGTTGCTCTACGAAACACTATTTCCCGGATTGGGCCTTACATATTTGCCCAAAGCATAGTGGTCTGTTAAAAGATGCCAGTGTTGTGACAACAATGTACGTAATTGATTGTGGTGGGTGGAAAATTTAGTGACTATTTTCACTATTTGGGATAGTTCTATGAGAGGGGGGCCATATAACAATGACGATCTGGTCCGTGCAAGGGCCCTATTGTAGGCCTTTCTAAGATTAGTACGAGTATAGCCCCGTGCTAATAGGTGCTTATGTAGAGCAGCCACTTGGATGTAGAAGTCCCCGTCCTCTGTACAGTTGCAACATAGCCTCAGATACTGGGCATACGGGATACTGCGTATCAGAGGTTGGAGGTGGGAACTGGATGGCATGGAGCAACATATTACTCGCCGTGGGTTTCTAATATAAATCCGTTCTTATTTGGCCGGTGGTGTCCTTAATGATCTTTAAATCGAGAAAAGAAATATGATTACAATCATAAGTAAACATAACGCATAGAATAAACTGGTTAATATTTAAATGTTCAATAAACTCGATTAGTGATGATTCTGTTCCCATCCATATGACAAAGAGGTCATCTATGAACCTGTACTAGCATAGCACATGGTTCAAAAATTATTGTAAGAAATCATCATCGAAGATTGCTCTTTCCCATCCTCACAAATAAAGATTGGCATAGGAATGTGCACAGGAGGTGCCCATGGCCACTCCCTGTGTTTGCAAGTATATCTGATCCATGTATGTAAAGTAGTTTTTGGTCAGGATAAACTGCAATTGCTTCAAAATGAAATGATTGAGGGGCCATGTATTGAGATCTTGATCCATCAAGAAGGTCCTGGCCATTCGGATGCCTTGCTCGTGGTGGATGCTCAAGTAAAGAGCCTCAACATCTATGGCCACACGGAGGGCGTTCGGAGGGACCTGGACCCCCTCGATGTGGCGAAGCAAGTCCGCTGTGTCCTAAATGTATGACGGTAGACTCAAAATATGTGGCATAACAAATGTGTCTACAAATCTACTTGCGTTTTCAGTTAGAGACACTATGCCCGATACTATAGGTCTCCCATGTGGTACCCAGAGGTTTTTATGGGTTTTGGGTAACGTGTAAAACATAGGTAACCGTGGTGTTTGAGTGTTAATAAATTTGAGAGTGTCCTCATCAATGAGGCCATCCCAAAAGGCTCCAATGCACAAATTGTAAAATTCAGCAATAAATTGTTGTATCAGGGTAGGATCAATAAGTGTATACCAAGTTAAATTATATAGGACATCCAAGCACATAGTCTGGTATTGATGATGTGTCATAAGTACTATGTTCCCACCCCTGTCAGATTGTTTAATTACCAGGTCCATGTGTTTCCTGGGTTTTTCTGCTTGTTCCTGTCCCCAGACTAATAGACCCACTTCTAGAATATCTTATATATTTCTTGATTTCAGTTATTGCACAATCCAGTGTCTCCCGTGTTCACCGCAGGGGGATTACCTGTCCAGGGTGCCTCTAATTGTGCCGTCTGGTGCCCCTTTTGGGTTTCCACTGGTAAGCTATGCCTGACATTAAAACTCCAAAATTACCTTATTTACTTTATTTTGTTATATATACTTTTTATATCGTCTTAAAAACCTTTGATTCTGTAACTATGAGACTATATCTTTCTGTAGATGTTTATGGTCGAGTCTTACTGAAGAAGCGACTGAATTCGCCAAACATGTAGAGGATTACGTCAGGACCTTCATCTTTACTCCCCATATACCTGCGGGGTTGAATTTGTTCTTTGTTGAACCAGTTGTAACTGTATGCAATAACTACTTATGTACCTTAGTACCAATGCTTTTATCTATATCCTTTTTTCAATAAATTCATATTTTTTATATTTACCTTGTCTAAATCCCTGGGTACCGAGATAGTCCTCAACCCTTTTGTTGTCGTGGGGCAGTATTTTGGAGTAGCCCCTGACGCACCCTTTTCCAATGTTCTGTCGTGGTGATACTGAAAACCCCTGTGAAAAAAGAAAGAAGTAGGCTACAAGCCCTGAAAATGTATTTCCCTGGCTGGACCAAAGTTGATAAAAAACGCCACAATTCGAGTGAAACCCCCACATTAGATATAACATATTTCCTCCTCCTCCTCACCGGGGATGGCTTGAGAGGTTTGGACTTGTAATTGTTGTAATGGAATTGGCCTTACAATTTCCCAGCCATGTCCACTGGCCCTCCTAACCACTGGCACTTCACATTCTAAAGACTGAAGCTCTGACCTAGATGGTTCCATACATACTTGTATGTCCAAGGGAGCCATCTGTAAAGGACTTTGTGTCCCGGCTGTGTCATCATGTAGCAACCCACTCGGCGTTTGAGAAGTCTTTAGTTGCTGATAAGAGGTTGTTGGTGGTTCTTTTGCCCCAGTCACAACCAATTTGGTCAGATCTTTCTTTACAGTTTGGTCTTCCTTTAAGTAATTTGGTGTTTCCTTGTCCGAGATATTGTTTACTTGTTGATCTTGAAAAGCTTTGACATAACGATGGATCTTCTGCTGACTAAGGTCCTTTCTTACCACCACCCTATAGTACCAGAAGATTAGGTTAGAGTGCTTTTTGGGGAACTATTTTCAAAAGTAATTCTACAATAATTATTTTCATCTCTTCAGGTACCTACCTTCTTTAGCCAAAGGTGGAGGTTTTATAGTGCACTTGTCTAAATTTGTAACATCTTTAAAAAAATAAGTGTTCTAAAACCAGTGGTATGCACCTTCCCATAGCTATCAAGCAATCACTTTTATATTCATGGTGTATTGAATGTATGTTTAGTGATAGAGATTTCAAAAAAAATTCCTGGTACCAATTTTTTTCCATGGGGGAACAAAACTTTCACATTCACTCCCTCAATAATGCCCCTTTCACACTTTTGCGCCAATTTACCATCGCTTTAGCTACTCGGACGAAAGCGGGGGCGGTTTTACCCCCCCGCTAGCGGCCAAAAAAGCTACAGCGGTGCTTTGCCGGCGGTATAGCCGCACTGCCCCATTGATTTCAATGGGCAGGAGCGGTTTACAAGCGGTGTATACACCGCTCCAAAGATGCTGCTTGCAGGAGTTTTTTTAACGTCCTGCAAGCGCACCGCTCCAGTGTGAAAGGCCTCGGGCTTTCACACTGGAGACACAGCAGCAGCTGTTTCAGGGTGCTTTGCAGGCGCTATTTGTAGTGCTGTAGCGCCTGCAAAGCGATCCAGTGTGAAAGGGATCTAAATATTGAAGGGGGATTTCTTGTAGCACTCATAGATATAAAGATTGCAGAATATGTCTGTTGGACTGAGTAATGAAAACCTCACAAACAGGAAAAAAAGCCCAACCACAGTTATAATGTGTGGTTGTATGCAAAGGTGTACAGCCAACCTCTGGAGTGGCCCCCAAAGACCCTATCCATTCTTCTAACAATGGCTTTAAAAAAACATAACATAAGGGAAAAAATATTATAGACATAACATGGTGACATCACAGTGAGCTCATCTCAAGTCCATGATCAGAGGTACATCCGTAAGGTTTTACAGTACAGGCAATTGCAGAGCATAGCAAGCATGACATTAAGTGTAGAATAGAGGGTTAGGAGGAAAGTTCAGGTACTTTTGGACTGCAAGAATAGGAAGTCTCTTATTGAAGAAATCCAGAGAATAACTGTTTCACAGCTGGATTCTCACCACCCCCGGATAGACCTCCTCTCACTAGGCCTAGCAGCCGGCAGGGTTTTAAGTTAAGAAAAGTCTCTGCCACAGACTTGAATGTAGAATACTTGAGGAAAAGTCTCTGCCACAGACTTGAGTGTAACTGAGGGACATGAACAAGTTTAGAGAACTATCATATGGTACCAGTATCTCTCAACCGGTCCAGCGATACCGAATGAGTGTAGATCCATAAAGTGTCCTTCAACTGAGCCTCCAGGCCCCTTCAGAGAAAACAGCCTTGTGCATGGCCTTCTCCTGAAGAATCCTCCCCTAGATGCTCCTCCAGTTGCTGGGCCTCTCCTTATATGAGACGGCACCGGACCACCCTTGAATCATTAGGCTCCGATATCCATTCAGGCCTGTCCCTGCAGTTGCTTCGCCTCGGGCTATCCAGCCCTGAGACTTAGAATTGCATGGATCCGCACCCCAGGCCAGGAGGGCCATGAGGGCTGGTCAGGAGGACCAGGACCAAACAGACAGAAGATATCTTCTGGACCGGAACAACGACACACGTGATCTCAGTACCCTAAATACCCCCTCCCAGAATTCACAGCAGGATAAACACTCCTACTGGGCTGGCTCAGAGAGAAACAATGGCATCCAATACACCCAGCTAAACTGCGTTCTCATACTTGCCGGCAGTGACAGCGACACCTGTGGCCAAGTAGAGTGCAATCCAGCTAGACTGGTACTGAAATCATAATTTAGCAGAATTAGCCCTAAAACCCAACTGTGGTTTCAGGAATATTAATTTTCAAAAACACATAGCGCATGCTCTTCAGGAACCAGCACTACATTACTATCTAGAGGAGATTAGCAAATGGACATTCACTAGTCTACCTCCTGTCTACCTGGTGTCATACACCAGTCCATAAGGGCCCTGGGCCCATGGGTGGGACAGATACTGTATTGCTTCCACCTAAACAGTTGTCTTCTGAAATGTATACACACTCCCGGCTGCTGTAGCTACCACTGATCTATGAAATACTGTACATATCACATTTGGTGGAGTTAAAACAGATACAGGAGATCTCAGCAGAGCAGAATTAAAAAGAAAAAAGTCAACTACAGCAATTCAACTCACCGTAAGTACCAGTGGTCTCCTAATCCATAATTTGTGCCACAAACGCCTGATCGAGGCCAGAGGAATTGTGGGAGCTTTCGCTCCAACATCACTACAGTTGCAGCAACCTGATAAAAAGAGAGGCGAGATGCATGTATGTCTTTATTATGATGATAAATTAACTTGTACAATACACTTTAATCGATTTTCAATAATAATAAAACAAGACACATATGTATATACACTATATTGTCAAAAGTATTGTGATGCCGACATGCACATGAACTTTAATGGCATCCTAGTCTTAGTCCATAGGGTTCAATATTGAGTTGGCCCACCCTTTGCAACTATAACAGCTTCAACTCTACTGGGAAGGCTGCCCATAAGGTTTAGGAGTGTGTCTATGGGGATGTTTGACCATTCTTCCAGAAGCACATTTGTGAGGTCAGGCTCTGATGTTGGATGAGAAGGCCTGGCTCACAGTATCCACTCGAATTCATCCCAAAGTTGTTCTATTGGGTTGAGGTCAGGACTCTGCAGACCAGTCAAGTTCCTCCACCCCAAACTCGCTCATCCATGTTTTTATGACCAACCATTCCCATAGACACACTCCTAAACCTTGTGGACAGCCTTCCCAGAAGAGTTGAAGCTGTTATAGTTGCAAAGGGTGGGCCAACTCAATATTGAACCCTACGGACTAAGACTGGGATGCCATTAAAGTTCATGTGTGTGTAAAAGCAGGCATCCCAATACTTTTGACAATATAGTGTATGTCCACAGATCCTTAGGTATTAATTCTTACTGTACCTGAGCTCTCCACAGCTCATCTCTCTCCTGTGCCACCCTCCATTGAGTGTCTCCCACCATAGCGATCAGCAGATTCAGCATCATGAGGTTGGAGAGGATGGCGAAGGAAAAATATAAAATATGGAACATGTACGGAAGGGTCACGGAATAGTTGGTGGGGGAGTTGATAACGTTGAGGAAAAGCTCAAAGGTGCTTAAAATAGACATGAGGTAGTTATAGAAAAATCCAAACTGGTTGGCATCTTCTGTTTGGAATATAATGTAAAATGCTGGCAGAAGGAAAACACAAATCAATGAACATGATCAGTTACATTTAAATATAGAAAAAGAAACTTCAGTTTTCCAAAAACAGTTTTACAATATGGGCTTTCTATCAATGCATGGGGGCTGCATTGTAGAGACAAGGGTTGCAGCAGTCACAGGAAAGCCCAGGCTCCTGCAGGACTAGATTGCTTTCTCTGAAACTTTCTACCTTGAGATTCCCTTGAATTGTTATCAGTGCAAACATGTTTTCAGGGGTTTATGTATCTGTTCTATAAAGCTTCCATCATTTGCCTAAACTAATGCTTGATGATGATCCTCAATGTCCCTATTGTGGGTTTTTCAGTTTCCTTTACTGACTGTTCAGGTTTAACAGCTTCCCGACCACCGCCTGTACATATACGTGTACATATACGTTGGCAGAATGGCACGGCTAGGCAAAAGCACGTATATATACGTGCCCTTTAATTGCCTAGCCGAGGGGGCACGCTCCTGACCCGGTGGGGAGCTCCGTGACCACGACCAGTGGACCCGATCGCCGCTGGTGTCCCGCGATCGGGTCACAAAACTGAAAAACGGGGAGAGGTCTGTGTAAACAAACCTCTCCCCGCGCTTCCTACACTGCCTGTCATTGATCGGCTGTTCCCTGTCATCGGGAAAGCCGATCAATGACGTCAGACGTACAGCCACGCCCCCTACTGTAAAAAAAAAACACAACATGTCACACTTAGCCCCTCCCCGCCCCCTAGTGGTTAACTCCTTCACTGCCAGTGTCATTTACATAGGAATCAGTGCATTTAAATAGCACTGATTTTTATATAAATGACAATGGTCCCAAAAATGTGTCAAAAATGTCCGATGTGTCCGCCATAATGTCGCAGAAAAATATTAATAAAAATGCTATAAAACTATCACCCAATTTTGTAAACGCTATAACTTTTGCGCAAACAGAATCAATAATCGATAATTGCGATTTTTTTTTTACCAAAAATATGTAGAAGAATACGTATCGGCCTAAACTGAGGAAAAAAAATGTTTTTTTATATATTTTTTGGGGATATTTATTATAGCAAAAAGTAAAAAATATTGCATTTTTTTCAAAATTGTCGCTCTATTTTTGTTTATAGCGCAAAAAATAAAAACCGCAGGGGCGATCAAATACCACCAAAAGAAAGCTCTATTTGTGGGAAAAAAGGACGCCAATTTTGTTTGGGAGCCACGTCACACGACCGCGCAATTGTCAGTTAAAGCGACGCAGTGCCGAATCGCAAAAAGGGGCCTGGACCTTTGGCTGAAAATTGGTCCGGGGCTGAAGTGTTGAAATATTCTTTGAGCAGCTAAGAGTACCCAGCAAGACCTGCAGAAGCCAAAATAATAAAATTTGGTTTAAAGCAGAGATAAACCTTAAAAGCAAATATTTGCCAGCTGGTAGGGTCCATTGGTGAAAGATAATTTATATACTGTATAATCTATTTTTATTAGCCACTTTCAGACCGGACCATTTTGCTGGCTTAAGACCAGACCACTTTTTGCGATTCGGCACTGCGTCGCTTTAACTGACAATTTCGTGGTCGTGCGACGTGGCTCCCAAACAAAATTGACGTCCTTTTTTTCCCACAAATAGAGCTTTCTTTTGGTGGTATTTGATCGCCCCTGCGGTTTTTATTTTTTGCGCTATAAACAAAAAAAGAGCGCCAAATTTGAAAAAAAACACATTATTTTGTACTTTTTGCTATAATAAATATCCCCCCCCAAATATATATATAAAAAAAACGTATTTTTTCCTCAGTTTAGGCCGATATGTATTCTTCTACATATTTTTGATTAAAAAAAATTAGCAAAAAGCGATTGATTGGTTTGCGCAAAAGTTATAGCGTTTTTTTTTACTAGTAATGGCGGCGATCAGCAATTTTTATTGTGACTGCGACATTATGGCGGACACATCGAACATTTTTGACACATTTTTGTGACCATTGTCATTTATACAGAAATCAGTGCTATTTAAATGCACTGATTCCTGTGTAAATGACACTGGCAGTGAAGGAGTTAACCAGGGGGTGGCAGTGTAGGGGTTAAGTGTTCCTAGGGGCGTGTTACTAACTGTGGGGGGCGTGGCTGTGTGTTAGTGAACACTGATCTCTGCTCCAATCACAGGGAGCAGAGATCAGTGTCACTTGTTGCTAGGCAGAATGGGGAGATGCTGTTTACTTCCACATCTCCCCATTTAGTCTTTCCGTGTGATGATCGTGGGTATCGAGTCCGCAGGACCCGCGATCGGACTCATGGGGTCCCGACCGGCGTGCACGCAATGGCATGGCGGCATTCTTAAAGGGACGTACCTGTACGCCCTTATGCCTGTCCGTGCAATTCTGCCGACGTACATCGTCGTGCGCTGGTCGGGAACCGGTTAAAGAAGACTTTTCAAAGTTACTAAAAATTGAAGGAGAATAAAAAGGTACATGCAACACAATAAACAAAACAAGGTAGACTAAAGCTGCCTATACAATGCTGTGAGAACGTTTTTTCCCACTTTCAGATTTTTTTTTTTTTTTGCATATGTGTCACACTTAAATGACTCAGATCATCAAACAAATGTTATTATTACACAAAGATAACCAGAGTAAATACAAAATGCAGTTTAAATTATGGTTTCATTTATTAAGGCAAAAAAGCTGTCCAAACCTGCCTGGCTTTATGTGAAAAAGTAATTGCCCCCTAAACCTATTAACTGGTTGTGTCACTCTTGGTGGCAACAACTGCAATCAAGTGTTTGCGATAACTGGCAATGAGTCTTTCACATTAATGTGGAGCAATTTTGGCCCACTCTTCTTTGCAGAATTGTTTTAATTCAGCCACATTGGAGGGTTTTCCAGCATGTATGGCCTGTGTAAGATCATGATACAGCGTCTCAATTAGATTTAAGTCCGGGCTTTGACTAGGCCACTCCAAAACCAAAATTTTGCTTTTTTTGAACCATTTGCAGGTGGCTATTGTGGTTCGGATCATTGTCCTGCTGAATAACCCAAGCGCACTTGAGCTTGAGGTCACGAACTGATGGCCGGACAATCTCCTTTAGGATTTTCTGGTAGAGCTCAGAATTCATGGTTCCATCAATTATGGGAAGTAGTCCAGGTACCGAAGCTGCAAAGCAGCCCCAGACCATCACGCTACCACCACCATGTCTGACTGTTGGTATGATGTTCTTGTTATGAAATGCTGTATTCGTTTTATGCCAGATGTAACGGGACGCACACCTTCCAAAAAGTAAAATTTTTGTCTCATCCGTCCACAGAATATTTACTTAAAGGTCTTGGGGATAATCAAGATGTTTTTTGGTAAATGTGAGATGAGCCATTGTGTTCTTTTTGGTCAGCAGTGGCTTTGGCCTTGGAACTCTCCCATGGATGCCATTTTTGCCCAGTCTCTTTCTTATTGTTGAATCATGAACATTGAGCTTACTTGAGGCAAGTGAGGCCTGCAGTTCTTTAGATGTTGTTCTGGGTTCTTTTATGACTTCCTGGATGAGCATCATCATGCTCTTGGAGTCATTTTTGTAGGCCACTCCTGGGAAGGTTCACCACTGTTCCAAGTTATTGTGCGCATGCGCGGGACTTCCGGGAGGACGCTCTGATCGGAAGCTCCGCACCGCTCCGGCCCATCTACTACCCCCGAGCGCTCAGATCGAGCAGGATTCGGCCGGCCCTCACCCCTCTGCCTCCCAAGGGTGCCAGGCACCCCCCGATATGGCCACAGGAACGCACAAAAACGAGGTGAGCCGTCAGCTCACCTATAATCCGGCAGCCCCGGCCTCAGCCAAGATGGCGGCCGCAACACGAGGCAGCACAGAGGACCCGGACACCATCGCAGACCCACCACCCCAGCATCTGCATCTCCAGCTCCACACCAACATGCCTTCAACCCCTGTGAGTACCTGCAACCCCCAGGGTAACTCCCCAGCCTCTACAGCATCCCTGCTGAGCAGGAACTTCGGTGACTTTTCACACACTCCCTACCAGGGATCCCCCCTAGGCCTGGAAGGCCCACATCACTATCCCCCCCCTGCTGCAGACCCACTCCACTGACATGCAGCTTATGCTGCAACATTTTTCTGAAATGCTGGCACAGAACGCCTCCCAAATCACGGCTACCATTAAAGCTGATCTGCAGGGCCTAGGGGCCCGCATGGATGTTATTGAGCAGGCGGTAGATAACAATGCAGCACGTACCAACCAGAACACCGCGTGTATCCAAACCCTACAAGACCAACTAGAAACAGCCCTCTCTAAAATCGACGATTTGGAGAACAGGAGCAGAAGGTACAACTTCCGCGTTAGAGGAATTCCCGAATCTGTCACAGACGTCCCCAGCACAATCAAAAAGTTCATTAAAGAACTCTTGCCTGACATCCAGGAACACAGATTGGAACTTGACAGGGCCCACAGAGCTCTTCATCCCCCCAGACAAGATGGCCTCCCTAGAGACATAGTAGTCAAGCCGCATTACTATAGCGTTAAGGAGGATGTCATGAGGCACACACGCAATCTGGATAACCTGAACTTCCAAGGCAACAAGATCCAAATTTTTGCGGACATCTCCCCGGCCACGGTCAAGAAACGCAGATCCCTCAAACCCCTTCTGGAGGTCCTCATCCAGAACTCAATCAAGTACCGCTGGTCCTTCCCGTTCAGGCTCCAATTCCACTTCAAGGACAAATCCTACGGCTTCTCATCGTTCCAGGATGGCGAACGCTTGCTGCTCCAACTCGGTCTGATCTCCCAGGATTTGGCCCCCCACCAAGCTCCAATCAAGTCGGCTTCGTCTAAACGTCCACCACCAGGCAGCCCCCTGACCCCTCTGTGGAACAAGCAACAGTCGAAGAGACACCGGGAAGCACATCCTCCGAGATGAAGACCCCATCCTCCACCTCTCACCAATGAGAGGCCTTGCGTCCTCTAACCCTTTTTTTTTGGACATATTTCCCCCTGAACCTTGCCCCCCCCCTATCCATCTGGTCACCCCATCACTCAAACTTTATCCCTCTCGCTTTTTCAGTGACCACCCCAGCTTGCCTTAAGGTTCAGGGGGAAATGGATCCTCCAAGCCCTGACCAGTTTTGGCCAGGCCAGGATCCCTCTTGTTTAAGTGGACCCCGTTGGTCCTAACAGGGGCTAAACGGGGCCCACTTCCTCACTCTACACTCCCACCTGGGATCACGTGGGTATTTTGTTCGCTTGCATTCCTCTTAGGTTTTGTGGACTGGGACAATTCCATCTTACATCCCCCCCAATCAGCCAGTCCCACACACCGGCCCTAGCTTACTCCCTTACGGGACTTCTTTCCCCCCTCTACCCTGCAGGTACCCCCACCCCTGCTATTTTTGAGCTACCACCCTTCTTGCTCATAGCAAAGAATAATCTAAGTAACACCTTTTGCGCATGATGCGTACAGTTTGTAACTTTTTTCGTGTTGTTTCAGTTTATGTTTACCCCCTAGGCCGACCGGTAACAGTTTGCTCCTTACGGGGGGCCGTACCGGCCGGAGCGGTGTAGTATGCCACTCCACCTGTTGTGACGCGGAGGGTACCCACTCCCTCCGGTGACACCAGACAGCCAACCCTTTCAGGGTTGCACCCTCTCCAAATGCTCTCCTTGGTGAGCTTTTGGACATGGACCTTCTTGACTGGTCCTTATTGCACTATAACTGTAATGTATTGGTTGATCGTTTTTTGTTTTTTTTTTTATGCACTTACTAACCATCTCAATGTTATTCGTGCTCTCTCCTCCTCTTCTTTTCCTTTCTTACTCCCCCTCCTCCCCCCCCCCCCCCTCCTCCCCCTTTATTCCTAGTGCTCAAGGTTCCTCGCGGAGTTTCTCCACATCACCCCCTTCAGGTTCTCGGCGGAAACACATCCCCCAGACTGACAGACTCAGAAGCCACAGGACTAAGGTAAGCTCCCTCCAAACATTCTCGCACCCACACCCAGAC
The DNA here is from genome assembly GCA_028564925.1 of Lithobates sylvaticus. NCBI lineage: Eukaryota > Metazoa > Chordata > Amphibia > Anura > Ranidae > Lithobates > Lithobates sylvaticus. The sequence continues at coordinate 59,869,617 of CM053036.1, read as the reverse complement.
GCCCATGGCTGATTCTGAAACCCGCACAATGACACTAAGAATTGCCTCTCATAACGCTCAGGGACTAAACTCCCCCTCCAAACGCCGGAAGGCCTTTCAAAGTTACCATGCCAGAAGCCTTGATGTCATCCTACTACAGGAAACCCATTTCCCAGCAAGTTACACTCCTTCATTCCTCCACCGTAACTACCCCACCTTCTACCTAGCTAATGCTCAAACTAAACAGAGGGGAGTAGCTATCCTACTGTCCAAACGTATCCCTTTCGTTCATACACACACCGTCCGAGATGAGGAGGGCAGGTTCCTCCTGATCAAAGGACTTATTGAAGGGGAACTGTATTCCATTGTCTCCTATTATGCCCCTAACCGGGGTCAGGCGCGCTTCTTCGCTTCTATGCTCACTACCCTCTCTTCTCACCTGGAAGGCAGGATCATAGTAGGGGGCGACTCCAACACAGCATTCGATCACGTCTTAGACAAATCTTCTCAAGACAGGCCACGCCTCACTAAACCCCCCAAACAGAGCCTCAGAATAGCCCGACTCTTCCATGACTTAAACCTGATTGACACTTGGAGGGAATTAAACCCCACTGCCAAAGACTATACCCACTACTCGGCCCCCCATAAAACGCACAGTAGAATAGATCACATCTTTATACCCAACTCGGACATCCACACAGCGACACATGCCTCAATTCACGAAACCCCCTGGTCTGACCACTCCATCGTCACTCTCAAAATCCACAACGCATTGTCACCCACCGGTCCCCCTCAATGGCGCCTCAGTAAATCCCTTCTACCCAACCCTGTTCACTGCACTCTTTTAGCCCAGGACATTAAGGAATTTTTTAACCTCAATGACACGGGGGACACGTCCCCCAGCTCTCTCTGGGGAGCACACAAGGCAGTAATAAGAGGGAAAATAATCCAATTGTCATCCAAACTCAAAAAGGAACATAAAATCACTATAGAGAAATTGGAAAAAGACTTTGAACGTCTCAGTAAGGCTCATAAAGCCAAACCCACCTCAGCCAGCCTTTCCCAACTTGAATCCTCCCGTGTGGCCCTGAACCTAGCTCTGACCACTAATGCTGACAAACACTTGCGCTGGTTAAGCGGCAAGTTCTACCTACAGGCAGACAAAATCGGTCCTCGTCTGGCGACGAAACTCTCCCCTAAACTGAAAAACTTCACATTGCCCAAGATAAAAACGGACTCGGGTGCCCTTTCCCAGAATCCCCAAAAAAATTTAGACACCTTCCACACGTTTTACTCGAACCTCTACTCTGCCCCTTCCATGACAGACCCAGTCCCTCTAGAAACCTTCCTAGAAAACGTAAAATTACCGGAGCTCTCTGAGTCACATAGGTCCATGATGGACGCTCCTTTTACCACAGAGGAAGTCCTTGATGTCATTAAAAACCTTAAAACAAACTCTGCCCCTGGCCCAGATGGCTTTTCCGCCCAATATTACAAAACCTTTTCCGAAATCCTCTCTCCTCGTCTGGTCCACCTCTTCAACTCCCTACGCGAAGGTTCCCCCCTTGAACCAGCGGCTAACCTCGCATTTATTACGGTTATCCCCAAACAAGGGAAAGACTCCAGCGATGTAAGCAACTATAGGCCAATTTCTTTAATTAACAACGACCTTAAAATCATGACCAAAGTCTTAGCCAACAGAATGGCCTCCTTCATTGCGTCCTACGTACACAAGGACCAAGTGGGTTTTATTCCCGGGAGACAGGGGCCGGACCAGATTAGGAGAGCAGTAGACCTGATATCGCTTATGCACTCCGCCTGGGATGGCGACCCCCAACAACTAGGCTACATACTCTCCATAGACCTGCAGAAAGCCTTCGACACAGTTACCTGGCCTTACCTATTTTCCATCCTACGTCGATGGGGGTTTGGCCCGGACTTCTTACAAACGTTATCTTCCCTCTACTCCACCCCGAGAGCCCAGATTAAACTACAAGGCCACCTCTCTAAACAGATCCCAATCTTGAAAGGTACTAGACAAGGATGCCCCCTTTCTCCTCTACTCTTCGCTATAGCGATAGAAACTCTGGCGTTAGCAATCAGGCAAGATCCGGACATCAGTGGGGTTGTATGCGGCAATCAGATGCACAAATGTGCGCTCTTGGCAGACGACGTCCTCCTGTTTCTCACCTCCCCTCTCACGTCCACTCCTAAGGTCCTAAAGCTGCTCCACGCTTTTGGAGCAGCTTCAGGTCTTAAAATCAACATGTCAAAATCCCTGGCTCTCAACATAACTGTTCCCCAAGACATAGTAGACAGGCTAAAAGCCAACTTCCCTTTCTCCTGGAGCTCCTCCTCCCTTCCCTATTTAGGGGTTTTCCTTACCCCCAAAATTGACCTTTTGTACCATCACAATTACACACCCATGCTGAAGAGACTCTCAGACGATTTGGCACAATGGTCCCTTTATAACCTGTCCTGGCTGGGTAGAGTTAACTCAGTCAAGATGACCCTCCTCCCCAGACTCCTGTACCTCTTCAGGTCTTTGCCAATCCCCGTTAAGAAACGGGATCTAGACAGATTCCAATCCACGGTAACTAGATTTATCTGGGGTGGCAAGGGTCATCGTCTTTCAAACTCAGTGCTGTTTAGAGCAAGAAAGAAAGGAGCACTAGGACTCCCGAATCTTTGGAAGTATTTTCAAGCAGCTCAACTTTGTCAGTTCTCCGTAATTTACTCCAGGTCCCCAAAACCCGACTGGGTTGAAATTGAACGACAGGCTACCCCCAACCACACGTTAGACTACTTGATCTGGAAAACACGTAGAGATCGCCCTGCGATCCTATCCCCCACCCTCTCACACTCGATGACCCTCTGTGACTCTCTTCACAAACATACCGCTCTAATATCACCCTGGCATCCTCTCACCCATATCTTCAACAACCCCTCCTTCCCTCCAGGACTAAACATCAAGGCATTTGCATGGTGGCTCGACAAAGGCTTGTATAGAATCGGTCAATACTTCAATGCTGATGGCCCCCTCTCTCTAAAATACTGCATATCCAAGCTGGACATGCCCCCCTCGGAAACCTATGGGTACTATCAGCTACGCCACTTCCTACACACAGTCTGGAGCAGTTCAGATAAGGCGCTCTCTGTCACCCAATATGAGCACTGGTGCTCCTCAGCCATGGGCGTCAGGGGGGGTATCTCCCTGATCTACTCAGCGCTTGCTGAACCTCAGGGCAAGGCGAACTACATGTTGAGGTGGGAGCAGGACCTACAGTTTGAATGGGATCTGGACACTTGGCACACGCACTTCTCTTACTCATTTAAAGGCATCTTGAACATCTCCCTCATGGAGGCAGATGTTAAAGTGATATCTAGATGGTATCTAGTCCCTACCCGCCTCTCTAAATTCTACCCCCAGTCTTCCCCACTTTGCTTCAGGGGATGTGACAGCCTAGGCTCCCTCCTACACATAGTCTGGGAATGCCCTAAAATCAGGGGCTTTTGGAACAAGGTCTTTTACCTCATACGTACAGTCACAGGACTCAAAATCCCGCAGGACCCTCTCATAGCTCTCCTCAACAAGACTATCCCGCATACTCCTAAATTGACCCGTTCGCTCATTCATTTTATCCTACTAGGGGCCAAGATCACTATTGCTGAAGCTTGGAAATCGCCCTCAGTCTCACTCCGACGAGCTAAACAAAAGATCTCATGGTTAATGGCTCAGGAAAAAATTGCCCACACTCTTCTAGACACATTAGACAAATTCCATCTCACATGGGAACCGTGGGCCCAATACACGGGCACTTCATTGATTCTCCTATGAGAAAGGCTGTCAATCTCCCTGACAGACCTACACATGCTCCGCAGCTTCTCTCCGCGAGGAACCCCCATCCAACCTCCCCCCCCCCCCTCCCTCCCTCACTCTCTGTCTCCTCTCTCCTCCCTTCCCTTCCTTTTCTCTCGCTGGCTCTCCCTCTACTCATTCAACTTCTACTTGAAGGGTCCTGGCGCACTCAGGACCCCAGTTCCGGTAAAAGGGTTCGACATATTTTGACACCTGAAGGTACACAAGGGCAGCCCGCTTGATCAAAAACCGTAGCCCTAGCCTCGTCAGGCCTACTCTCACCCTTTTCCCTACTACGTGAGGGTCCAAATTTTTGCCCACGGTAGCACCCTTACCCCTGTCAGGGGTTAGTAATCTGCTATGGTGAGCAGGGTCGTCGTACCCTCTCACACTAGGTTCACCTGAAGCTCTGGCCCCTGTCCCACCCATGCACAGCAAGATCCCCTTAGGGGGTGTGTGGGAGGCCAGAGACCAGACGCTGATTAAGTCTCTTACGAAAGCATTCTTAGAAGTTATCGATCCCCGCCCGAGGGCAACAGTGCCTAGGCCATTAGAACAAGGATCACTCTCCTAAATTCTCCTCAAGCGGCCTGACTGGTGTACGCATACCGTCTAGTACATTGCCCAGTGAATATGCCTGTAAACTGTTCTCTGTACGGACCCTCTAGGGGGCGCCATGTTTCCTGTTCTCATGTTCTGTTTCACGTTTTTATACCTTTGTAATGTTTATATTTACAATAAAACTTTTAAAACAAAAAAAAATAAAATTTAAAAAAATTTAAAATAACACAAAACAAAATAAAAAATATTAATTTTATGTCACTGGGCAAAGGAATAATTGGTAATACTCTATAATCATTAAATATGGCAGCATGTCACAATGTGGCAATGTGGAGCAGTCTCTCTCTCTCTCTCTGTGAGGGCAATGTGAAGAGGTCTCTCTGTGAGGGGAGCAAAGCAGTCTCTCTCTCTCTCTCTCTGGGGACAGTCTCTCCAGTTGAACATAGGTGACAAAAAAACTGATGGGTTACAATAACTGCTCTTACTATACCAAAAATAAGAAATATGTTTTTTTGCCTTCAGATATACTTTAAAAGAGAAGTAAAGGAATATAAATATTTCCCAGAATCTTGTGGTACTTGTTTGTAGCTTATATACTGCTAACTTTTTGAAATGTCAGTAAGAACTTGGCTGTGTCAGTAAATCTTGAGTGTTGTGTCTGTAAATTTCACTTTGGTAGGTTGGCAACACTGGCTGTCAGTAATACTGAAATGACACACACAGCAGCTGTGAGACCATCCACTCACCTGTTCTCACGGTCGCAGCATGGAGTACATGAATACACTATGAACCAGCTGGGGGTGGGAGGAGCAGAGTTTTTTCCAGCTGGGCCTGCTGACTGGTTCCTGGGTAGTGCTGACAGGGAGGAAGTGATAAGGGTGAAAGTGACACCTCCCATATTGCTTCCTCTCAGCATCCTATGTAGCCACGCAGGAGGGAAGAGACCCAGAGAGTGTGGCTGCAGTGGGCAAATTAGCACCTAATTAGTGAGGTAAGACCCTCACTACTATTCTTTTGTTTTGTTTTATAATGTCTGGGATGGGGGCCGAGTCACTTCACTATGGGCCTCTGGGTAGTACTTGCCCCCTGGGCCAAAATTGCCAGTCAGCCCCTGTTTTAGTCTGTATTCACACTTATGCAAATTAGATGCAGGTTTCTCTGCATCCAATTTGCATGACAGGAGAGTGTGCCCAGCTTGCAATGGAGCCAGTTCACACAGCTCTGGGGCAGTTCACATTTGGAACAGGTCCTGTGCATCTTTGGTTCCAATTCAGGTTCACCCAAAACTCCCAGGTGGACAGGGGCAGAGTCAAGATTATAGTAGGGAGTTCTCACTGTTGAAATATTCAAGACATACAATATAAGAACCATTAAGGGTTTTATTTACCAGACTTTACCTAAAGGTATAATAAAATTATTGAGTGTACTGATCATTTACGGTTTAATACCTTTTGTAAAATTATAAATAATTAAAGTTTGTGAGCACTGAACTTATTCTCTCTGGAGAAGAGACGCTTAAGAGGGGATATGATTTCAATTTATAAATACCGTACTGGTGACTAGGGATGAGCTTTAGAACCCTATTAGCTTTAGAACCCTATTAGTTTTAATGGATGCGAACGTTCGAAATTAAAAGTGCTAATTTTAAAGGCTAATATGCATGTTAAGGTCATAAAAAGTGTTTGGGGACCTGGGTCCTGCCCCAGGGGACATGTATCAATGCAAAAAAATGTTTTAAAAACGGCCGTTTTTTCAGGAGCAGTGATTTTAATAATGCTTAAATTGAAACAATAAAAGTGTAATATTCCTTTAAATTTCGTACCTGGGGGGTGTCTATAGTATGCATGTAAAGGGGCGCATGTTTCCCGTGTTTAGAACTGTCTCTGCAAAAAGTGTCATTTTTGCCAGTAAAAAAGCTATTTAAAATCACTCGCGGCTAATGTGAATTGACGGCTCCCGTAATACAGAGAACAGTCATTCATTGAAACTGAAAGTCATTCATAAAAAAAAAGTCATTGATAAAAAATAAAAAAAATGAAAAAAAAAAAAAGCGTGGGGGTCCCCCAAATTCAATAACCAGGCCCTTCAGGTCTGGGATGGATATTAAGGGGAACCCCAGCCAAAAAAAAAAAAAAAATGGCGTAGGGTCCCCCTCAAAATCCATACCAGACCCTTGAGGTCTGGGATGGCTTTTAAGGGGAACCCTAGCCAAAAAAAATGGCGTGGGGTCCCCCTCAAAATCCATACCAGACCCTTATCCGAGCACGCAACCTGGCAGGCCGCAGGAAAAGAGGGGGGGACGAGAGAGGCCCCCCCTCCCGACTGAACCGTACCAGGCCACATGCCCTCAACATTGGGAGGATGCTTTGGGGTCCCCCCCAAAGCACCTTGTCCCCATGTTGATGAGGACAAGGGCCTCTTCCCCACAACCCTGGCCATTGGTTGTGGGGGTCTGCGGGCGGGGGGGGCTTATCGGAATCTGGAAGCCCCCTTTAACAAGGGGACCCCCAGATCCCGCCCCCCCCCCTGTGTGAAATGGTAAGGGGGTACAAAAGTACCCCTACCATTTCACCAAAAAAGTGTCAAAAATGGTAAAAATGACAGGAGACGGTCTTTGACAATTCCTTTATTAAAATCTTCTTTCTTCTGGTCTTCCTTCTTCCTTTCTTCATCCTTCGGTTTCTTCATCTTCTCCTTCCGGCATCTTCTTCTTCCATCATCTTCTTCCTCCGATCCGCTTCTTCTTGCTCCGGTCTTCTCGTCCTTCTCGTCCGGCATCGGCGTCGGCGTCTCTTCTGGGCCGCTTCTCGCAATGGGAGGCTCCCGCTGTGTGAGGCTCCGCTCCGTCTGACAGGTCTTTTATAACGGAGGGCACCTGGTGACCCCGCCCCCCTCTGACGTCATGGGGAAAGCCATAGGGAATTCCCCATGACGTCCCCGTGCGTCAGAGGGGGCGGGGTCACCAGGTGCCCTCCATTATAAAAGACCTGTCAGACGGAGCGGAGCCTCACACAGCGGGAGCCTCCCATTGCGAGGAGCGGCCCAAGAAGAGACACCGACGCCGACGGAAGAAGATGCCGGACGAGAAGGACGAGAAGACCAGCGCAAGAAGAAGCGGATCGGAGGAAGAAGAAAATGGAAGAAGAAGATGTAAGAAGATGACGGAAGGAGAAGATGAAGAAACCGAAGGATGAAGAAAGAAGAAAGAAGATTTTAATAAAGGAATTGTCAAAGACCGTCTCCTGTCATTTTTACCATTTTTGACACTTTTTTGGTGAAATGGTAGGGGTACTTTTGTACCCCCTTACCATTTCACACAGGGGGGGGGGGGGGGGATCTGGGGGTCCCCTTGTTAAAGGGGGCTTCCAGATTCCGATAAGCCCCCCGCCCGCAGACCCCCACAACCAATGGCCAGGGTTGTGGGGAAGAGGCCCTTGTCCTCATCAACATGGGGACAAGGTGCTTTGGGGGGGACCCCAAAGCATCCTCCCAATGTTGAGGGCATGTGGCCTGGTACGGTTCAGGCGGGAGGGGGGGCGCTCTCGTCCCCCCCTCTTTTCCTGCGGCCTGCCAGGTTGCGTGCTCGGATAAGGGTCTGGTATGGATTTTGAGGGGGACCCCACGCCATTTTTTTTGGCTAGGGTTCCCCTTAAAATCCATCCCAGACCTCAAGGGTCTGGTATGGATTTTGAGGGGGACCCTACGCCATTTTTTTTTTTGGCTGGGGTTCCCCTTAATATCCATCCCAGACCTGAAGGGCCTGGTTATTGAATTTGGGGGGACCCCCACGCTTTTTTTTTGTTTTTTTTCAATGAATGACAGTTCTCTGTGTTACAGGAGCCATCAATTCATTAGCCACGAGTGCTTTTAAATAGCTTTTTTCCTGCAAAAATTACACTTTTTGCAGGGAAAGTTCTAAGCACAGGAAACCTGCCCCCCTTCACAGGCCACCTATAGACACCCCCCAGATGTGATACTGCAATGCTGTTCTAACAGCACGCACACACAAATCCCCAGAAATAGAGCATATCTTGTCAGCAGTCAGCAACACACTGACACGCTGACACTGTGACTGAAACATAATATGCGAGGCCGCCGCCGCGGCGGCCTCTTATACCGTGGGGCGTGTACTAAAGCCCCTGAGCTATAATTGGCTACAGGCATCCTGCCTGTAGCCAATTATGGCTCTCCTCGCTGCCGGCGCTGTGATTGGCCAAGCATGCGGGGTCACGGTGCATGCTTGGCCAATCATCAGCCAGCATTGCACTGCGACTAGCGCAATGCATTGCGGGCCGCTCGCATCACACTAATTTGATGCGAGCGGCCCAATTAGTTCTGGGCTCGCCGAGCGAGCGAACGCCCGATGTTCGATTCGAACATGGGTTCGAATCGAACACCGGGCCCATCCCTACTGGTGACCCCACAATAGGGATAAAACTTTTTTAGGGAGTTTAACAAGACTCGTGGCCACTCATTAAAATTAGAAAAGAGGTTTAACCTTCAACTACGTAGAGGGTTCTTTACTGTAAGAGCGGCACGGATGTGGAATTCCCTTCCACAGGCGGTGGGCTCAGCAGGGAGCATCGATAGTTTCAAAAAACTATTAGATAAGCACTGAACGACCACAACATACAGGGATATACAACTGACATATAATCACACACAAAGGTTGGACTTGATAGACTTGTGTCTTTTTTTCAACCTCACCCACTATTTTGTACTATATAATCTTCAGAACTTTTTACTTACCAGTTGTATATCCAAAAATGACCACAATCATCAGCCAGCAAAACCGTACCAAGTCTCCAAAAATCATCTGCAAAAGCCAAGATAGTAAGATGTTCTTACACCGAATATATTGGACACATCAGATTTCCTACAAATACCAAGATCAGCTATACTTCTCCTTCACTGCTTGTGTGGCTTTGGTCTGTCTCATTACCTTTCTTGTATATATCCTTAATTTCCTCTTTACATAAAGCAAACCGATCATTCGGCTATGACACCCTTTAAAGAGGAGCTCCAGCAGGTCAGCAGCTATAAATACTGTAGCTGACAACTTTTAATATTAGGAATCCAGGAATCCAGCAGTGTCCTCACCCAAGCCGATTTTTTTATCGACTATTGGGTGCTGCCGCCGGCATCCTGATTACGGGAAACCGACAGTGAAGTCCTAGGGGTTTACAGCCGTTTTCCTACTGTGTATGTACGAAAAGGGCTGCGCTTGGCTGTGGGGGCAAACTTCCAGCTCAGTTCACCACGGCTAACTGAGTCAGAAGTGGGAGCGGGTATCTGTCAAAACCAAATACCTACTCCCCCCTCACACCCAAAAGGTGCCAAATGTGGCACCTCCTGGGGGGGGCAGACAAGCGGAACTTCCCCTTTTGGGTGGAGCGCCACTTTACGTGGAACTTTAGTCAGAAAATTAAGTCCCACTAGATCACTTCAGGCTGACCCCTTTAATTCAAAATCTAGTAATACATTGTGACAAAAACAGAACCACTAGAGGCGGATTTGTTGACAGCCTAAAGATTTACTGCAGTTCGGAGGCTTTGGGCTTCAGCAAAATGGTGGCCTTCAGCAAGAAGAAACGGGAGCAATGCTGACGGCAATTTACAGCACATACTAATTTTAGTAGGATATGTAATAATAATGAATGGTATTTTTTATCAAGTTGTTATGGGTAAATTTCCGCTTTAAGGTCTAATAGTTGCTGCCCTGTCAATGGCTTCATCTCAAGTAAATAACGCACATCCGATGATTCGCAGCTTCTGAGTGTTCATAATGATCAGACTCCCCATAGCTAAGATTATATTATTCTACACCATAAGGGCCTGTGTTAATAGGCTTTTGTTTGCATCAGATGGGTTTTGCATTCTTATACAAGTCAATGGGAATGGAAAACTTTCAGGTAAAATGCAGATTAGAGGGAGGTCCACCGTAGGTTAAATGCACCTGTCAATGAATTCTGAATGATCTCAGCAGTATCTTAAACTGATACCACCAATCAAAGCCCAAAACCCAATAACCCTGCTATGTAATACTGCTAGGGTAGCTGGAAGATATACGCCCAACATTGAAAACTACCTTGCAGCAGTGATCCTCAGGGAGAAAATGTGATCTCCATGCAGATAATGCCCTGGCTGGGATTCAAACTGTGCTCGTGTGAGTTTCCTCCCATACTCCAAAGACATGCTGGTAGGCTAATAGGCACCCCTGACTAGATTGGCCCTAGTATGTGTATGTATGAATGTGAGATATGGATCTTGGGTTGTAAGCTCCTGTATACAATAAACATTTTTAAAACTTGCTCATCAGGACCCATTTGTTTTTTCCTCTCACTTCATTTGATGGATGTGTTGCAAAAGAAAGCTCTACAAAAAAGGGAACATTTTGCTTTTATCAAGAACTTTCCCAAAATCTAATCAATTCACAATGCAACACAGCATATCTACATCATTCACAACCATTCACATTGCTTGGTCCTATCAGGTTGAGCATGTCCAGCCCAAAGCTTACTGCCCCATTCTCAAGTCAACTTACTTTGTGGATCATGATGGTGAAAGGTCCAAGCATTTGGAATCCACGTGCAAAATACATGACATAGCACCAGCCCAGCACAAGTAATATGCACATCGGCACCACCTCTCCATCCGTGTCTGTCAGTCGGAGAACGAGGGTCACAAGCACAAAACAAGGGAAGGCGATTCTGTTGGCAGATACTATTTTAGTTGATTTGCTCATTAAGAAACAAACATGAAAAATGTAGCTTTAGATTATTTAAAGTAGTTGGAAAGGCTAAACACAGCACAGCAGCCCAATGGCACTGATAATGTTGCTATTTCAGTTTCTAAAGTAAATTTATAGAAAAATCACCCAAATAAATACCTTTTTGATACACATGGTCTTCTGTGGTATTACCTTTGCTGTGTTGGCGCTGGGGTGCAGTGTACAGTGGGACAGTGGGTGTGTACATTAGAAGTAGAGGAGAGCGCTAAGGATGGGCAGTGGGCGTTTAGCCAAAGTGACGCTGGGAGGATGAGAGGGGCTGCAGAGGCCCATCCATATTTGCATTGTTGGAGCTTGATCATGAATGAGCAGCGGAAGCTTACTGCATGCAGCAGCATCATGCATATACACTATATTACCAAACGTATTGGGACACCTACCTTTACATGCACATAAACTTTAATGGCATCCCAGTAGGGATGGGCCGAATGGACCCCATGTTCGCTTTGCACCAGAACATTCGAACACCGCGAAATTTCGGAGCCCGAATAACTAACCCCATTAAAGTCAATGGGACCCGAATGTCAAAAGTCAAAAAAGTGTCCATTTTGAAGGCTTATATGCAAGTAATTGGTTATAGGAATCCGGGTCCTGCCCTGGGGGACATGTATCAAAAAAAAAAAAAAAAAAGTTTGTGAAAAACTGCATTTTTAAATGAGCTGTGATTTTTTGATTTTTAACCACTTGTCGCCCAAGGTACATCTTAGGACGTCCTGGGCTTTGTGGGGGTAGATCTGAATGATGCCTGCAGCTACAGACATCATTCAGATATCAGCTTTTTCAGCCAGCGATTTCCTGCCCCATAAGAACGATCATAGCGGCTGTTCCCCCGCTTGATCGTTATTACGGGCGACGGGAGGGCAGCGGCTTCACCCAATCAGGGCTTGCAATGCACTGTTCAGTGCCCCAATGCATTGTGGTCGGTTCGGGGGGGGGGGCAAATGGTGGAACAAACCGTTTGTTCGGCTGTTCGAACATCGAAAGTTCGGCCTGAACTTATGCTCGGGCTGAACCGTTCGCCCATCCCTACATCCCAGTCTTAGTCCGTAGGGTTCAATATTTGACAGAGGGGTGGCTGTGAATGTGGTATACTTGGATTTTGCAAAAGCATTCAATACAGTTCCCCACACACCCCTAATGTGTAAGGTACAGTCTACAGGCTTGGAAATATCAGTTTGTAAATGGATAGAAAACTGTATGAAAGACAGAATTCAGAGAGCAGTGGTTAATGACTCTTATGCCCTGTACACATGATCAGACTTTCCGACAACAAAATCCTGGATTTGTGGTCAAAGGTTGTTGGCTCAAACTTGTCTTGCATACACGCGGTCACACAAATGTTGGCCAACAATTACGAACGTAGTGACGTACAAGACGTAAGGCGAGCCGATAAAAAGGAAGTTTAATAGCCATGCGCCACCCTTTGGGCTCCTTCTGCTAATGTTGTGTTTGGTGAGCATTGATTCCGAGCATGCATGGACTTTTGTGCGACGGACTTGTGTACACATGATCGGAAAGTCTGACAACAAAATATGCTGGCGGATAATTTTAGAACCTGCGAGCCAACATTTGTTGACGAAAAGTCTGACAACAAATGTTCGATGGAGCATATACACGGTCTGACTTTCCGCCAACAAGCTCACATCCAACATTTGTTGTCAGAAACAGGACATTTGTTGTGTACGGGGCATAACTCTGAATGGTCTAAGGTTATCAGTGCTGGGACCCTTACTTTTTAATATCTTTATAAATGATATTGGGTCTGGGAATAAAAGTACCATTTCAGTCTTTGCAGATGACACCAAGCTATGCAGTGGAATAACGTCCTTACAGGATGTCTCCAATTTACAAGCCGACCTCAATGTACAGGCAGTCCCCGGGTTACAAAAAAGATCGGGTCTGTAGGTTTGTTCTTAAGTTGAATCTGTTTGTAAGTCAGAACAGGTACATTTTTTAAGTGTAGCTCCAGCCAAAAAACATTTTTTTTTATCTTTTTGGATAGCATAGGGAAGGGTTAACACCCCTGTAACATTTGTTTTGCTGTGCCCCTGTTCAGAAGATTTCACCTCATTTCCTGTCCCAATGACAATTAGATTTTGAAAATTTTGGGTTGTTGTGGAAACAAGCCTCAGTGATAAAGCATCAGTGGAGACACCTTTTTCCCATAATACCTCTTACAGGAGTGAATTTCCCTTTCTAGGGGTAGATTTCCTCTCACTTCCTATTGACTCCCTCCGTTTGTAAGTAGGAGTCGTTTGTAAGTCAGATGTTTGTAACTAGGGGACCGCCTGTACTGTCTAATTGGGCGACTAAGTGGCAGATGAGATTTAATGTTCATAAATGTAAAGTTATGCACTTGGGGGCTAAGAATATGCATGCATCATACATGCTAGGGGGAGTACAACTGGGGGGATCCATAGTTGAGAAGGATCTGGGGGTTTTGGTAGATCATATGCTCAATAATAACATGCCAAGTTGCGGTTTCCAAAGCGAGCAAAGTCCTTTCTTGTATTAAGAGAGGTATGGACTCCAGAGAGAGAGAGATATCATTTTACCCCATGTTCAAATCATTAATAAGACCTTATCTGGAATATGCAGTTCAGTTTTGGGCACCAGTTACATAGTAGGTGAGGTTGAAAAAAGTCCATCAAGTCGAACCTATGTGTGTTATTATATGTCAGTATTAGGGATGAGCCGAACACCCCCGGGTTCGGTTCGCACCAGAACCTTCGAACCGACCGAAAGTTCGCGCGAATTTTCGAACCCTATACGTTATAATGGACGCGAACGTTCGAAATCAAAAGTGCTAATTACAACGGCCAATATGCATGTTAATGTCATAAAACAGGTTTGGGGACCCGGGTCCTGCCCCAGGGGACATATATCAATGCAAAAAGAACTTTTAAAAACTAACGTTTTTTCGGGAGCAGTCATTTTAATGATGCATAAAGTGAAAAAAAAAAGTGAAATTTTCCTTTAAATATGGTACCTGGGGGGTGTCTAAAGTATGCCTGTGAAGTGGCATGTGTTTCCCGTGTTTAGAACTGTCCTTGCACAAAATGACATTTTTAAAGGAAAAAAAGAAGCCATTTAAAAACACTTGCGGCTTTAGGTTTGTTCTTAAGTAGAATCTGAACAGGTACATTATGAAGTGTAGCTCCATCCCAAAAAAATCTATTTTTAAGCTTTTTGGAGAACATAGGGAGGGGTTATCACCCCTGTAACATTTGCTGTCTTTGCACATCTGTTCAGAACATGTCACCTCACTTTCCGTCCCAATGACAAATGTTTTTGGAAAAAGTGGGGTTTTAATTGAAACAAGGATTGGTGATAAAGTATCAGTAGAGAGGAGATACCTTTTTCCCAAATTAAATCTAACAGGATAGAATTTCCCTTCCTAGGGGTAGATTTCCTCTCACTTCCTGTTTTCTCTTTCCATTTGCAAGTAGAAGTCGTTTGTAAGTTGGATGTTTGAAAGTAGGGGCCTGGCGTATATACTCTGCAGAAATTTGCCCTATTAGATGTTGGTGTAGCCACAAGACTGGTGGGCACAGGAATGGGCCCTGCTGTGAGTTTATAGATCAAGATTTGTAATTGCATGCACCTGTTGAACAGGGCAGAAAAATTGGGGGTGGTGGTGGTGGTGGACGGTGTTGCCACAAGACTGTAAGCTCTCACATTTACTCTTGGTGGGCGCAGGAATGGGCCCTACTGTGAGTTATTAGATCAAGATTTGTAATTGCAAGCACCTGATGAACAGGGCAGAAAAATTGGGCCTTTGGCGGTGGTGGTGGACGGTGTTGCCACAAGACTGTAAGCTCTCACAGTTACTCTTGGTGGGCGCAAGAATGGGCCCTGCTGTGAGTTATTAGATCAAGATTTGTAATTGCAAGCACCTGATGAACAGGGCAGAAAAATTGGGCCTTTGGCGGTGGTGGTGGACGGTGTTGCCACAAGACTGTAAGCTCTCACAGTTACTCTTGGTGGGCGCAAGAATGGGCCCTGCTGTGAGTTATTAGATCAAGATTTGTAATTGCAAGCACCTGATGAACAGGGCAGAAAAATTGGGCCTTTGGCGGTGGTGGTGGACGGTGTTGCCACAAGACTGTAAGCTCTCACAGTTACTCTTGGTGGGCGCAAGAATGGGCCCTGCTGTGAGTTATTAGATCAAGATTTGTAATTGCAAGCACCTGATGAACAGGGCAGAAAAATTGGGCCTTTGGCGGTGGTGGTGGACGGTGTTGCCACAAGACTGTAAGCTCTCACAGTTACTCTTGGTGGGCGCAGGAATGGGCCCTGCTGTGTGTTATTAGATCAAGATTTGTAATTGCAAGCACCTGATGAACAGGGCAGAAAAATTGGGCCTTTGGCGGTGGTGGTGGACGGTGTTGCCACAAGACTGTAGGCCCTCATAGTTACTCTTGGTGGGCGCAGGAATGGGCCCTGCTGTGAACTATTAGATCAAGATTTGTAATTACCCGCCCCTGTTAAACAGGGGCTGAAAAATTGTGCCTTAGGCACTGGTGCTGGTGCCACAACACTGCAACCCCTCACAGATACTGTACTTGGAGCACAGCAGTCACACGTGTTGCAAAGCATTTTTTTAAAAAATTGTAATTACCCGCCCCTGTTAAACAGGGGCTGAAAAATTGTGCCTTAGGCACTGGTGCTGGTGCCACAACACTGCAACCCCTCACAGATACTGTACTTGGAGCACAGCAGTCACACGTGTTGCGAAGCATTTTTTTAAAAAATTGTAATTACCCGCCCCTGTTGAACAGGGGCTGAAAAATTGTGCCTTAGGCACTGGTGCTGGTGCCACAACACTGCAACCCCTCACAGATACTGTACTTGGAGCACAGCAGTCACACGTGTTGCAAAGCATTTTTTTAAAAAATTGTAATTACCCGCCCCTGTTAAACAGGGGCTGAAAAATTGTGCCTTAGGCACTGGTGCTGGTGCCACAACACTGCAACCCCTCACAGATACTGTACTTGGAGCACAGCAGTCACACGTGTTGCGAAGCATTTTTTTAAAAAATTGTAAGTACACGCCCCTGTTAAACAGGGGTTGAAAAATTGTGCCTTAGGCACTGGTGCTGGTGCCACAACACTGCAACCCCTCACAGATACTGTACTTGGAGCACAGCAGTCACACGTGTTGCGAAGCATTTTTTTAAAAAATTGTAAGTACACGCCCCTGTTAAACAGGGGCTGAAAAATTGTGCCTTAGGCACTGGTGCTGGTGCCACAACACTGCAACCCCTCACAGATACTGTACTTGGAGCACAGCAGTCACACGTGTTGCGAAGCAATTTTTTAAAAAATTGTAAGTACACGCCCCTGTTAAACAGGGGCTGAAAAATTGTGCCTTAGGCACTGGTGCTGGTGCCACAACACTGCAACCCCTCACAGATACTGTACTTGGAGCACAGCAGTCACACGTGTTGCGAAGCATTTTTTTATAAAAATTGTATGTACACGCCCCTGTTAAACAGGGGCTGAAAAATTGTGCCTTAGGCACTGGTGTGGTGGCATGGATCATTGAGGAGGAGGAAGAGGATAGTCAGTGAACATAAGAGGACAGTCACTCAGCATCAGCATAGGCAGTCTTGAAGGGATGTGATATTAAAAATTATTCGGTTATATCCGCCTCAGGTGCCTGGTAGCTGGTGGTGATCCAAGACTGATTCATTTTGATGAAGGTCAGTCGATCAACCGAGGCGGTGGACAGGCGCACCCTATGATCGGTGACAAATCCTCCAGCAGCACTGAATGTGCGTTCGGAAAGAACGCTGGAGGCAGGACAGGCCAGTAGCTCAATTGCATACTGTGCAAGCTCTGGCCAGTGATCCATCCTCAGGACCCAGTAAGCCAGAGGATTTTCGGTGGGAAAGGTGTCCAAGTCTGACCTTGCCCCAAGGTATTCCTGCACCATGTATATCAGACGCTGGCGATGGTTGCTGGAACCGATCATACCTTGGGGCTGCGGACTAAAAAATTGTCTGAACGCATCGGTCAGACGTCCACCTTCCCCACGCTCCTTCTGCTACTGACCGAAGCCTCAGCAACTTGTCGCCCAGGACCAGGAGTTTGTAGCCTCCCAGTTTCTGGGAACGCGTTGCACAGACCTTTCTGCAAGGCCTCCCTGAGATGTCTCATCCTCTGCTCCCTCTGCGACGGCAAGATAAGGTCCGCAACCTTACCCTTGTACCGCGGATCAAGGAGAGTGGCCAGCCAGTAATGGTCCCTCTCCTTGATCCGAAGAACACGAGGATCCTTCCGCAGGCTTTGCAGGATCAGGGAGGCCATGCAGCGTAGGTTAGCTGAGGCATTCGGTCCGGAGTCTTCTGGGTCACTGAGGATGACATGATCGCCAGCCACCTCCTCCCAGCCACGTACAAGTCCACTGGTTTGTTGGGACTGTACATCATCCCTAAAAGACTGCTGCTGCTGATGCTGAGTGCCAGGCTCCACCTCCATGCTCACACAATCCTCCTCCTCCTCCTCCTCCTCCTCATCCTCTTCCTGTGTGATGGGTGGGACAGAAGGAACACTGTCCGGATAAAGGGGGCCTTGAGAGGCAAGGAAGTCCTCCTCTTCCTGCCTCTGTTCTGCCTCAAGTGCCCTGTCCATTATCCCACGCAGCGTATGCTCCAACAGGTGGACAAGAGGGACAGTGTCACTGATGCATGCACTGTCACTGCTCACCATCCTCGTGGCCTCCTCAAATGGTGAGAGGACAGTGCATGCATCCCTGATCATGCTCCACTGACGTGGGGAAAAAAAACCAAGCTCCCCTGACCCTGTCCTGGTGCCATAGTCGCAAAGGTACTCATTGATGGCCCTCTGCTGCGTGTGCAGTCGCTGCAGCATGGCCAACGTTGAGTTACACCTGGTGGGCATGTCACATATTAGGCGGTTCTTGGGCAGGTTCAGCTCCTTTTGCAGCTCAGTCAGCCGAGCACTGGCATTATAAGATCGGCGGAAATGCACACAGACTTTCCTGGCCTGCCTCAGGACATCCTGTAAGCCTGGGAACCTGCCCAAGAACCGCTGCACCACCAGGTTGAGGACGTGAGCCATGCAGGGCACATGGGTGAGCTGCCCCTGTCGCAGGGCGGAGAGGAGGTTGGTGCCATTGTCAGAAACGACCATTCCTGGCTTAAGCTGACGTGGCGTCAACCACCTCTCGGCCTGCCCCTGCAAAGCTGCCAGAACCTCTGGCCCAGTGTGGCTCCTGTCCCCCAAACACACCAGCGCAAGCACGGCATGGCATCTTTTTGCCTGCGTACTTGCGTAGCCCCTTGTACGCCTACGGAGCACCGCTGGTTCCGAGGACAGAGCACTGGAGGAAGAAGAAGAGGAGGGGGTGGAGGAGAGAGGTGTGTCACAACCAGTAGCAGTAGTAGCGTTTTGGAGGCGTGGTGGCGGAACAACCTCCAACACTACTGCACCTTGTCCTGCATCCCTCCCAGCTGCCAATAGAGTGACCCAATGGGCCGTGAAAGAAAGGTACCGTCCCTGTCCATGCCTGCTGGACCATGAGTCAGCGGTAATATGCACCTTACCGCTGACCGCCCTGTCCAGCGAGGCATGGACATTGCCCTCCACATGCCGGTAGAGAGACGGAATCGCCTTCCGTGAGAAAAAGTGGCGTTTGGGAACCTGCCACTGAGGAACCGCACATTGAACAAACTCACGGAAGGGGGCCGAGTCTACCAACTGAAAAGGCAGCAGTTGAAGTGCTAGCAATTTAGCCAGGCTAGCATTCAACCGCTGGGCATGTGGATGGCTGGGAGTGTACTTCTTTCTACGGTCCAGCAGCTGGGGCAGGGAAATTTGCCTGCTGCAATCGGACGTCGGTGTACTGCAAGTACTTGGTTGTGACACACCTAATTCTACACCTTCAGTCCTCTCAGAGCAGCTTTCAGAGAGGACTGAAGGTGTAGTGGGGATGGAGATCCCAGCTGAGGAGGAGCAAGGAGAGGTCCGCTTAGTTCTTTGGTGTGGGTCTTTTATGTGTGCCTGCCAACGAGCTGCATGGCAGGTCGCCATATGTCTGGTCATGCTTGTGGTGCCCAAGCGGCTGATGTTTTGGCCACGCGAGATACGCTTGAGACAAATATTGCAAATAGCAGTGGTGCGATCTGATGCACTCGTCTCAAAAAAGGCCCACACCAAAGAACTTTTCTGATAACATGCAGAGGCAGCGCCCTGCACAGGCGGAGCTCTGCGGTGTTGTACAGTTGCTGTGCTGGCCTCTAGCTGGCCTCCAGGGGGCATCCTGCCTCGTTGGACATGTGACGCCGCATCCTCCTCCTCCTCCTCGTCCTCCTCCTCATCCTCTCTCCCTTCAGGCACCCACGTGGAGTCAGTGACCTCATCATCCCCTCCCTCTTCACCACTAGAGCAAACCTGGCAGTAAGCTGCAGCTGGTGGAACAGTACTGCCAGATTCCTCAAGCTGGGTATCATCATCCGAGCCTTCGAATCGTTGGGCATCCTCCTGGAGCATGTACCCAACACTGTGCTCAAAGAGTTCAGGGGACTCCTCAGGAGGACATGGTGGGTCTAGGGAAGGGGTGGCTGATGATGCTCTGCCAGTACCCTGAGCCTGGGTGAGAGAGGATGAGGAGGATGAGGAGGGCTTGGTCATCCATTCTACCAAGCCTTCAGCATGATGCGGCTCCACATGTCCAGCTGCCGAAAACAAAGACGCGCGTGTCCCATGGCCACGTGCTGATGATGATGCACGACCACGTCCACGGCCACGTCCACTAGAAACAGAGCCTGCCTGCCCTGTGTTCTTGGCTCTGCACGCTCTGCCTCCCCTTGGCGGTCTTCCAGCCATTGTAGTCGGTAGTTCTGTGGGTGCTGCTGAGAAGAATATATAGGAGCTCTGTGTGATGCCACTAACACACTAGAAGTCCTATGGGTGCTTCTGCAAAGAAAATAGAGGAGCTCTGTGTGATGCCACTAACACACTAGAAGTCCTGTGGGTGCTGCTGAGAAGAAAATATAGGAGCTCTGTGTGATGCCACTAACACACTAGAAGTCCTATGGGTGCTTCTGCAAAGAAAATAGAGGAGCTCTGTGTGATGCCACTAACACACTAGAAGTCCTGTGGGTGCTGCTGAGAAGAAAATATAGGAGCTCTGTGTGATGCCACTAACACACTAGAAGTCCTATGGGTGCTTCTGCAAAGAAAATAGAGGAGCTCTGTGTGATGCCACTAACACACTAGAAGTCCTGTGGGTGCTTCTGCAAAGAAAATAGAGGAGCTCTGTGTGATGCCACTAACACACTAGAAGTCCTGTGGGTGCTTCTGCAAAGAAAATA